>VZQC01005212.1:715701-835314 GCA_009823505.1 Rhizomys pruinosus
TTTTTTTTAACAATAGGTGATAATTTGTGAGTACAAGCATCCTTCATGTAAAACCAATTTGCAAGCAGTTGTGCCCAAACCCACACAGCTTATGGGTCCCAACATCCAGCAGGGGGGGGCTTGTATGTTCAATCAAGTTGATCAAATGAGTGTCCACTGTATATTATTGTAGTTTCACCATTAACCCCAATCGAAGCCCTTACATTCTATCACGCCCTCTCTTCCGCAGATTGTTCCCTAGGCTTAGAAAAGGGGCACAGGTGGATTTATTTCTTTTCTTAATGAAACTTTTTATTTCATATAAAAATACATCTCTAGTAAAAAGGTAAACTAAGGACCTGAACAGAAAGTTCTTGAATGAAGAAATAAAAATGCCAAAAAGTACCTTAAAAAGTGTTCAACATTCTTAGTAAGTAGGAAAATGGAAATCAAAACTCTTTAAGATTTCAACTTACCCCAGCCAGACTGGCTAAGATCAACAGAATGAATGATGCCAAGTGCTGGGGAGGATATGTGGGGTGGGGAGTAGAACGCTCATTCATGGCTGGTCATAATGAAAATTCATGAAACTACTATGAAAAGCAGTTTGGGGAAGTCTTTAAAAACTAGAAATGAATCTACCATATGACTCATTATACCACTCCTTGGCAAATTCCAAAGGACTCACCCTACTGTAGAGGACTTGTATACTCATGGTTGTTGCTGCAGTTTTCATAACAGATAAGAAATGGAAACAACAAAATGTCCCTCATCTCATGAACGGATCATGGTAATGTGCTACATTTACACAATGGAGTTCTACTCAGCATAAAGAAAGACAAAATTAATAATTTGTTTGAAGAACAAGGTTAATTATCTATGTACGCAAAACTCAACAGTGAAGTTTGAACCATATTGTTGGCAAGTTCTTTGGCCTTTGCCTTTACTAGCTTGGCAATACTAGCCACAGATTTTGGACCCAGGATGTCACCTCCCCAGTGATGGTGGATCTCATCATTTTGTAATTACTTCTGATGGCTTCCACCATCTTAGCCAGAGCACCCTTTTTTTCTGAGTTAACCTGTGTGAAGGCGAGGGTGGTGCATTTCTTCCTGTGGACCAGCCACCCCAGCCTGGCCTTGCCCCCATGCAATGGGGGACGCCCATCTTATTACACAAGGCAATCAGGAAGACCACCAGCTCGATGGGGTCTCCATCATATTCAGTCACAACTAGCTGAACCAGCTTATTCTCCAAGGTAGAAAATGAGTTGACCACTGGTCTCTTGGTGGGGATGTGTCCTTTGCTAGTGGCCTTCACATCTTGGACTGACAGCCTCTGCTTCTCCTCCCACTTTTTCTCTGGCCAATAACTGTGTGCAGGCTTGTGTAGCTGGGTAATGGTTTGATGGTCCATGGCCTGAGTGAGCTGATTAATCACAAATAGCACTTTCAACCACTTACAGAAGATTTCCCTTTGTTGCTGCATCCGATGTAGCTGGCCCAATTGAGAAAGCAGGTGAGGCCTTTTTTAGGCTGGACATCCTGTCCAATGCCAAAGTTCTTGGGTCTTTTCTTGAACAAAGAGAAGATTCACTACCTTCTTTGCCTCCTGCTTCTTCACAGTGGCAGGGACTGGGGCCACCTTCTTCCCTTTGGCCTGTTTTATTTTTTTTTTCCAGCATGTTGCTTGGCTGGAGGAGAATAAAATTATGAAATTTGTAGCTATGAATGGATGGAACTTGAAACTGTTATGCTAAGTGAAGTAACACAGACTCAGAAAAGCAAGTGACATATGTTCTATCTCATTTGTGGATCTTAGCACCAAATCGTTACCTGTGAGTTTATATCCTGATGTAACTATAGGAGCCAGGGGAAAGGAAAGGATCATGGAAGCAAAGGGAAAGAAAGAGGTGGAGAGAGGAGGATAGTAGGAAACGGGGCAGTCATCCAGGAAGGGAGGAAGCAACATTACTTAAAGAACGGGGGTAAAGGGGAAAAGGAGCCCAAGGGGGGGGTAATAGGAGACAAGTATTAACAAGGGGAAAATGGGGATACTTTAATTTGGGAGAGAGGAGGGAAGTTAGACAGCAGGAGAGAAGAGAGATAAATACATCTTAGGTGGTGTGAACTAGTAGATGGAGATGTATTAGCTCAAGAACCGACTGAAAAATACATCTCTCACTATGAATGAATGTATTCACATTCATGTATTCACAGTCATGTATTCACATTTTTATTTTTTAGTTTTCTTTTTTGTAAACAAATGATTGATGAAATATGAAACACCTTAATTTCTAGAAAATGGCATGGTTTTCCCACCTCATGTGGACATGGTGCATGATCAATCTATATAGGATCAACACAAGTTCATGTGTTTTGTATTATGGTGAATCAACATTAAAAATCCAATTTAGACTGGTGGAAGCACAAGTATAATAATCTTTGAATTCAATCAAACCTAGAAAAGTCTATCATCATCATCACCCCTCCAAGGTCCTTGGTCATCATCCCACCCATGCCTGGGACCCGGATCATCATCCATGCCCCTCCTGGGACCCCAGTCATCATCACTATTATGCTAGGATGACCTCTGCACCTAGGCACCCTTTCCTCATCCATCCCATATCCAGGTACTCTGTCCTCATCTGCTGTTCTCAAGCTTCCTCTGTCATCATTAAGTCCTCTTCTGGGAGGTCTGTCATCACCCAGTTCTTGTCTGAGGGGTCTGCCACCCTTTGCATTACACCAGGATGGATGGTCATAAGGCTAAATGCTATTTTTCTCATAGTACCAGACAGGAGAAACATCCCTTTGAGTTGGTGGTCACAGTAGTCCAAGACACTCCCCAAATAACATAGGCCCTTGATTGCCACAGCCCTTGATTACCTAGAAGAATTTAAAGGTAAGACCCCATTTCTGACGACAGGATGTACTTTGGATACAGGACATGGAGATGGAACTGGCCTGTAGGCCTCCTTCCTGAAGAAATTTTCATATAGTTCTAGAGGATACAAAGCTTGCTGGTAAGGGAGAAGATCAATCAATGGTCCAACCCCAGCTTTAAAGCCCCATAACCACAATAATTACCAGCAATAGTGGCACTTTTACCTTGGGTATGATCAACAACTATCTCATTGGAATTAAGCCCTCTTAATGAGAGGAAACGCATGTTTGGCAGTGGAAATATAGCCAAATACACAGGAATGGAGTTCACAGATTCTAGATAATATCGTCCCTCTTTCATATTCTTAGGCAAATGTAATTTCTTAGTGTGTGATAAATGTGTATCCTTATATTTACAGACAAGTATAACACACACCATAGAATATGTGTATAAATCATCCCCAGCCCTAAGTGACATATTCTATAATGAAACCTCTATACCTAAAGTTCATGGAACATACTGGAACAAGGGGTAGAGAGAATACTAATGCATCTCTCTTCTCTCACCACTGAATCTCCCAGAAATCATAAGCACAGGTTCTTCACTCACAGTGAAAGGGAATATATATATATATATATATATATATATATATATATTACATATATTATGTATAATACATATATTATATATATATATATATCTGAGGCTACATAACAATTATATATAATATAGCATATATAATACATGTTATATTATTATATATGATACATTATATTGTGTATATTACATGATATATAATATATAATACAAAACATTATATATATCTGAGGCTACATAACAATTATATATAAATATATATCTGATGCTACATAACAAGAAATATAGGTTCAAAACACCTAATGCAGAACACCTAATTTTCCATTTGTCAAGATTACAGAAATTTGTGGCCCAAATGAAAAATATTAGCAGCAAATATGTAGCTCTGATAGTCTGGAGACATCTGTGATAGATAGGTTTAATGTCAATTTGAGACACCTGGGACGAGGGAGCCCCAACTGGGAAATTTATTTCATTGGCCATATATGTGGGGGTATTTTCTTGATTTTTGAGTGATGTGGGAGGGCCTAGCCCACTGCGGGTGGTGTCACCTCTGGGCATGTGGCCCTTTATTGTATAAGAAAGTAGGTTGAGTATGGCCAGAGGAGCAAGCCAGTAAGCTAAGCAGTGTTGCTCCATGACCTGTGCTTCAGCTCCTGCTTCTAGTTTTCTGCCCTGAATTTTTACCTTGGGCTCCCTGGGCGATGTGGAACAAATAAACCCTTTCCTCCCCAAGTTGGTCAGAGTGCTTTGTAATAGCAATTGAAGACAAACTAGAACAAAAATCTGAAGAGGCAAATAAAGGTTATAATTCTTCAATGTATGGAACAAAGCAAATATTGGAAATTTCTCTTTTTTTATTCTTTAGTCTTTTTTATTTAGAGTTTTTCTGGTAAGGAGATATACTTAGGAACATAATTTCACTGGCAGTGAGGTATGTATACACTCCACCAAAATACTCCGCAGTTTAACTCTTTCTAAGTTTATTTACATATGAAGGAAAGTACCAGTGCGTATCCTTGGTTCAACTATATTAGAGACTACAGGAAATTCAGTGGAATGGTGCTTGCATACAAAACTGTTATTGGAAAAGGAATTCAGATTAAAGGAATTAATGTGATTTTGGAAAGAATTTAAAAGAATAAGCACAATTTATCATGACCAAGACACCTGCACCATAGTTTCCATTCCTCACACCACATTTATTTCAGTAATTCCATATGTCATTCTTTTTTTCTTTCTCTCTCTTTCTTTCTTTCTTTCTTTCTTTCTTTCTTTCTTTCTTTCTTTCTTTCTTTCTTTCTTTCTTTCCTTTCTTTCTTTTTTTTTTGCTTTCTTTTTTTCTTTCTCTCTCTTTCTTTCTTTCTTTCTTTCTTTCTTTCTTTCTTTCTTTCTTTCCTTTCTTTCTTTTTTATTTTTATTTCTTCACAATCCTTTATTCACACATGAGTAGCAAAATTACAAAAATCAGCCAAAAAATTATATCCATTGACCTAATGGTAATGTTGTGGACTTTTCACTGTAGAATAGAGATTTCAAACATTTTTCCCTTCAGTAAAATTTAAAGCGATATAGGGAGATTATTCATGCATTTAGGAAGTAAAGCATGGCGTGTTAAGTACTTCTCCTTTGCACTGTCAGCATATTCTGCCTGAAAATTGTTCCTGTGCTGTGTGGAAATAGGTGAGGTTAAGCGGGAACTTTGGAGAAGGTGTTCATGCCTTCTAGCGAGCTCTGCTCTGCTAGGCAGTATTGTGATCTGAATAAAAGGCTCACATATGGCCGAAGTAGTTGTTGGTCAAAGACAAGCCCAGGGCATTTGCTCCTGGCGCGCAAATTGCTTTCTTCCACAAGGTGATCCTGAGAATTGGGCTCCTTCTTCCCAGGTCCCCTCCTGTGCTTGTGTTCAAATGGGAGACATCTGCTTGCCCCAAGTCCATGGAGGCAGCAGCCTTCATCACTAAAACTATGGCTTTACTGCAGGGGGACTTGCTCCTAGCCACATCTGCTTGCAAAGGAGTTTGGACACACAGTCCAGGTGACTGATATTCTGTACAGGTTAAGTGAAATTTTAGAGAAAGAACATGGATTCTGTGGACAGTCAGGTGAAATGCCAAGTAGTGTGTCTGTATAGACCAGAGTGTGATGTCAGGTGTCTTCCTCTATCATCTCCACTGTAATTTTTGAGCCAGGGCCTCTCATCAAACCTGAGGTTCACAGATTCAACTGTAGGACAGGAAAGCAAGCCCAGAGGTTCCTTCTCTCCTCCTCCTCAGCACTGGGATTACAAGCACCTGCCACAGTATCTGACATCAAAAAATTAATGCTATGAGAATTTCATAAGACCAATTTTGATTCTCCATAACTCCTCCAACATCCACCAATAACTCCTTCCAGATTCACCCATAACTCTTCCCGGATCCATGATGGCTTGATGTTGTACAGGTGCTGTGTGGGCATCCACAGCTACTGTGAGTTCATGAGAGCCATCCTCTTGTCATTTCTGAAAATCAGTTTTGCTCTGGTCCTCCCTGACCTCTGGCTCATACAGTCTTCCTGTCCCCTCGTCCATGATGGTCTCTGAGCCTTGTGGAGAGAGGGAGAGGGTATATTTTTCTTTTCTTTTTAGCAAATCTTTTATTTTATATATATATATATATATATATAATGATTGTGTTAATAATCAAATCTAGACCCAGGACCCCCACCCAACCCCCCACCCCACCAGAGCTCATGCATTTTGCCTAACATGTTTTTCATCTCTTTTCTCAGAATTCTCCATGTGGAAGTTGACTGTTTTGAGCAGAAGTTCACCATTTCAGTCAGTTCTTTGATGCAGTCCTTTCTGTTGTTGTTGTTGTTGTTGTTTCCAATATGCATCACTGCCAACTACTTGGACAAAAGCTCAAGGTGCTGTGCACAAGAAATACTTACAACTAGGTAAATGACACTAGCATCCATAGATGGGGAATATCATTTGTCCTTTGTTTTTCTGAGACTGTGTTACTTCACTTAAAATAGTATCTTCTAGTTCCATCCATTTAGCTGCAAAGATCATGATGTCATTTTTATTTACTGCTGCAAAGAACTCCATTGTGTAGATGTACCCCTTTTTTCTATCCACTTATCAGTTGAGGGGCACTCAGGTTGGTTCCAGCTCTTTGCTATTATAAACAGAGCTGCAATAAACATGGCTGTGCATGTATCTCTGTGGTAAGATGAGATTGTGGGTATATACTCAGGAGTGGTATGACTAGCTCAGGTGATAAGCTCATTTTGATTCTTCCAAGGGTTCTCCACACTGCTTTCCATAGTGGCTGAACGAGTTTACATTCCCACGAGCAGTGGGTGAGTGTTCCCCTTTCCCCACAACCTCTCCAGCACTAGGTATCATTTGTTTTCTTGATTCTAGCCAGTCTTATTGGAGTGAGATGATATCTTAAAGTGGTTTTCATTTGCATTTCCTTAATTATTAACGACACTGAACATTTTTCAAGATATTTCTCAGCCATCTCTAATTCCTCACTTGTGAAGTCTATGTTCAGCTCTTTGCTCCATCTTTTGAGTGATTGATTTGTTTTCTTCCTTTTTTGTTTTTTGAGTAGTTTATATACTCTGGAAATCAATGCTTTGTCAGATGTATCTGAGGTGAAGGTTTCCTCCCACTCTGTGGGGTTTTTCTTCACTTCCTTGATTGTTTCTCTTGATGTACAGAATCTTTTGAATTTATTGAGGTCTGATTTGTCCATTGTCGATCTTAATTCTTGTGCAGCTGCTGTCTGATTTAGGAAGTCTTTTCCTATGTCTATGTCTTGTAAACTGCTGCCAACTTGTTCTGCAATCGCCTTCAGAGTTTTGGGTTTCACGTTGAGGTCTTTGATCCATCTGGAGTTGACTTTTGTAAAGGGTGAGAGGTGAGAGGTAGGGGTTTAACTTTATTCTTCTACATATAGTGATCCAGTTTTGCCAACACCACTTGCTCAAGATGCTAACTTTCCTCCATTGTGTCTTGTTGGATCCCTTGTCAAAAATGAGGTGGCTAACATTGTATGTGCTCAGGTCTGGATCTTCATTTTTGTTCCATTGGTCAACAGGTCTGTTTTTGTGCCAGTACCAAGCTGTTTTTATGACCATATCCCTGTAGTATAGTTTGAAGTCTGGTATAGAGATCCCCCTGTATTACTCTTTTCACTCAGGGTTGCTTTGGCTATTCGGGGTCTTTTGTTTTTCCATATGAAATTAAGGACATTTTTCCAAGCCTGTGAAAAACCTCCTCAGGATTTATTTGGGATAATGTTGAATCTATATATTACTTTGGGTAGAATTGACATTTTTACTATTTTAATTTCCCAATCCATGAGCATGGGTGTTCTTTCCATCTTCTGATGTCTTCTTCAATTTCCTTCTTCAGGGATTTAAATTTTTTTTCTTTTTTTAGAGATCTTTGGTGTCTTTGGTTAGGTTTGCTCCTAGGTATCTTATTGTTTTTGAAGCTATTGTGAGTTGGGAAGGTCTCCTTGTTCAAATTCCTTCTTCAGGAGCTTGTTGTTGGTGTAAGAAAGGCTCCTGATTTTTCTAGGTTAATTTTGTATCCTGCCACTTTACTGAAACTCTTAATCATTTCTAGAAGCTTTCTGGTGGAGTTTTTAGCATCCCTTAGATAAACAACCATATCATCAGAAAAAAGGGATAGATTGACTTCCTCTTTTCCAATTAGTACTTCTTTAATTTCCTTTTCATGCCTTATTGCCCTAGCAAGTGTTTCAAGCACTATATTGAAGATGAGTGGTGACAGGGGGCAGCCTTGCCACGTTCCTACCTTTAAAGGGAATGCTTCTATCATTTCCCCATTTAGGATGATATCGGCTGTGGGTTTCCTGTATATGGCTTTGATTACATTGAGGAATGATCCCTCCAAACCAGTTCCCTCTTGGACTTTAAGCATGAATGGATGCTACATTTTGTCAAAGGCTTTTTCTGCATCAATTAAGATGATCGTGTGGTTATTGTCTTTCAGTCCATTTATGTGTTTTATGATATTTATTGATTTATGTATGTTGAAGCATCTCTGCATCTCTGCTATGAATCTAACTTGGTCATGATGGATGATCTTTTTGATGTGGGTCTGTATGCAGTTTGCAAGTATTTTGTTTAGAATTTTTGCATCTGTGTTCATTAATGAGATGGTCTATATTTCTCCTTTTTGTTTGTGTTTTTGCCTGATTTTGGTATTAGAGTGATATTAGCTTCATAGAAGGAATTTGAGAGATTTCTCTCTGCTTGAATCCTTCTGAACATTTTGAGTAATAATGGTTGCAATTATTTTTGAAATGTTTTATAGAATTCTGCCATGAAACCATCTGGGCCAGGGCTTTTATTAGTTGGGAAGATTCTTATTACATCTTCAATTTCTTCATATATTATGGGTCTGTTTAAGCTGTTGAACTCTTCCTGGTTAAGATTTGGTGATTGCCAGGATTTCAGATATTCGTACATTTCTTCTAGGATTTCATATTTAGTAAAGTATAGGTTTTTGAAATATTCCCATATGAGTTTCTGGATCTTTTCATTGTCTGTTGTGATATTTCCCTTTTCATCACAAATTCTATTGATTTGGAGTTGCTCTTTCTTTCTTTTGTTTAACTTGGCTAGAGGTCTGTCTATCTTGTTTATTCTCTCAAAGAACCAACTTTTGGATTCATTGATTTTTTTTGTATGGTTTTCTTTGTTTCTATTTCATTGATTTCTGCTGTGATTTTTGTTATTTCTTCCTGTCTGTTGTGTTTAGGGTTCGTTTGTTGTTGTCTCTCAAGTATTTTTAGTTGCAGTGTTAGATCATTCACTTGTACTCTTTCTGTTATTCTGACGTAGGCACTCAGGACTATAAACTTCCCTTTTAGGACTGCTTTTAAAGTATCCAATAGGTTTTGTTGCATTGTATTATCATTGTCATTCAATTCCAGGAATGCTTTTATTTCTTTTTTTATTTCTTCCTTGACCCATTCATCATTCAGGAGAGTGTTGTTAGTCTCCATGTGTTCTTGTAGGTAGTAGGGCTTCTCCTGGTGTTGATATTGAGCATTACTGCACTGTGGTCTGGTAGAATCCATGGAATTATTTCAATCCTTTTGTATATGTTGAGGTTTTTTTTTTTCTGTGTCCTAGTATGTGTTCTATTTTGGAGAATGTTCCCTGGGGTGCTGAGTTGAAAGTGTATTCTCTGGTATTTGGGTGGAATATTTTCTAGATGTCTGTGAGGTCCATTTGGTGTATCCTATCATTCAGTTCAGATGTATCTCTGTTTATTCTTTGTCTGTTAAATCTGTCCAGAGGATTTAGTGGAGTATTGAAGTCCCCTACTATAATTGTGCTGGGGTTAATTTCTGCCTTGTGGTCATGGGGAATTGTTTTTATAAAGTTTGGTGCACCAGAGTTTGGTGCATATATATTCATGATTGTGAAATCTTCATGCTCAATTGTTCCTTTGATAAAGATTTAAAGGCCTTATTTGTTTCTTCTGATTTCTTTTACTTTTAAGTCTATTTTTTCTGATATTAAAATAGCAACATCTGCTTTATTTTTGATACCATTTGCTTGGAATATTTGTTCCATCCCTTAACCTTAAGTTGGTGCCTTTCCTTGAGAGTGAGATGGGTTTCTTGCAGACAGCATATAGATGGGTTGTGTTTCCTAATCCAGTATCCCAGTCTGTCTTTTGATTGGGGAGTCTAGTCCATTAATATTAAAGGTTATAATGGAAAGATGTGTGTCACTTCCTTTCACCTTATTAGCCATTTGCATTTTTAGTCTTGGTTTCTACTTCTGCAGTTATGTTTTTATTAATTTCTCTTTCTGGTTGCCTGGAGATAGTTGCTCCTCTCTTCTGTCCTTTGAAATGCGTCAAGTATTTTCTGAAGGGTTGGTTTTCTGGACATGAATTCTATCATCTTATTTATTTCATGGAAGATTTTTCTCTCTCCTTCGAATATAATCAACATTTTTTGCTGGGTATAGTAACCTGGGTTGGCATCTATATTCCTTTAACACTGGGAATGCTTTGCTCCTTGTTCTCCTTGCTTTCGTGATTTGCACTGAGAAGTCAGTTGTAATTCCGATGGGTTTCCCCTTATATGTAACTTGTTTTTCTCTTGTGGCTTTCAGAATTTTGTATTTGTTTTGAGTGTCTAGAATTTTAACTATGAAATGGCGTGGGGAGTTTATTTTCTGATCTTGTCTATTTGGAGTTCTATGTGCTTCTTGTATTTGTATTGGTTTGTCTTTTTTTAGTTTGGCGAAATTTTCATCTATTATTCTGTTGAAGATCTGATCAATACCATTCTCTTGGTATTCTCCTTCCTCTGTTCCTATGATATGGAGGTTTGATCTTTACACAGTGTCTCACAGTTCCTAGTTGTTCCACTTTTGTGTATTTTTAAATTTTTCATAATCTTTACTTGAGGTTTTTAGTTGTTCTGTGTTGTCTTCCAGGTCTGATATTCTTTGTTCTGCTTCCTCTGTTCTATTTCTGAGGCTTTTTCAATTCCTTTCCTCTTGATTGGTTGGGTGCTCTATTTCCTTTTTAATTTAAGCCTGTGATTTATTTAGTATTTCCACTTCCCTTTGGAACTTCTCAATCTGTTCCTGTAGCTCCTTGCTTTGCTGGTTGGTTTCGTTTTTCAGTGTTTCCACTTCCTCTAGGTCTTTCTTGAGTTTTTCATTCTCTCCTTAGTTCTCTGACTTTTTTTTCTTTACAGTCTTTGATTTCTTTGAATATTTCTACAATTGTTCCTCTAAGATCTGTGTCCTGGGCCATCCCCAGGGGGATCCCACTGTAGGAATTTCCTATAGGGTTGATAGAGCTTGGTGCGAAATTACCATGCACCTTTCCCATGTTGTCCCTTCATTGTGTCCTTGGCATGTGAGTTTCCCTTTTTGCCTGTATTCCAATGCAAATCACAAGTGCCTCTTCACTATGCTGAAGGTTTGCTTTGCTTGCCTCCTTCAGATGCCGTTTTTTTTCTCCTTGTTTATGGATTGTTGACTTGTCTAGGTTTCAGTCTTTCAATTTTATATATTGAAGGTCTAACTCACTCTTCCCCATCTGTTCTGAAGTTTCTCCAAAAAACCCACTTTGACACTCCCTCAACAATTCCAGTTGGCTGGGGGGTTATGCCTGGCTTAGCTTTCACCCCGCCCCCCAGTACTCTGTGCTTGAGGTTGTCTTGGGAAGTCCCTGATATAAACTCTGCACACTCAAGTCTCACAGTGGCAACAGGCCCAACTTTAATACCAGCTAGCAGGGTGACTCTGCCCCTACAACCTCACAAGACAATGATTTAGCTATCTAACAAATCAATGAAACAATTTTCCAACAGCCCAGTGATAGATATATCCAACTGTCCACCTGGATGAAGCACCAAGCTCCTACCTGTGCTTCAGGTGGTCCTGGGAATTCCCTGATCTAAGCTCTGCACACTCCCGTATGTAGTTCTTAGCATGAGCATAGTGCTATACAATTTTCATACATATAATCACATCCAAAACAAGTTTTAAAATTGAAATTGTAAACATTATCATCATATGTAGAAATATTTTGTGTATTAAATTTTACTAACTGATCAAATTTGAAAGACAAAATAAATGAGAAAGCCTACTCTAAATTGTGTAGTGAGCATTGTTTCAATTATATTTCTATAATGTTAAATAAGGAGGCAAACCTCTCCTGTAAGCAGGTCAATTTTTACGTAAAACATTAACTGGAAACAAATCTTTTAACAAAAGTATGTTTTGCAATAAAGAACATTAGATTTTTAAAATATATTATGATACAAAAATGGAAAGGGTAAATAGCATCTTTGTTGACAATGTAGGAGGGAGCATGGATGCACCACTTTATTGTCTGAGAAATGCAACTGGAGTAAAGAATATTTCCTTACCACAAATAACTTCCAGGGCTATGTACATATTTCTTTAAAAAAAAATAAAAAGAAATAAAATGTGCTGGGCATGGTGGCACACACCTTTAATCCCTGCACTTGGGAGGCAGAGGCATGTGTATCTCTGTGAGTTCAAGGCCAGCCTGATCTACAGAGTGAATTCCAGGACAGCTGGGGCTACAGGGAGACCCTATCTCGAAAAGACCAAAACAAAAAAAAAAAAAAAAAAAAAAAAAAAAGAAAGAAATAAAATGTGCAAACTTATATTATTAACCACATGTATTATTACTTCAAAATTCATTGTATAAGTGTAGATTAACCTAGTGTAGCCAGAATGGAAGAGAATTATTTGGTAAGGATTTGTATATGACATATTTCACATCTTCTGTACATTTTTACATGTCCTAAAATGTAACCTTATGATGGTTTTCTTTTCCATAGATGAGACATCTAAGAATCAAAGAAATAAAGCAATTTATGCATCCTAAAATAAAAAGAAATACGTGTTTAACACAAACAAGAAAGAAAACTATAGAACCATATCATTAATGAACACAGATGCAAAAATTCTCAGCAAAATACTTGCAAATTGCATACAAACCCACATCAAAAAAATTTTTTCATCATGACCAGGTTGGATTCATACCAGAGATGCAGGGATAGTTCAACATAAATAAATCAATAAATATCATAAAACACATAAATGGACTGAAAGACAAAAAAAAAAAAAAAAACACAGGGTCATCTCAATTGATGCAGAAAAAGCTTTACACAAAATCCAGCATCCTTTCATGTTTAAAGTCCTAGAGGGAACTGGACTAGGGGGATCATTCCTCGATGTAATCAAAGCCATATACAAGAAACCCATAGCCAACATCATCTTAAAAGGAGAAAATTTGGAAGCCTTACCCTTAAAGGCAGGAACACGGTAAGGCTGTCCACTATCACCACTCCTCTTCAATATAGTACTTGAAATGCTTGCTAGAGGAATACTAATTGGAACAGAGGAAGTAAAACTATTCCTTTTTGCACAAGATATGATAGTTTACCTAAGGGAGGCAAAAATCCCACCAGAAAACACTTAGAAATGATTAAAATTTTAGTAAAGTGACAAGATACAAAATAAACTTAGGAAAATCAGTAGCCTTTCTTTACACCAACAATAAGCAACTAGAGAAGGAATACAAAGAGACCTTCCCAATCACAATAGCCTCAAAAGAAATAAAATATCTAGGAATAAACCTAATCCAAGACACCAAAGACCTTTACAACAACAAAAAAATTTTAAAACCCTGAAGGAGATTGAAAATGACATCAAAAGATCAAAAGACCTCCCATTCTCATGGATTGAAAAAATTAATATAGTAAAAATGTCCATTCTACCCAAAGTAATATACAGATTCAATGCAATCCCAATAAAAATCCCCATGAGCTTTTTCACAGACTTACTTAGAAAAAAATTTTTAAGTTCATATGGAAAAACAAAAGACCATGAATAGCTAAAGAAACCCTAAGTGAAAAGCGCAATACAGGGGGTGTTGCATTACCAGACTTCAAGCTATATTAAAGGGCTATAATCATAAAGAAGCCTGTTACTGGCAAAAAAATACATAAATAAATGAAAAAAAAAAAAAAACAACCAGAACCATTGACCAATGGAACAAAATTGAAGATATAAATTTGAGCTCGTATAACTTCAGCCACCTCATATTTGACAAAGGAGCCAAAAAATTCTCAATGGAAGAAAGATAGCATCTTCAGCAAATGGCAAAACTGGATCACCATTTGTAGAACAAAATTAAACCCCTACCTCTCAACCTGTACAAAAATAAACTCCAAGTAGATCAAAGATCTCAACCTGAAACCTGAAACCCTGAAGGTGATAGAAGAAAAAGTCAGCAGCAACCTACAAGACATAGGTGTAGGAAAAGACTTTTTAAATCAAACAGCAGCTGCACAGGAAATAAGGATAACAGCTGACAAGTGGGACCTCATCAAACTCAAAAGCTTTTGTATAGCTGAAAAAACAATCAAGGAAGTGAAGAGTAAACCCACAGAGTGGGAGGAAATTTCCACCACTGCTACATCTGACAAAACATTAACATCCAGAATACATAAACTACTTAAAAAAACAAAGAAGAAAACAACTGACATACTCAAAAGATGGAGTAAAGAGATGAACAGAAACTTCACTAGTAAGGAAGTAAAGATGGCTGAGAAACATCTTAAAAAGTGTTCAACATCAAATGCATATTAAAACCATACTAATTTATCATCTCCAATAAAACTAGCCAAGATCAAGAAAACAAAAGACACCAAATGATGGAGAGGTGTGGAGAAAGGGGAACACTCATCCACTGCTGGTGGGAATGTAAACTGGTACAACCACTGTGGAAAGCAGTGTGGAGAACCCTTAAAAAACTTAAAATGAGCCTACATCCTGACCCAGCCATACCAATCCTGGGTATATACCCACAAGACACTTCCCACCACAAAGATACATGCACAGCTATGTTTATTGCACCTCTCTTCACAGCAGCAAAGTGCTGGAACCAAACCAAATGCCCCTCAACTGATGACTAGATAACAAAAATGTGGTACATCTATGCAATGGAGTTCTATGCAATGGTAAAGAAAGATGACATCATGAGCTTTTCTGGTAAATGGATGGAACTTGAAGCCATTATGCTAAGTGAAGTAACACAGTCCCAGAAAAAAAAAGGCAAATAGTTTCCCCTCATTTGTGGATGCTAACACCAAATCCCTAGTTGGCAGGCAAACTGAGCAACTTTATTATTATATTTCATTGTATCTGAAAGCAACTGTGCTATTCCATGTGACTCTCTTAATGGGATCTAGAATTGTCCTACCACTTGTATTCACACATTGTAATTACCATATATAAATGGAAAGTATTCATATTCTATTCATATTCATTTTACCTGCATGCAACTTTACTGTTAAAATGTGAATCTCTAAATGTTTTTAGGAATTAACCTGTAGTTTATTTTCAGAATGTGTAGTTTTGATTTACGTGTATGGTGTATATGTATATGCATATTTTGGAATAATATAAAATTAAAGGTAACAAAAAAAAGAAGCTAGCTTACCCTGAACCCTGGCCCCACTGTTCTCTTACCTACCCCTTCCTGAGTCTACTGTTTCTCTTAATAAAAATATATTTATCTGTATTTAAAATAAAAAGAAGAATGTGGACCAAAGCATTCCCAGTACTAAATGACTAAAAAAAAAATGAATAAAAAAAGAAATACTTCTTTAAACAAATTTCCATTCACTTTCTAATATAAGAAAAGCATTCAAGATGGAGATCTGGAAGCAAAAATAAAATGCTAACATTACCTCAAGGTGCTGACAAGGTTTACATTCTCAGATGCAGGTTTTGTGGCTTAGTCTTTAGGGACCATTGTCTTTTCAGGAAGACAGGATTAAGCACTTACAAGGAGACATTGTTAATGCTAATCTTCCAGGAACTGGAGCTGGCATGGTGGAAGACACATCACTACTTAAAACACCTGCCTCATTCACAGAAAATTCATGTTCTTTACTAGTGGTAGAAGCAGCCTCATAGAATCAGGAATCCTTTAATTATCAAATTTCATTGGATGTAAATTTGAAATTGTCTTTTTTTTTGTAAGCTACAATAAATTATCCATTTATAAATATGTATGAAAAACAGGGGAAAGTGAATTACAGTGACATCAAAGCAAACCGAATGCTTAAACAGTAAGTAGTCTATATATTTTATATAGGTTGGAAATATGTTTTATGGTTTACTAAGTATATTTGGCTAACTAGGTTTGCTCAACAAAAGGTCTTACATCTATCTAAGAGCCATTTATGAAGTGTTGCACATGAATACTTATAGACAGGCTTATTGGAAGATTATGTTCTCTGCAATGTTACCAGGATCAAGGCTCACCTTAATCCTCACACTTGCATAGAAAAATAAGATTATATTTTGTTGGTATGTATTTAGTGCTTTGTATAATACCAGGAATAAAAAAAAATTACTCAACTTAGGGCATTAAATATCATGTACTTCATTGTTTGATACTGTTCACCCAAATAGAGCAGAGTACTGCTCTATCTAGATGTGTGAGTGTTTTTTTAAGCATTGGAAATTTCTACAACCTAGTATCATATGAAGAGGTAAATGTAGATGGTGGCTTTTATGATGAGTTTTATTTATTCTTATCATATGTGATTCAGTGTGGTTGTCTTTCTTTTTGTGTTTCTTGCATTATATTTTTCTACACATGTCAGAGATGTCCATAAAACTGTCCCGGTAGGCTCACATACTTTGTGAAAAATATAAATGGTCCCAGATCAGGTCTGCAGTAGAGCTATTTTTGGCTCGAGGAAAATATGTAGAATCCTTATCTCCATCACTGAAGAAAAGTAGGTAAATCCCTTTGCCCTCAGCCATCTCAGATCTCTCAAACTTCAGAAGTCAAGAGGAACATTTAGAAACACCCTTTCTTCCATTAGGTGAGGTCAGGATAACAATGGTACTCTATCATTTGTGAAAAGCGACATCAAAACACATTGTGTATGTTCTTAAAAAAGCCTCAGTCACAAAGAATGAGCAAGATTAAGTTGCTAAAACCTGTAGGTATCAGGTTGAGTGTCAATTAGTATAACTGTTCTTGATGACAGGACTTATTCTCACCCAAGTAAAAAATGTCAGCAAAAAAAGAGGAAATGGAAACATATTTTCTCTTCACATATAATGTATGAGAGAATTTAGGACCACAGAGAAATTAGTCCACTAATTGTAAAGTGTTAAATGAGAAGTTGAATTTCTTTCCCATTTAATTTCCTTACTAATATGTTCTTTTTATTACAAACTTTTGGACTTTGGATTAAAATGTTGAGATCTGTTTAAGATTTACTTGGTGAGTTGTTTGTGTGGCAGCATGAACCACCATGTAGACAATTAGATGGAAGAGGATTTAGCTTCTGTTGTTGGGTGAAGAAAAAAATGATGCTTTCAACTTGAGGATAAACACATTAGCTCCATGTGAAGATTTAAACCACCTTATTTGCATAATGAACATTTTATGGCACATTATTTGCACCTGGTTTACAAATTTACACAGATTTTCACAACAATTATCAATGATCATATCAAAATGTCAAAAATCTCAAAGTGACATTTCATTCAGCTGTTATCAAAACAATTTGTTTTCCCTTTGATATTTGTTGACAGTTTAATTTGAAGCAATTTGTTATGTAAGGAGAATTATTGATTAAAAAGTCAGTTTATATGTATATTTTTAAACCATATTTGTACAGGAAAGAATGTAAAAATGATGCATTAGAGCACATAAAAGACCACATTTAATACTGTTATAGATCAAGCTACTTGCCTCTTCAAAACATATTGATAACCTAATACTTTATTCCAAATTTAAATCCAAGTAAGAAAACAGTGCTTATTTGACTCAAATTCTCACACTTTTGAAATCTTTTTCCTTTACCATCATACATTGTATTTTGCCAAAATTATCAATAAAATAAGTTCAAATATCTACTTCGCTTTCCATCCAACTTAGTTTATATCATCATGAAGTAAATAAATGCAGAAAAAAATTGCTTGTCATATCATTATTCCTTTAACTGAAGGCTTCTGTAATGATTAGTAGTATCCCTTTTAAAGATCTTTAAAAAAACTCATATGGAAACTTACAACTAAAGAAGCTTCTTAAAAATATATATATGCATGAGTGTGTGTGTGTGTGTGTGTGTGTGTGTGTACAATCTAAAAAGAGATCAAATATAGTTACCTTATGATGTGGATGAGAACAATATCCATACCACTCACCATTGTCAGGTTGAGATCCAGAAGCCCATTGGAATGCAGAGACACCTAAGACCAGAGGTCCTAGAACCTGCTCTACCAGGCATAGCCTTTGGCTATGCTAAAGCAGGACACCACTGATTACTTAGGAATCTTCTGCCTCACCCCTCGCCCTTCGGAAGCCAGATTCCAGATTCGGACCCACCCCACTCTCACTGAATCCCACTCCCACCTTCCTTAAATTCCCAAGCCGGATGCCATTCTGTGCTTGGCTCTACCTCTCCCCTGAGCCTAGCTTGGCTCTTTCTTTCCCCTGAGCCTAGCCCCGGCTACCCTGAATTAAACTTTGCTCTGAAGAGCTTAGACCTTGTGGCCTTTCATTCCGGGGGGAGCGCGCCATAACCTTACATTCTGGTGCCAGTGACTCGGATCGCTTTTTTTCCTGCACCCCCACCCCTCGGAGCAGCTTCGGGTAGCCGGTAAGCCAGATACCAAGCGCAGGCTATGACAGCATCCACCAGCATTCGGCCAAAGGTACCTTCTCTCCTCTCCTTTTCCTACCCTACTCTATTCCCGTGTGACTGTGCGTGAAAGTTAAGAGTGCGTGTTATGGTTCCACAGCTCTCGGGGTACAGAATCTGATTGAGCCCCAATCCGTGGTTCCGCCGAAGTCATTTCACCTAATCGGGCACTCATCACACTCGCGATGACTGAGCACGGGATTTATACGTGTGGCCCCCATGGTAAGACTTCCTATGTCGCCTTGCGGGTGGCCGGCCGGCCGGCCGGGCATCTGAGTGAGGGGAGATTCCATCTTCCACCCCTACCTTCTGTGTAACCCTGTGTATGTTCTGCCCCCTCTAGCTGCCCCCTCTGCCTCGACACTTCCTGTTCTGCTTGCCATCTGCCTTCTCTCTGATCCTCTTTTCCCATTCTTTTTAGTCTCCCATTCTGTTCCCTGGGCCTCACACCCTTGTAGTGTCTCCTATACTCTTTAAGGAAACTAAACCTCTCCAAGGACATCAACCCTAAGGTCCTTGAGAGACTCTGCTCCACTATCTCGCCAGGATACCAATTAGCTAACAATACTGTCTGGTACCTTAGATCTCCAAATTCTCAGCTCTGAGAGACTTATGCCAGCGCTCTGGTAAATGGTCAGAATGCTTGTGTGTGCAGGCATTCTTTGCCCTTCACTCATGTCCCTCTCTCTATTCCTCTTAAGACTCCTGTCCCCCTCCCTATGCACTAGACCAGAACTCCACCTCTGCTTTTGACCTTGGGTGGCCGACCTAGGCTCTCCTCTGTGCCTCACTCTCTCTCTCTCTCTCTGTCTCTCTCTGTCCCCATCCCACCCCTTTCTCTCTGCCCCCTGCCATGCTGTCTGGTCCCACCACGTGTCTGCAGGCGGCTCACGCTGGCAGTCCCAGGTGGAAGTAAAGCATGCTCCTAGAGTGACCTATGCCTCCTGTGCCTTTTTTGTTTCCTGCTTTTTTACACTTAATATTATTGGTGCCATGACATTTTGCAACCCCTGGACTTGCCAGCCGAGTATTTCTCCAGACATCCTCTCTCTCTCTCTCTCTCTCTCTCTCTCTCTCTCTCTCTCTCTCTCTCTCTTCACTTCATTCCCTTTGTACTCCTCCCTTCTCCCTCTGCTTCTCTCAGCATTAGTCCCTCATTGTTTTGAATCCACAGGCTTGAACTGGGTTCCCGTGCAAAGGCGGTACTCTCTCCTGCTTCCCTTCATCTTCTCCCTCCTTCTCTCTGCCTGTCTACCCTCCAATTCTTCCTTCATTTTAGCCTCCCATTCTGCTTCAGAGACACTCCAGACCTGGAGTCTCTGACCAGCCCCTTTAGAGGATGTATGCCTCCATGCCGCTTCCCATTAGAGGACTCGTCCTCCACGCCTTTCCCCTATCTTCTGAGGCTAAAAAACTTTACTTCCTTCCTACAGCTCTCTCCTCTCCCCAGTCTGCCACACAGCTGCCCCATTTCTGTTGATCCACAACAAGACCACGTGGCAGGAAGCCTGAATTTACATCAGATCTTGTAATAACTAATGCTATATTTCTATATTCTAATTCTCTTGCAATTTACTTAATGCCATATTCTGATCCTTTCACAATTTTGTTTTTTTGTATTTTGTTTACAAAATTTTGCCTAAATTTTAAGGGATTATTTCAGATTTTGACATTCTCCATTTCATTGTTTTTTCCTTTTAAACCCCATTGTATTCAGAAATCCATTTTTGTCTGCTTTGGGATACAAGCCTCTATCTGAGATTAAGAAGGTCTGCTGACCACACCCTGCCTCACTAGCATCCAGCATTTCCCTCAGGGAGTAATCTTTCACTTGGCTGGGATCTTTTGATTTTTCCACTAACTAAATTTATTCTCATTAAATTAACTGATAATATGCACAAGCCACCGGATTTTCCTGCTTACCCAGTCCACCATCCTTCGCAGGTGTACAAGAACAGGCTGTGCTGCAAAGCACAGTAGGACATACAGTCTTTTCCACCTAAGCAAATGTCTTAAACTCTAAGTGATTCTTTGTAAATGTGATAATTGTCTACAGCCCTGGACAAGGAAGGGCAACTTTAGATAAAAGGGGATTTTCCCACTGTCCAGAGTTAATGGATACAGTTAGGTCATGTGTCTGTCCAAACCTGTCTGTGTGTTTTAACCGTTTGTCATAACCATTCTTCAATGTTTCTTTGTAACTGTCATGTGCCCATGTTCTGTGTTTTTTGTCAAAACAAAGTGGCCACTTCAAACTTTTTTTATTCTATGTTGCGCACAAACAAAAATTAAGTTTACTTTTGGCATGCCTCTTAAATTTTGTTTTTCAAAGGCCTGATTTGAACCCGGGTTCCTAGGTTTCTACACTGTTTATCTGAAGGTTTTATTTCTTCTCTGTCCAAATTATTTTTCCACAGATATTACAACTAAAATTTTTCTTTTCCAGTTTTTTCTTGTTTCCAGACGTCTGAAGACCTGATTTTTTTGACCCTTACGGGTTCACTAACAGATTTTTTTTCTCCTGTGCTATGTAACTGTCCTTCTGACCAGAGACCACTTTTAAAAAATCCCTGGATTCATTCATACTCTGATACTTGGACAGTGGCACATTGCTTCCCCTGCAATCCCCTCCCCTCCAATGAAACAGCCTAAGTACCTTTGCTATTGTCAGTTCTTTAATTATATATATAATTCTGTTTTCCATCACTTGTTAAAGTATTTCAATAAGATCATAGTTTTAAAACCAAAGGTGCCTTGGCAGCACAATTAATCAGAGCTGCATGTTTTAAATGTTTCTAAAGGTGTTTCTTATAAAAATCTCTTAAAGGAATGTGTGCATAAATTTGTGTATGACATTGTTAAACAGCATATCAAGATCTGTCTGTATGATTACAATGCATGTGCCTTTGCTTAGCACAACCTTTACAAAGTGTCATCGCCAAATGTATTTATTAGAACCTTATTTATGAGTGCATGAAGTACAGTTCACTTTTAAGAATTCTATAATGTAATTATGGCATATACAAGAAATTGTGTTCCACTTACCAGGTACTATATATCTAGTTACAGTAAAACAGGCATATATAGAGTTACCCATACATACTAAAATTGTTTTGTATATCTGTTATACTTTGCACATGTTACTTTTAATATCTTTGGGAAAAATTAGGTTTTGCTTCCAGTGACCACACGGACAGTGCAAATGTAACCAATTTGGGTGAGCCCTGAATATTATCTGCCTGCTGCTGGTATGTGACAACGCCCCCCCTTCCCTTTCCTTTTCAAAGCTATAATTCAAAATCTGCGGACAAGTGACATGGCCTTCATTTGAGAATGTACTGTTTTTAACCCCTTTATTATCTTGGGTTTGTTTCATGGCCTATGTTGTTAGAAACTTTTGCCTTGCATGGTTTAAATCATTGTACTTTGAGTAGTTGAATGACCTTCATAGACCTTAAAGAACAAATTGTAGGACGTACTGCATAGATTTAATGTCAACTTGATACACCTGAGCTGAGAAACCTCAATAATTGCCTTCATTGGACTGACTTGTGCCCATTGTGGGCAATGCCATTCTTGGCCAGATATTTCTATATTGTATACAATAGGCTGAATATGAGCCAGCAACACAAGCCAGTAAATAGCATCCTTTCCTAGCCTGTGCTGCAGCCTCTACCAGGCTCCTACCATGAGCTTTTATTATTGGTCAGAATATTTTTGCCACAGCAATTAAAAATTGATTAACTGTGCTTAAGTCAATGTTCAAGCTTTACTTAGGAGTTGTATGGTAATTAATGTACCAAATTAATTCAAACAATCCTCTTGGAGGTTTAGCAACCACTCTTAAAGCTCTAATCTGATTTGGCAAGAGGGATTTGATGGGACAATATTTTGGCTCCTACCCTCTGAGGTTGACTTGGGTCCTAGGGTCCTGCATTCAACAACTTTGTGCATGTCCTGTGGCAGTGAGTCACCAGTCATCCTGAGCAGGGAAGTCTTGGAGATTCACTTAAAGGGACTTCATCCTGCCAGTGTCCAGTCAAAGGAGAAAAGTCCATATAGAGGAGAAACTCCTCATGCTTCAAAGGGAATCTCTGGTCAAACAAGGCCTGACTTTGTCCTCACATAGATGGAACTGGTGAAGAGAGCCAGGCGCAAGGCCTTAGTGACCCCTTAAGGACCAGACCTCAACTGACCTTAACACAAAAACAAACTTCATTTATCTGAGCTAACTGTGTGGTTTTAAACACCCCAACAGGAGACTGTAAATCTAAAGAAGAAAAAATGAAATAAGTTATTATCAGAGAAATAGGTGAGAGACCTACTGCACCAAGTTAGGAATCTACTGTGTCATGTTAGAAAATATCTCAGAGATAGATGACAGATCTAATGTGCCATGCCAGAAAATACCACCTTTTATATTCTCATGGTTATGGCTCTCATTCTGGAGCCCCGTGTATTAAAGCTGGCCCTCATTCTAGAGTTCTGTGTACTAAAACTTTTTCCAATTTCTCAAACCAGGGTACACATCCTTTTTCCCTCTGCATTCCCTAGACCAGAACCCTCCAATTGCTAATGCACCCTGTATCCCCCTGTTTGTACTGTGATATCCCTGCACCGGTATACTCATGTAAGACTCAACCAGCTTGTCCTTTCAGTTGCAGAGAAAACATCCACTAAGTACTGGCCACTATCGATCTGGACCAAACCCACCGGGCATAGTACCCCAAGCAGCCAAAAAGAGAAACTGGATTCTAACCCTCCAGCCTGACAGCTGTTCCCCCAAGACTTCGCCCCCTGATCAGCTCTGAAGCAGCTACAGAAGACAGAACTCCGCCCTTTTTCCTATAGGAACAAAGGCTGGAATGTCAGGTTGAGATCCAAAAGCCCATTGGAATGCAGAGACACCTAAGACCAGAGGTCCTAGAACCTGCTCTACCAGGCATAGCCTTTGGCTATGCTAAAGCAGGACACCACTGATTACTCAGGAATCTTCCACCTCGCCCCTTGCCATTCAGAAGCCAGATTCCAGATTCGGACCCACCCCACTCTCACTGAATCCCACTCCCACCTTCCTTAAATTCCCAAGCCGGATGCCATTCTGTGCTTGGCTCTACCTCTCCCCTGAGCCTAGCTTGGCTCTTTCTTTCCCCTGAGCCTAGCCCCGGCTACCCTGAATTAAACTTTGCTCTGAAGAGCTTAGACCTCATGGCCTTTCATTCTGGGGGGAGTGCACCATAACTTTACAACCATAGGGTAGCATGTGACCACATAGTTCCCATAGACCTTCCAGGACACTGGCTATAGTCATTGTTTTTGGACACTTGCAAGAACTTGATTGTAAGGCCTTATCGTTGAAGATATAATAATTGTCAGATTGATACAACAAACTCAGAAAAATCAAATTGGTACTGACCTCAAAGCTTCCCCTCTCCTGAGTAGAAGGTGCTGCTCATATTGCTGGTAGAGAAAGGTAATCATTGGTCTTAGCCAGCTATGAACCCTGGAAGCTACAGTTACAACTCTCTTGGCAAATATATGCCCACTGGTACTATAGTGGCATGAATGTTAAGGGAATACCTAAACCTTTTCTGGTTTTGTTTAAGACATACTTACCAAGATGGATCTCCTAATGGGCATTGTTATCAGGGCCAAGAACCAATGGCAAGACAGGTTACAGGCCATAGGTAAGAAACTAATACTATTATTCTGCTAAAGAGACATATTATACCAGGCTGGAGAGATAGCCTAGCAGTTAAGATTACCGACTGCTCTTGCAGAGGACCTGGGTTCGATCCCCAGCAACCACATGGTGGCTGAGAACCATATGTAACTCCAATTCCAGGAGAACTCCAGTTCTAGGGGAATCTGAGACCCTCTTCTGACCTCTGCGGCATTGTACGACATGGGTGTACAGACCTACATGCAGACAGTACATTCATACACTTACAAAAAATAATAAAATTGAAAAATCTTAAAAAAGAGACATATTATACCAACTCCTGATTTATTGCTAAACCCATAGATAAGAGCATGTCTCAGCTCTCACCAGAGATGTTTCTTCCTACAGCAGAGGACGACTAATATAGATATCCACATCTGTTACTGTGCTGAGACTAAGAGACTGTAGAGTGTAACAACAATAGATATGCACTTATCTAATTTTAAGGCATTAATTAATTAATGTAATAATTTAAAAAGATGCAATGTGGGCTGGAGAGATGGTTCAGTGTTTAAGAGCTCCAGTTGCTCTTGCAGTGGCCCTGGGTTTGATTCCCACTACCCACATGGTGGGTAAGAACCATCTGTAAGTCCAGTTCCAGGGGATCCAACACCTTCTTCTGACCTCTGCAAACATTGAATCTAGCTACATGCAGGTGATACATTCATAGACATAAAAGTTCTCTCTCCAAGACACAGCCCGCAATTATAGATGGTCAATACTTCAGTTCTCAAACTGGTTTGGACAACAGTTTGAATGGTATTTGTTTTAATATCTGAAATTCCAATAGAATTCTGTACAAAACTCACATTATGACTAGAAGAAAACATGTATGTTAATTCTAGAAAACATATGTTAATTCTAGAAGACAGAACCACTTTTTCTTAGAACTCATAAGCTTAAATGTGCAGTCAACAGTGCTCTCCTGAACAACCAGAAAAAGCATGCTGTGTGTGTGTGTGTGTGTGTGTGTGTGTGTGTGTGTAGGGATGTTCTTTTCCATCTAGGTGCCTTCAGGGGCTCCAGGCATTGATTGGATCACCCAGGAGCTGGAGTTACATGTGGTTGTGGCCCACCAGACATGGGTGATGGAAACAAACTCAGGTCCTCTGGAAGACTAGCAAGTGACCTCTTAACCACTCAGCTATTTCTCCTGGCTCCTGTGTTCTGGATATTATTTTAACTCTGTTCATTGCACATCCCCAACCTCATTCCTACCCTGTTTATACGATATGGATGTCTTTTTACCTTTTAAGAAAATTATATATATAAATGATAGATATACATAGATGTATATCTTGATTTTTAACAGAGATTATAATAAGGATACTGTAGAATTTTATATATTCTCATTTTCCTCAAATCCAAATAGTTATTTACTCTGGATCCTTCAGTTTAAATAAGAAATATATAATAGATTTCTATTTGAGGCACCTTTAATACAATATTTTTCTAATATTCCAAAAAGTATTTGATATCAGGCATTTTTTAATTAGAGTTTTATTTTTTGTGCATATGTGTGTGTATGTATTAGGGTGCTTGTGGCAGAACCCACATGTGGAAGTCATAGAAAATCCTCTCGCTTTCTCCTTTGTGGGTCTCAGGGAATGAATTCAGGTTGTCAGGCTTAATGGTGACAGTTTTACCTAGGAGTCATCTATGTTTAATTAAGCAAAAAAATTAAAGATTTATTTCTGTTATTTGAATTATGAGTATATGTGTTTTTCTGTGTATGGGTATGTGTACAAGGGTGTGGGTGGCAGAATAGGCTGACTAATATGGGTTTGGGGAATCAAACTTGGGTCCTCTGCAAAAGTGATACAATTTCTTAACTCTGAGCCATCTCTCCAGACTTTTCATTGACTTTTCTTTGGTCACTTTCCCATTTTTTGTTGTTTTTGAGTCAGGGTCTCCCTATACCCCCAACTGCCCTGGGACTTATATGTAGACTATGCTAACCTTGATCTCACAGAAATGTGCCTGACTTTTCCTCCCAATTGCTGGGATTAAAGAGGTGCACCACCATATCCAGATTACCTTTACAGTAAACTATGCCAAAACAGAAAATCTTCCAGAAGCATTCAAATTGATTTAATTAACTCTAACAAACATTTACTGAGCACCATCTATGTACCAAGAACTTTGTTTTACTCTTTGGCTAAAGTCATAAGAAATTGTCTTTGTTTATAATAATATAACAATGTTTATAATAATAGTTCTATGTTTAAAAATGTGAAGTTAACATACAAATTCTGACAAGTGAGAATAGTGGATTTGCCAAGAATCATCTTTATTCGTGACAAAAATTGAGAACAGAAAGAAACTGAAATAAGTGACGGCACAAATGATTACAAGTGATCTTACTAATAACCTTATTGATTATTTTTGTGTGACTTAATATTTGGGAAAATTCCACTTATTTTGTAGCTGATTCAGAGCATGTGGATTGCAATATTGATCAGTGCATGGATTTCCTGCCTGGCACTGAGTAAGGAACTTAATAGCTGTCAATCAATGCTCTTGAAAATATGGAGCTGGATGTGCTCATGATAATGCTTTGACAAGTTAGTTCCAAAATGTCAAAACACTTGCAAATCAACACTTTCTATTAATGTCATTTTCATTTATTGTTAACAGAATTGTCGATTTCTAGTACACTTTAACATCTACTAATTTATTCTTGTTTTATGATGCCATCATTTTACAATTGATACACAATAGACTTCCCCCACCCCCAAAATTAAATAAGAAATCTATTCAAGGAAAATATTTAGGTTAGTGCTTTAAATTTCTTTAATAAAAAGCAGTTAATTGGCAAATGAGTTGGCTCAGCAGGTAAAGGTGCCACCAGGCATGAAAAGCAGAGTTCAGTTTCCAGATCCACAACACAGAAGGTGAGAAATGAATCTTCAAGCTGGCTGCTGACAGCCAACTCAAACCATGGCACACACAAACACACAGAAATACATGTCAAATATTTTTAATGAAGAAAAGAAAATAACAAAACTAATTCCTTGCTATGAGAAATAAAGAGTTACTAATGAAAATTTAACTCAGAAAATACAAACTTTGTCTCTATTCATGTACACAATCAACGCATACAGATGCAGATATATATGTATCTACACATATGCACTATGCACATACATACATACACATGTACACAAATTCACACACATTCACCCATATTGTTATGGACATCCACATCCATACATATGCATGCACATCCAAGCCCCATATACACATGTACAGACATGTGCATGCATACACATGTGCACATGTGTGCTATAAATATGTGTATGTGTGAACATATTAAACACTTCCACATATATGCACCTACACATGTGCACTGTATACATGCACACACTCAAATAACATGCACATACACACAACGCACAGAGCACAGCCCAGCCCTACAGTGGCTACACTTCATGAACTCAGGGCTCCAATATTTCTCAGGATTCCTGACCCACCACCTAACTAACCTGTTCTGAGCCAGCTCTGCCTAAGTCCCATCAACCTAGGAATGAAATACTAAGGTCACATTCCATCCATCTCTTCACTCACGAGTATTTGTCCAGCAAACTGGACTCCCCAGGGGTGCTGGGGTTTCCCGGAAAAACTGGTTGAGGAAGAACTGCAGCCCAGCAACACACCATGGATATGCCCAGGCCCTGTCCAGGGACACCACCACATGCCTGTGCCCATCTCTTTCTATTCCGTGACAGCTGGCCCACAGGCAACCAAGACCTGAGGTAGATAAGGCTCAGTGCCCTGAATGCCCCAAGGGAGCATAAGTGCATATATATATATATATATATATATATATATATATATATATATTCATACTTCATAAGCAAGGTACACACATGCACATACGCACATACCTACACACAGGCATTGTGATTGATTGATTAATGTCCTTCCTGTATTTTCTGGGTTCTTTAAATGTCTCAGTTAGTAAACAAAAAGAAAAAGATGAACTTTTCCTGAAACTTGTATGAAGCTAAAATATGATCCTTTTAATTCTGTCATGCATCAAAGGAGATAGGAAAGAAATAAAACACAAAGGAAAATGCATTCATTAACTGCCACGTGTCAAATTTCTCAGTTTATCTAAGGAGACCATGTTAAGTCACAAGTGCTTGGGGGAATAATTAAGGAACTTTGGCAGTATGGTGGGCATAAGGTGGGTTTCTACCAGGCTAAGAAATTATGCTAACAGGGCATGATAACAGCACATGATGTTAGACAAGAGAGTGAATGTTCTGAGTTGTAATGCATATAGCCCAAAGCATCAGGAGTTGGGCCGCAACCACTAGTGCAGTCAAAGTGACATAGATCTGAACTCAGAACTGAAAAGTCACAGTAAATGAGAGAGGGGGGATTGAATTACCGCACTCATTAAAAAATCTCAATTCAATAACCCATGGCTGATGCCACAAGCTTACTTCCTCTACAGGTTAGGAGATGTTATAAGCCACAGTAAGACCCTGTCATATTTAACAGGGGGGAAAATTGTAATTCATGGATTAACATAACCAAACATGTGTCTATGCTAAAGTAACCCACCATAACTATTAGTGCTGCTTAAATACCTATATATCTAATTGCTTGTTCTTCATTAGTAGGATCGAAAGGTTATTCCTGGACAAACTGTCAGCCCATGAAAGGAAACAGCCAGAATTGACCAGAGTCCAAGTCAACAGCTCCAGAGAGAGTGGACTGTTTTACCTCTCATCCACCTGTGCCCCTTTTCTAAGCCTAGGGAACAACCTGCGGAAGAGGGGGCGTGGTAGAATGTAAGGGCTGCGATTGGGGTGAATGGTGAAACTACAGCAATGTAGTCTGGACACTCATTTGATCAACTTGATTGAACAAACAACCTGTCACCCCCCACTGGATGGTGGGGCTGTAGGTGTTTGGGCACAACAGCCTGCAGATAGATTTTGCATGAAGGATGCTTGTACTCATGGATTATCACTTATAGCTAAAAATGAAAAAAAAAACAGAGAAAGATGCAGGACAGTTATGGCAGAATGCATGATCTGGGATGGGGTGGGGGTGGGGGGGAGGGAAAGGGAAATAAGCCTGAACTGAATTGGAAAAATGTATGAAATGCACAAAGCATCAATAAAAACTAATTTAAAAAAAATCTCAATTCAGGAAGGTTTAATGGTTACTATGGAATGAGAAATATGCAATAGGACTGCACAGCTGGCTCAACATTAAAAGTGCACAATGCTCTTGCAGAGCACTGGTGTTCGACTCCCTGCACCCACATTAGATAGTTCATGTCAAACTGAGGCTGCATCTCCAAGAGGTCAGCACCTTCTGCTGATGTCTGTGGGTACCTGCAGTTCTACTCACATACACGCACACACACGCGCACACACACGCACACACACAGTTGAAAAGAAATCTTTTATATAAAACATAAATCACAGATTAAATGTGGCTGTTTATTAAACACTGTACCCAGCCAATAGTCAACAATAAATGAACATTAATTTCTTCAAATGGGTAAAGTATATTAGTTTTATTCTAAGGAAAGGAAATGATTCATAAGTCTATTTATTGTTGTGTTTTCATGTTCCACCTTAAATCTTTATTAGCCATAAGCAATTTGTATAACTTATTAACCAATATAAAATAGCAAGAAAATAATGTTTTAGTGTTCATGGAAACAACAATAAACACAATCCAAAGTGCCAGGATCAAAGCCAATTGGAAAATACTGTAACTAGTTGGCATGTAGAACCACCAATCACTACCACCATTGTACCTGAATCTCCTAGGACAGGGATTCAGAAGTCTTAATTGTGGTTAATAAATATTAAATATTTAATAACTGTCAGTTTCTCACATCACCTTATCTACAGATATTATATAATCATCAAGGTCTGTATTTTTAATATATTTTTAATTCATTATTTTAATTTTTTGTGTGTGAATATATGGCCTGCATGGATGTAAGTGTAATGCAATGTAAGTGTAATGGAACATAAGTGTAATGGAATATAAGTGTAATTCAGTGTAAGTATAATGGAATGTAAGTGTAATGCAATGTAAATGTAATTAAGTGTAAATGTAATGCAATGTAAGTGTGATTCAGTGTAAGTGTAATGCAATGCAAGTGTAATGCAATGTAAGTGTGATTCAGTGTAAGTGTAATGCAAGGTAAGTGTAATGCAATGTAAGTGTGATTCAGTGTAAGTGTAATGCAATGGAAGTGTAATTCACTGTAAGTGTAATGCAGTGAAGCTGTAATGCAATGTAAGTGTAAGGCAGTGCAAGTGTAATACAATGTAAGTGCAATGCAGTGCAAGTGTAATGCAGTGCAAGTGTAATGCAGTGTAAGTGTAATTCAGTACAAGTGTAATGCAGTGTAAGTGTAATTCAGTGTAATTGTAATGCAGTGCAAGTGTAATGCAGTGCAAGTGTAATGCAGTGTAAGTGTAATGCAATGTAAGTGTAATGCAGTGTAAGTGTAATGCAGTGTAAGTAATGCAGTGTAAGTGTAGTGCAGTGTAAGTGTAATGCAATGTACTTGTAATGCAGTGTAAATGTAATGCAATGTAAGTGTGATTCAGTGTAAGTGTAATGCAATGTAAGTGTAATGCAATGTAAGTGTGATTCAGTGTAAGTGTAATGCAAGGTAAGTGTAATGCAATGTAAGTGTGATTCAGTGTAAGTGTAATGAAATGTAAGTGTAATGCAGTGTAAGTGTAATTCAGTGTAAGTGTAATGCAATGTATGTGTAACGCAGTGCGAGTGTAATGCAGTGTCAGTGTATTGCAGTGTAAGTGTAATGCAGTGTAAGTGTAATGCATTCTAAGTGTAATGCAGTGCAAGTGTAATGCAGTGTAAGTGTAATTCAGTGCAAGTGTAATGCAGTGTAAGTGTAATGCAATGTAAGTGTAATGCAGTGTAAGTGTAATGCAGTGTAAGTGTAATGCAATGTAAGTGTAATACAGTGTAAGTGTAATGCAGTGTAAGTGTAATTCAGTGTAAGTGTAGTGCAGTGTAAGTGTAATGCAATGTAAGTGTAATGCAGTGCAAGTTTAATGCAGTGTAAGTGTAATTCTGTGTAAGTGTAATTCATTGTAAGTGTAATTCAGTGCAAGTGTAATTCAGTGTAAGTGTAATGCAATGTAAGTGTAATTCAGTGTAAGTGTAATGCAATGTATGTGTAATGCAGTGTAAGTGTAATGCAGTGTAAGCGTAATGCAATGTAAGTGTAATGCAGTGTCAGTGTAATGGAATGTAAGTGTAATGCAGTTTCAGTGTATTGCAGTGTAAGTGTAATGCAATGTAAGTGTAATGCAGTGTAAGTGTAATGCAATGTAAGTGTAATGCAGTGTAAGTGTAATGCAGTGCAAGTGTAATTCAATGTAAGTGTAATGCAATGTAAGTGTAATGCAATGTGTGTAATGCAATGCAAGTGTAATGCAATGTAAGTGTAATGCAATGTAAGTGTAATGCAATGCAAGTGTAATGCAATGCAAGTGTAATGCAATGTAAGTGTAATGCAGTATAAGTATAATGCAGTGTAAGTGTGATGCAGTGTAAGTGTAATTCATTGTAAGTGTAATTTACTGTAAGTGTAATTCAGTGTTAAGTGTAATGCAATGTAAGTGTAATGCAGTGTAAGTGTAATGCAGTGTAAGTGTAATGCAATGTAAGTGTAATGCAGTGTAAGTGTAATGCAGTGTAAGTGTAATTCAATGTAAGTGTAATGCAATGTAAGTGTAATGCAATGTGTGTAATGCAATGCAAGTGTAATGCAATGTAAGTGTAATGCAATGTAAGTGTAATGCAATGCAAGTGTAATGCAATGCAAGTGTAATGCAATGTAAGTGTAATGCAGTATAAGTATAATGCAGTGTAAGTGTGATGCAGTGTAAGTGTAATTCATTGTAAGTGTAATTTACTGTAAGTGTAATTCAGTGTTAAGTGTAATGCAATGTAAGTGTAATGCAGTGTAAGTGTAATGCAGTGTAAGTGTAATGCAATGTAAGTGTAATGCAATGTAAGTGTAATGCAGTGCAAGTGTAATTCAATGTAAGTGTAATGCAATATAAGTGTAATGCAATGTGTGTAATGCAATGCAAGTGTAATGCAATGTAAGTGTAATGCAATGTAAGTGTAATGCAATGCAAGTGTAATGCAATGTAAGTGTAATGCAGTATAAGTATAATGCAGTGTAAGTGTGATGCAGTGTAAGTGTAATGCAATGTAAGTGTAATTTACTGTAAGTGTAATTCAGTGTTAAGTGTAATGCAATGTAAGTGTAATGCAGTGTAAGTATAATGCAATGTAAGTGTAATTCAGTGTAAGTGTAATGCAATGTAAGTGTAATGCAATGCCTGTGGATGTCAGAGAGGGCATCAAATGACCTGGAATTGGAGGTAAAGGTGATTGTCACCATCTGGTGCTGGAAAATGAACTTGGGTCCTCTTCAAAAGCAGCCAGTTCCCTTAACCACTCTCCAGGTGAATGTGTTTTTGTATCTTTTAAATTTTTGTTTCAAAGCTGAGGGTCTAAACTTGGAACCTAGATTTTTTTCTGTGCTCTACTTTTCTTTTGGAAACAATGTATTATACTTATTAATGATAACATTGATAATTGTGTGAACCATTTGAACTGGCTTATTAGCAACAGAATATTTTTGTACTTTCTTATTGTATAATTTATTTTTAATGCTTTTATTGATGTTTTATATATTTCAGACATCATTTCTCAGTTCAGTTTAGACATATTCCCCTTTCCATCCCTCAACCACACCCCAGGTCATGCATTCTGCCATAAATGTCCTGCATCTTTCTCTCCATCTTTTTTTAGTTTAGTAATTCACATTTTCCTCCTTTAATTTTATATTACTCTAAAATATGAATACATACTTTCCACTCATATACAGTAATTACAGAGCCTGAAAGTAAGTGGTGGATCTTTTCAGAGCCCTTTAAGATATTTACATTATAACAACATAGTTGCTTTCAGATAAGTAGAAATATAACAATAATGTGGTTCAGCTTGCCTTTCACTTGGGGACTTGGTGTTAGCATCCACAAATGAGGGAGACCATTCGTTGCTTGTTTTTCTGGAACTGTGTTACTTCACTTAGCATAATGGCTTTGAGTTCCATCAATTTACCTGTGAAGTTCATGATGTCATCTTTCTTTATCACTGAGTAGTACTCCATTGTGTAAATGTACCATAATTTGTCATCCACTTGTCAGGTGAGGGGCATTTGGGTTGGTCCCATCTCTTCAATATTGTGAAGAGGGCTGCAGTAAACATGGATATGCATGTAGCTTTGTGGTAGGATGAGTCTTGTGGGTCTATACCCAGAAGTGGTATGGCTGGGTCAGGTGGTAGGCTCATTTTGAGTTTTTTAAGGGTTCTCCACACTGCTTTCCATCATGGTTATACAAGTTTCCATTCCCACCAGCAATGGATGAGTGTTCCCCTTTCCCCACAACCTCTCCAGCATTTGGTGTCTTTTGTGTTCTTGATCTTAGCCAGTCGTATCTGAGTGAGATGATATCTGAGAGTGGTTTTAATTTGTATTTCCTTAATTATTAATGATGTTGAACACTTTTTTAAAGATGTTTCTCAGCCATCTTTCTTTCCTCACCAGTGAAGTCTCTCTTCAGCTCTTTACTCCATCATTTGAATAGGTAATTTGTTTTCTTATTTCTTTGGTTTTTTTTTTTTTGAGTAGTCTATATATTCCTAACATTAATATTCTGTCAGATGAATCACTAGTGAAGATTTTAACCCACCTGTGGGTTTTCTCCTCAATACCTTGATTGTTTCTTTTGCCGTACAGAAGATTTTGAGTTTGATGAGGTCCCATTTGTCGACTATTGACCTTATTTCCTGTGCAGCTGCTGTCTGATTTAGAAAGTCTTTTCCTACACCTATGTCTTGTACGTTGTTACCAAATTTTTCTTTTATCACCTTCAGGGATTCGGGTTTTACATTGAGATCTTTGATCCACTTGGGGTTGATTTTTATACAGCGTGGAGGTAGGGGTTTAATTTTGTTCTTCTACAAATGGTGATTCAGTTTTGCCAGCACCGTTTGCTGAAGATGTTATCCTTCCTCCATTGAGGGATTTTTGACCCTTTGTCAAATATGAGGTGGCTGAAATTGTATGAGCTCAAGTTTGGATCTTCAATTTTGTTCCATTGGTCATGGGTCTGTTTTTCTGCCAGTACCAAGCTGTCTTTATGACTATAGCCCTGTAATATAGCTTGAAGTCTGGTAGAGCAATCCCCCTGTGTTGCATTTTTCACTCAGGGTTGCTTTAGTTATTCTCGGTCTTTTGTTTTTCCATATGAATTTAAGGATTTTTTTCCAAGTCTGTGAAGAAGTTCATGGGGATTTTGATTGGGATTGCATTGAATCTGTATACCAATTTGGGTAAAATGCACATTTTTACTATATTAATTTTTCTAATCCATGAGCATTAGAGATCTTTCCATCTTTTCATGTCATTTTCAATCTCCTTCTTCAGGGGTTTAAAATATTTGTTGTAGAGATCATTGGTATCTTTGGTTAGGTTTGTTCCCAGGTATTTTATTATTTTTGAGGCTATTGTGAGTGGGAAGGTCTTCTTATATTACTTCTCCACTTGTTTATTGTTGGTGTAAAGAAAGGCTACTGATTTTTCCAGGTTAATTGTGTATCCTGCCACATTACTGAAAATCATAATAATTTCTAGAAGTTTTCTGGTGGAGTTTGTAGCATCCCTTAGGTAAACTATCATATCATCTGCAAAAAGGGATAGCTTAATTTCTTTTCCGATTAGTATTCCTTTAATTTCCTTCTCTTGTCTTATTGCCCTAAGGAAGCATTTCAAACAGTATGTTAAACAGGAGTGGAGATAAGGGGAAGCCTTGCAGGGCTCCCACCTTTAAGGGAAATTGTTCCAGCTTTTCTCCATTTAGGATGATGTTGGCAGTGGGTTTGCTATATATGGCTTTGATATTGTTGAGGAATGTTCCTTTCAGTCCTATTTCCTCTAGGGCTTTAAACATGAAGGGATGCTGGATCTTGTCAAAGGTTTTTTCTGCATCAATTGAGATTATCATGTGGTTTTTGTCTTTCAGTCCATTTCTGTGTTTTATGATATTTATTGATTTATGTATGTTGAACCATCCCTGCATCTCTGGTATGAATCCAACTTGATCATGATGGATGATCTTTTTGATGTGGGTCTGTATGCAATTTGCAAGTATTTCGTTGAGAATTTTTGCATCTATTTTCATTAGTGAGATGGGTCTATAGCTTTCTTTTCTTCTTGCATCTTTGCCTGGCTTTGGTATTAGAGTGATGCTGGCTTCATAGAAGGAGTTTGGAAGAATTCCCTCTGTTTGTATCCTTCTGAACAGATTGAGTAGTAGTAATGGCTGTAGGACCTCTTTGAATGTTTCATAGAATTCTGCTGTGAATCCATCTGGGCCTGGGATTTTTTTCTTTTTTTAGTTGGGAGGTTTTTCATTACATCCTCAATTTCCTCAAATATTATGGGTCTGTTTAAACTGCCAATCTCTTCTTAGTTAAGCTTTGTTGGTTCCTAGGATTTCAAATATACATCCATTTCTCTTAGGTATTCAAATTTAGTGGAATATAGGTTTTTGAAGCATTCCAGTATGATTGTCTAGATCTTTATTTTGTCTGTTGTGATGTTTCCCCTTTAATCACGAATACTGTTAATTTGGAGTTACCCTTTCTTTCTTTCCTTTCTTTCTTTCTTTCTTTCTTTCTTTCTTTTTTCTTTTTTTCTTTCTTTTTCTTTCTTTTTTTGGTTAACTGGTCTAGAGGTCTATTTTCTTTATCTTGTCAAAGAACCAGCTTTTGGATTCGTTGATTCTATGTATTTTTTTTTTTTCTTTGTTTCTATTTCATTGATTTCTGCTCTGATTTTTGTGATTTCTTCCTAGCTTTTGGGTTTAGGGTTCATTTGTTGCTGTCTCTCAAGTGCATATAGCTGCAGTGTTAGGTCATTTATTTGTTCCTTTTCTGACTTTTTTATATGGGCACTTAGGACTGTAAGTTTCCCTCTCAAGGCTGCTTTTAACGTATCCCACAAGTTTTATTGTCTTGTATTGTCTTATTCATTCAGTTCCATGAATAATTTTATTTCAGTCTTTATTTCTTCCCTGATTCATTCATTATTCAGGATGGTGTTGTTTAGTCTCCACATGTTCTTGTAGCTAGTTGGCTTTATTCTGGTGTCCATATTAAGCTTTATTGCACTGTGGTCTGATAGAATGCATGGAATAATTTTAATTCTTTTGTATTTGTTGAGATTTATTTTGTGCTCCAGTATGTGGTTAATTTTGGAATGTTCCATGAGGTGCTGAGTAGAAAGTATATTCTCTGGTGTTTGGGTGGAATATTCTATAAATATCTGTGAGGTCCATTAGGTGTATTGTATTGTTCAGTCTTTATTTTTTGTCCAGTTGAACTATCCAAAGGGCTTAATGGTGTGTTGAAGTCTCCTCATATTAGTGTGTTAGAATTAATCTGTATCTTGAGGTCCTGCAAAGTAGTGTTTATAAAGTTAAGTGTACCAGATTTTGGTGCATAGACATTTAGGATTGTGAAGTCTTCATATTTCACTGTTCCTTTGAAAAGGATGTAATGGCCCTCTTTGTCTCTTCTCATCAGTTTCACTTTGAGATCGATTTTGTCTGATATTAGAATAGCCACTCCAGCTTGTTTCTTGGTACCACTTGCTTGGAATATTTTTTCTATTCTTTCACTTTAAGGTGGTATCTGTCTTTGAGGGTGAGAAGGGTTTCTTGTAGACAGCATATAGAAGTATTCTGTTTCCTAATCCATTCTCCTAGTCTATATCTTTTGATTGGGGAGAGTATGTCACTTTCCTATTGCTGTGATAAAACCACCATGACCAAGGGAACTTAAAAAAGGAAAAGTTTATTTAAGCTTATGATTTGATAGTTCCAGGGAATTAGAGTCCATTGTGGTGGGAATCATGGTGGCTGGGGCTGGAGCGGAAAGCTGAAGTTCACATCTGGCAGTGAGTACAGGAAGTCAAGAGAGAGAGAGACTGGAGACTGGCAAGGCTTATTAAACTCACTAAGCCTGCCCCCAGTGATGTACTTCCTCCAGCATGGCCACACCTTCTAAGACCTCCCAATACAGTGCCACCAACTGGGGACAAAATGTCCGAATACTTAAAGCCTATGGGGGACACTCTCACTCAAACCACAACAGGGAGTTTTGACCATTAGTATTCAAGGTTATTATTGAGAGATATGTGTTGCTTCCTTTCACCTTATTTTTTTTCGCATTCCTGGTCTAGGTTTGTATTTACTCAGTTATGCTTTTGTTAATTTCTCTCTTTAATTGCTTAGGGATAATTTCTCCTTTCCTCTGTTTGTTGGATTGCTTCAATGATTTTCTGTAGTGTTGATTTCTTATACATGTATTCTTTCATATTGTTCATGTTATGAAAGATTTTTCTTTCTCATTCAACTATAACCGACATTTTTGCTGGATACAATAGTCTTGGTTGGCATCTAAAGTCATTTATCAGAGGGAATACCTTGATCCACATTTTTCTAGCATTCATAATTTGGACTGAGAAGTCAACTGTAATTCTGATGGGTTTCCCCTTATATGTAACTTGTTTTTCTCTTGTTGCTTTCAGTATTTTGTCTTTGTTTTGAGCATCTAGTGTTTTAACAATTATATGTCATGGGGAGTTTCTTTTCTGGTCTCGTCTATTTGGTGTTCTATGTGCTTCTTGTATTTGTATGGTGTTTTGCTTTTTCGGTTTGGGGAAATTTTCTTCTATTATCCTGTTGAAGTTCTGGTAAATAGTGTTGTCTTGGGATTCTTCTCCTTCCTTGATTCCTATGATGTGGAGGTTTGGTCTTTTCACAGTGTCCCACATTTTCTGGTTGCTCCACTCTTGTGTTTCTAAATTTTTCATAATCTTTACTTGGGCTTCCTAGTTGCTCTGTATTATCCTGCAGCTCTGAAATTCTTTTTTTGCTTCTTCCATTCTGCTTCTGAGGCTTTTTCCCATCCTTTCCCAGTGATTGAATGAATGTTCAATTTCCTTTTACATGTCATCCTGTGATTTCTTTAGATTTTCCACTTCCCTCTTGAGCCTGTCATTCTCATCTTGTAGCTCCTTGGTTCATTGGTCATTTTCTTTTTTTTTTTAATTTTCATTTTTTATTGATGCTTTGTGTATTTCATACATCACTTTCCAATTCAGTTCAGGTATATTTCCCTTTCCATTCCCCCACCCCACCCCACCCCATCCCATATCATGAATTCTGCCATAACTTTCCTGCATCTTTCTCTATTTTTTTTCATTTTTTAACAATAAGTGTTAATATTTGAGTACAAACATCCTTCATGTAAAACCAATTTGCAAGCAGTGGTGCTCAAACCCACACAGCTCATGGGTCCCACCAACCAGCAGGGGGGGGGGATTGTATGTTCAATCAAGTTGATCAAATGAGTGTCCAGACTATATTGTTGTAGTTTCACCATTCACCCCAATTGCAGCCCTTACATTCTACCATGTCCCCTCTTCTGCAGATTGTTCCCTAGGCTTAGAAAAGGGGCACAGGTCGATGAAAAGCAAAACAGTCTACTTACTCAGGAGCTATTGTCTTGGACTCTAGTCAATTCTGGCTTTTTCCTTTCATGGGCTGACATTTTGTCCAGGAATAACCTTTCGATCCTACTAATGAAGCACAAGCAATTAGATATATAGGTATTTAAACAGTACTGATTGTTATGCAGATTACTTTGGTATAGACAAATGTTTGGATGGTATGTTTAATCTGACTTACATTTTTTTTCTGTTAAATATGAAAGGGTCTTACTGTGGCTTATAACATCTCCTAACCATTAGAGATGTAAGCTTGTGGCATCATAGCCAATTAGATTTCAGATATACCAGGCATTTGGCTGCACTGCTGCACAGTATTTCCAGCCCGTGAGGGTGTCAGCTGGGTGTGACAGGGAGTCTTGCTTGACTCAAGGAGACTCATATTTGCTTTTTTGGTTTAGTGGCCTTTGGTAACATTTTCTGGTATTCCAGAGGCCATCTGTACACTTGCATATGTTGTCTCAATACATCTTTCCCATGTTTACATCAGGTCTTTGACAGCAGGGCCTTATCACCTCTCTTCTTGCAGGTATCCCAGTTTGGAGGCAAGGAGCCTTTACCTTTTGTGGGGGCTTGGCTCCCCTGGCCAACATCTCCTTGGTAGAATAATCCATTGCTGATGTCAGAGTTCCTGTATTAATATATTTTGCTTAAGTGCATAGCTTAAGGAGACTTTAGTATTATATTTGGTTCTAAATATAAAATAATCCTTTTCACAGTTCCTATGTCTATTAGTCAATTAAAGAAAGCAGTTTTACCAGTTTTATAAGAGATTACCTTAGCCGGGCATGGTGGCGCACGCCTTTAATCCTAGCACTTGGGAGGCAGAGGCAGGGGGATCTTTGTGAGTTCAAGGCCAGCCTGGTATACAGAGTAAGTTCCAGGATAGCTGGGACTACAGGGAGACCCTGTCTCGAAAAGATAAAAAAAAAAAAAAGAGATTACGTCTATAACAGTTGGCTCCAATTTACAGTTGGAGAACGACCTCATCATCATCATATTTCTCCTTGTTCTATGGTGTGGGGGAGGTAAGAAAGTCTCTCATATTAAAACCTTTGCGGCACCTAGAAGGAAAGTTTCATTAGGAATCATTTTAGATAGTTGTTACAAGTAGGATCCACAGAGGGGTTTGATGTTTGTGGCAATCTGAGGCTTTTCTTCCTTTCAATGTTCAGACGGGCCAACCTTTCTGCTGGCAATTTCTGGTACATCCTACTCAATGCAAAGCTGTATCTTTTCTTTCTCAGCCATTTAAGTTGGTGACATTTTGACCTGTTGGAATGTACAAATCTTTTCCCATAGTTAGTTTTAGATTTGAATTGCAAGGTTTTTGACAAAAAGGTTTCATATCTATCTGTATCCCCGTTTTTTTATTTTAGGTTTTTGTTTTTTGACCCATGAGTCTCAAAAAAGCAGTTGTAGTATACATACCTATAGGATGGAATCAAGGCCCAGATTTCATCAAATTCACCCATGCTGTTTTGGGTGACTGTATGTGATTAACTTGGGAAGCAAACTTAATTTTTAAGTTAAATCATCCTATAGGTGAAACAGAATGCTACAAGGTGATACTGTACAACAGAATAATTATAGAGAACATTTGTATGTGCCAATCCCAAAGTTATTGTTATACAGATTTTAAATAAAATAAATGTGGACAACAGCAATTTATATCTCCAATTAACTCAGATGCATTATTGTTTTTTTAATTTTATTTATTCATTTTTATGTGTATGAATGTACTGTCTGCATGGAGGTTTGTGCACCCATTTCATGCAATTCCACAGAGGACAGAAGAGGGCATTGGATTCCCCTGGAACTGGGGTTAAAAAGATGGTTCTCAGCCGCCATGTGGGTGCTGGGGATTGAACCTGGGTCCTCTGCAAGAGCAATGTATGCTCCTAACCCACTAGGTCATCTGTCGAGCTCCAGTCAGTTTCTTTTTTCATTTCAGCCTGGGATCTTTTCAACCTTTCCCCTTCTTTCTGGAGATTGTCATTTTCTTCATTTTGTACTTTCCACTGTTTTTCATTATCTCCCTCTAGGTCCTTCTTGAGTTTTTCATTATCTTCCCTTAGTTCTCTAATTTCTTTGAATATATCTACAGTTGTTCTTCTAAGGTCGGTGCTTGGCTTCTTTCCTCAGAGATCTCATTGTAGGGTTGGTTGAGTTTGGGGTGGATTTATTATGATCTTTTCCCATGTTGATTTTGCTTTGTGTCTTTGGCATGTGGATTTATCTGTTTATTTTTTCTTTGGATTCTGGCACCCCAATGTTGGCTGCACACACTATAATCACTAATGCTACACCTGTTAGGTCCTCTGCACCACAGCTCCACCAGGTTCATGAGGGATGGGGGTGGGGGTAATTGTGCTGCTACTTTGGCCCACATGCCAGTAGGCCCCCAAGGGTCAAGGCAATTCCACCTTGCCATACTGGCACCTCAGAGTCCGTTCACCTGTCTGAAGCCCAAGCTGGGACTTCCAAGGTGGGTTTTGAGTACCCCAAGGGCCAAGGCAGATCCTCCTTGCCTTACCAGCACCTCAGAATCCATGTGCCTGTCTGAAGCAAAAGAGTATTTTAATGTCAAAATACAGTAATGCTTTTTTTTTTTTTACAAAAGGGGTTAATGTCTGTGCATATATAGTTATGCACACAGATACATTAAGAGAATAAACTCAAATATCATTTCCTCTGTGAATTTGTAGATATCTGTACTTTGGTCACATAGATTAGGACTCAGTAGGTTGAACATTGCAGGCCAAATTCAACTGACAGCCTATTACTGTGTGGGAAGTTTTATTATTAGCTAAGATTATGATTTCTTTTTCTTTAAGAAATTGTTAAGGTATGGTTAAACAGGGGGAGAGAAGAGAGACAAATAATGCCTACCTAGTATAAAAACAGAGGGAATATTGTTAGTCAAAAAACTAGATAATGGGGCTGGAGAGATGGCCTAGTGGTTAAGAGCACCGACTGCTCTTGCAGAGGACTCAGGTTCAAGCCGCAGCACCCACATGGCAGCAGAGGACCGTCTTTAACTCCAGTTCCAGGGGAATCTGACACCCTCTTTTGACCTCCGCGGCATTGCATGACACGGGTCCACAAACCTACATGTAGACAGTCCATTCATACATATACAAAATAAATAAAATTAAAAAAATTTAAAAACTAGATAATCTCCACATGTGTCTGTGTATATAGCTGAAGGCTACATAACAATAAACAGTGCCAGACACAAGAAATCTCCCTCTGAATTGTTGGCCAAGGTAGCCAAGAGACTGTCCAAATTACACAGACTATTGCCACAACCCTTCACTGCCTCCCAAAACTTGAAGGTAAGGCCCTATTGCTGAAGACAAGACATAGTTCAGATTTGGAGTAATAGAGCTGGAACCAACCTGCTAGCCACGTCCTCTGATGTCCCAACTCCAGGTTTTTCTTTTTTTTTTAAGTGAGTTTTTATTGAGTGCATTTCATACAATATTTCTTTATCAAATTTAGTCTCATTCCCCCTTCCATGCCCACCCCTTACTGACCTCCAAACCCTGCTAGAGTGCATGCATTCTGTCATACATATTAAGTCCTGCCTTGCATCTTTTTCTCAGTCTTTTCTAAACTTTTACTGTTTTGGTCATTTCTTTGAATAGGTTTTTCTCTCTATTTTTGTTCCTTTTAGTTTTATATTATTCCAAAGTATGCATTTATACAATATACAAATAAATCAAAATTACAAATTCTGAAAATGAACTATACACTAATTCCTAAAGACATTTAGAGAGTCACATTTTAACAGTAAAGTTGCATGCAGGTAAAAATTGTGTAACTTTACATTTTTATTTTTTTTAGACTATGAATACATATCTTCCATCGTATATGGTAACAGTAAAGTTGCATGCAGGTAAAAAGATGTGTAACTTTACATTTTTATTTTTTTTTAGAATATGAATACATATCTTCCATTGTATATGGTAATTGCAATGTGTGAATACAAGTGGTAGGATAATTCTAGAGCTTATTAAGAGATTCACATTGGAATAGCACAGTTGCTTTAAGATACAATGAAATATAATAATAAAGTTGCTCTGTTTGCTTGCCAACTGGGGATTTGATGTTAGCATCCACAAATGAGGGAAACAATTTGCTTTTTTTTTTTTTTTCTGGGACTGTGTCACTTCACTTAGCATAATGGCTCAAGTTCCATCCATTTACCAGCAAGGCTCATGATGTCGTCTTTCTTTACTTCTGCATAGAACTCCATTGTGTAGATGTACCACATTTTTGTTATCCAGTCATCAGTTGAAGGACATTTGGGTTGGTTCCACCTCTTTGTTGTTGTGAAGAGAGCTTCAATAAGCATATCTGTGCACATAAATTTGGGGTATGTTGGGTCTTGTGGGTATATACTCAGGAGTGGCATGGCTGGGTCAGGTGGTTGGCTCATTTTGAGTTTTAAGCCTTAATTGTAACAATGGCTCTCACAGCAAACTATTGTGGTAGAGAAGGGGCATGTTTACCTTGGGGATAATCAGCAGCTACCAACTTGGACTTACAGCCCACTCAATTGGAGAAAATTCATGTGTGGTACTGTAGAAATAGCCAAATATACATGGCTGGGGAGGTCTTAGACTTTAGAGAAAACCCTAAGGCTGTCATATCCCAGGACAAATGTAATTTGTTACTTTGTTCAAAATATGGATCTTATATTTACAGTCAAGTATCTCAGCCACCATTCTTCAACGAACTTCTTTTGCAACAGCTGGAGACTATTACAGAGTTCTGAACTGCACACACAGATCGTCTGTGAATTGCCCAACTCTAAGTGAGACATCTAAAATGAAACCTCTATACCTAGCGCTCATGGAACATAGTGGAATGAAGAGTAGAGAACATATTAATGCATCTCTAGATTGTCACAAATGAAGCTCCCTTATGCAACAGAGGTCCATGTACACAAAAGTCACCAATTGCCAGAGATTTATTATTATTTATTCTTAGAGTGTGGGTTATTGGACAAGACTCCTATAATAAACTCTGCCCAACTAGGGCTGAAGGACCTTTGTGAAAGAGAAGGTGCAACAATAATAAGAACCAAGGAAGAGGTACACAATCATATGGAAATAGAGATTTACAGGCTTTTGAGACCTTGCTCGTATGAACCTACCACAATGGTGTCAGCATACACAAGACCCATGCAAGCTCTAGCAGAGAAAAACTGTGGAAATGGACCAGGCCCCAATCTTAAGCAAAGAATAATTGGCAGCTGATTACTAGTGGGTGAGGAAGAGTTGATCTTTTTAAAGGATGGACTGTAGACAGAATAACTAGGCCCCAGTGGATGAACTTGCACTGAAGGACGCCTGGGGACATGAACTTGATTCAATAGGCCTTAACACAAGAATGCATGAATTCTAATTGGGGGCCTGTTATGGGAGGGTGCCAATGGAGAAAGGAGTATAAAGATGATTAAGATGCTCTGGATAAAATACACAAAAATTAAATAGCATTTACAATTAATCAATCAATCAATCAATTAATTAATTAAATAGTTAATTAAAAGGCAGTGCCAGAAATATTGTGGATGAAAAGGTACAGAAGAAAATATGATTTTGAAAACTATGTGTATTACATGAAATCAATGTTTCAATGCTTATACGAACATCATTACAAGACAACAGCCCTGCTAACTTATTTATAAATTGTTTCCAACTTTTGTTGGAATGCAGGGTTCAGTAGGTGGAACTTTTGTTATAAATGCAGGGTTCAGTAGGTGGAACATGTCTGATATCAGATCTATGTCTGAAAGCTACTAAAATATTCATAATTTAATCTTATAAAAATGCTAACTTCTACATTACACATTTTTATAATATTTTATATGTTTTTCTGATGTTTTTAATTTCATGAATATAATTGAATTTTATCAAACAATTTTGCATCTATTATTAATTGCAAATTAATTGAAAATATCCATATGTTCTATTGAGTTTCTATTACACTGATTTAAAGAATTATTGTCACTATTCTTACAAATAATATAAATAATTCATTTTGATAGATCATTTTTAACAATAATTAAAACGATGGCATTTGGAAATTTTTTAAAGGTGCATTTCATTGCCTGTTTATTCTTGGAGATTGAAATAGTCAATTAAAGTCTCTGGTAATAGCAATGTTTGGCAAAGTTTTAAGGTTATGTGGTCCAAGTAAGCCCAGAGTTTATTTGTGGCTTTTAGCCCAAACCCTTTCTACTGGAACATCACAGGAAGTTAACCTGTGCAAAATTTCAAATATTAAATTGTTTGATATAGTAATAATTAATGCCTCCCTCAGAAATAACCTCCCACTGAGAACAGTTTGAAATAAACCAAAAAAGCATACTCTAACCTGTGAGTTGCTATAAGGGATTATGACTTTATTTTTTTTAATTTTTTTTTATTAATTTTATTTATTTCTGTATGTGTATGAATGTACTGTCTGCATGCAAGTCTGTGCACCCGTGTCGTACAACGCCGCGGAGTTCAGAAGAGGGTCTCGGATTCCCCTGGAACTGGAGTTCTCCTGGAATTGGAGTTTCAGACGGTTCTCAGCCGCCATGTGGGTGCTGGGGATCGAACCCGGGTCCTCTGTAAGAGCGGCGCTCTTAACCGCTAGGCTATCTCTCCAGCCCAGCAGTCAGCGCTCTTAACTGCTAGGCCATCTCTCCAGCCCCGGGATTACGACTTTAAAGCCAATACAGGTAGATTACTCCTGGATATGTGCATTCTTAAATCAGTTGTGACTATATGTGTGCATATATATGTTTTCTCTAAGTGAGAGCAGGCATCTTTCCATATATTCCTCCTATGTACAGAAATATATTATAGAATCTTGATGATAATGATGATGATGATGATGATGATGATGATGATGATGACCATTTGCTACATCACAGTTAGCTGAAGGAAAACCTTTGCAATTGAAGGATTCATATAAATACTGGTCTGGAATATCTGTTTATATGGGAACATAATTGAGCATCATTCAATATGTTCACATGTAATATAACAAGATAAGTTCAGTTAAATAACTAAAGTTAGACATCATCTCTGTATGGGACAGCCATTTTATAACTTCACTCTAGTCGTTATTCTGCTTCTATTCAGTAGATTGAGGAAGCCAAATACTGTCTGTAAAGTGGGGCTTTGTGTGTGCTTTTTTGTGAGCTAGGAAGCTTGTACATGTTGCTATGATGAGCACTGTGTAGTTTAGTGGTGTTTATTTTAGGAGATTCTAGGTGTGTACAGGCAAATTGGATTCCAGGAACTTAATTAAAGATCATCTCAGAATCCCCTTCTAAGGTTTTAACAGAGAGGCCAATTTGATTGCTAGTTGCAAGGACTCATTGAAGAAATATCCCTCTCTATAATAAAATTTTATGTCTCTTGCTTTTTTACACTTTTATGCTTGCAGGTTAGTCAATGTTAAAATTACTAAATGTTAAGGACCACACATTTAAACAAATCATTATTTTTAATTTGTGAGTGCATTTGTCAAACATGGTTGGATATTAAATTGTTTGGGGGCACAGTCTTCATTTTAAACTTAACTAAGCATCTTCAAGTTATAAATCAGCCAGGCTTCGTGGTAGATTAAAAAATGAAAATTAAAAACTACATCCCCTGTTAATTTATAATATGTGAAGAAGACAGAAAGAAGCCTCACCCATAGTTCTATAAACAATCCTAATGAAACTTACTGAGACACAGAAAATAAGGACATAAAAGTTGATGAAGGCAAGTTGAGAAAAGAGAGAAACACCGTGAGTGAGAGGCAACAGGGATGGATGGACAAAAACGTCCTAATGAACCCTGTTATCATATATAATAAATATAAATGAATAATCTGTTTAGAAAACAAGAGGATGCCTTTTCATGGAAATAATCAACTTTAGTGTCAGGTTATGAGTCATGCTTGTAACACAGTTTTCTTTTTCTTTTTTAAAAATTATTCAATAAGAAATTCTACCTCATACAATGTATTGTGATATATTTTGATTATATTTATTCCCTCATTCCTCCCATACCTCCCCCATTATATCTCCCTCCACCCACACTAAGACCAAGGGAACTTCTAGAAGAAGAGGTAGAAAGATTTTAAAAGGTAGATGATAGGTAAGACTGCTGTGAAACACTGCCTTCTGGAAATGACATGATTACCTGCCTAAGACTTGACAGGATCGAGCCAGGTAAAATTGCAGTATGGGTAGGGAAAGACATACTAGCAGTTTTAAAGCCACAGGTATGTCTTGAATTTGGAATATGGAAGCCCTCTGTGCAAAGGAAATTCACTGAGGAATTTGAATGGAATGTGGAACTGTCAGATAGAAAAAAAAAAAGTAGAAGCTGGTCCCTATTTTCCTTTTGAAGGATATTTGTATCAGAGCTGTTCCTGAGAATCTGATCCTCGCAATTCACTTTGCTTCTGTTCTTTCCTAGTGTATAAAAATACGGAAGGATAGGGGCTGGAGAGATAGCTCCTTGGTTAAGAGCACTGACCACTCCTACAGAGGACCCGGCCTCAATTCCCATCACCCACATGACAGTGGACAACCAACTGTAATTCTACTTCCAGGGGTATTCAATGCCTTCTTCTGACCTCCGTGGGGATTGCAGGACATGGGTGCACACAGTCGACACATAAAGATAAATAAAATATATAAAATATTAAAAATTTGGAGGTAAAGTTGCAATGTGCTGGGCTTTTTTACTTTTATATTTTTATGTGTGTTGAGTGTACTCTCTGCATGTAGGTTGGTGCACCCGTGTGGTGCAATGCCACGGAGGTCAGAAGAGGACATCAGATTCCCTTGGAACTGGAGTTAAAGACCGTTCTTAGCCACCATGTGTGTTGGGAATCGAACCCGGGTGCACTTACACATATGCAAGCAATACACTCATATATATATATATATATATAATATTACCTAGATCTATCATCTATATATATGTATAATATTACATCTATACCTAGATGTCTCTATTACGATATATATGTCGCTATGTATCTATAGAGCTATATGTCTACTATCTTCGGCTAGCTGTATCTAGCCTCTGTTATATAGGTACCTCTCTCTCTGTATCTCTTCTCTCGCTGTATCTCTATCCTCTCTCTATCCTCTCTCTCTCTTCCTCATCTCCTGCTGCCCCTTGCTTCTTCCCTGCGGTCCTTGCCCCTTCTATCCCACACCCCCCCATGCCCCGTCCACTTCTTGCGCCTACTTTTGCTCTTCCTCGGTCTTGCCTCTGCCCCGCTGCCTCTGTGTTCCTCCGGCACTGCCCGCCCGGCTTTGTCCTTTTCTCTTCGTTCCCCTTGGTCACGCATGTTTTAACCACCGTCACAGAAACAGTACTACTAAGACGTTGTTACCAGAAAGTGTAATGTTGGCTTGCATGAAACACCTGCCGTGGGGGTGTGGTAATGTGGAAGATTGTACGTTTGGACCTAGAACAAGCTGTATGCTATGCAAGCAGAGCTTATGGGCTGACTTAACTGCTGTTTGTCCAGGACTATGCTTTCCATATTTTTTTCATATAAATGTGGCACATTCAAGGATATTGTTAAATTGATCATGCCTACAGGGCCACACTTTAAGAGACGGGCCTTGAGTCCGAGCCCAGCAGAGGAAGAGTTGAGGGTATTATACAATGAACCTCAGAGAGCAATGAAAAAGATAACAGTCAGAAATGTATTATGTTATATATGTTTAAACGTGACATTCCCTGTAAAAAGAGCTGTAATTTCCCACCCTTTGAGGTAAGAAGTTCCTGATCCCCTTAAAACATTGCACCTCAATTCAATTCATGCATTTAATTATTTCATCAGTCCTTTTCAAATACATCTTTAAAAATTGTTCTATTAATAAGCGCCTTGGTAAACACAGGTAAAAACAGAATCAACAGAAAATTTTAACAAAAGCAAATATGCAAAATTTAAATCTTTTCAGAGGGCTGCCAAAGAGTCTTCTTGTATAATATGTTTAATACTGGTATATACTTGCTTTGTTTTAATATTAATTTACTATCTACTAAATTTATTTTGTCACCCATTCAATTACACATATGTGCATTCTGGTTTTTTTACAGGAAAAAAAATATGCTTAAAATTTGTTTCATTCTCTTAACAACAGTTTGATTTCTTAAAGGCCTGAGAGGGGTTTTTCATTACTGTTGCGCTTCCCTGCCGCAACTCAATGCATTCCTTTGAGAAACCTGCTTTTGTTTTGTCCTCTGGTTTATGGCATGGGGCTTCTGTGTGTCCCTTCTTCGAAAGCAACACTGTGATATAAACAGATAAAAATAGCTGGATTAAGAAGAAATTAGTATCAACCCTCCAAAAATAACTGAAAGAAAAAGTGTTGTCATTTAATAGTTGGCATTTATTTTCAGTATGATCCACAAGAGCAATAAGAGCACATGGTGTGGATTTGCAATGGGAAAGCTGTTTGCATCTAAAATTGATGGACTGAATCCCCATAATCGGGGACAGTAATGGTCGCACGTCTAGGTGGCAGATGCCGTAGTCTCGCAGGGGGCGCACTAAGGCTCTACAGTATGCATTCAGATAATGTTCATTTATAAATTAGATAGTAATTGGACTTTGAAACCCCTGGTCCACATCAGGGTACTAATTATAGATAAAGGAAAAATATTACTAAGGGTTTTTAAGCTTTAGAACTTGAAATCCTCAGGAATGAATGGAGTTCATTGATTCGAGAAGTTTGAGAAACTGAGAGTGAGTTTTTGTATAATAGTGTGGCAGAATAAGATAGTGACTGCATGTGTAAATGATGTTGTAAGGTTTACTCTTGACATAATTTTTCTTTTTAACTCTCAACTTGTTATGGTTTGTGCCATTTAGAGACAGTTACTGTAAAGGCAAATGTACAAGTTAGAAAATATGACATGTGTTGGATGGTGAGAAGGCTCTTGCCACCACAGACTCAGTGACCTGAGTTAAACTTCCCACACCAGTGGAAAGAGAAAACCAATTTACAGTATATGCCTCACATAACCTTCCATGTAGAACCTGGCATGGTGACAAATCACACCCCACCCATACACAGCACCACACCACAACCACACACACATACAAGCACACAAACCCACAACAAACAAATAAAAAATAATATTCTAAAAACTAAGTAATTTGCATGGCTTTGATAGCTGATGATATGTGGCTGATCAGAAACCTTAATATACAATGTGGTGAGAATGTAAAACTAGCCCAATGAGTTGTAAGCCAGTGTGTAACTTTCTCAAAAGGTTGAAAATGCTATACTATAGGACCCAGCTAGAAAAACAATCCATGGGTATATTACACAAAGGACTCTAAGTCAGCATACACAGATTAGTGCATATTAGTGTTTGGTTGCAGCACTATTATACTAATATTACCATTCACACACAGGACATCTTTGATGGTTTTGGATAGTTTCGCTTGTCTGTGGGTATCTGGATAGGTATATAATTTTTGGAGCAGGATATGAGTATCTTTTGGTGGTGCATATGGTTACTCGGATCTAGTGGATGGAGTTGATTATTGGATTGGGTCTTTGATTTGTGATTGTGCTAAGAAGCTTACAACCATGGAATTTCTTTTCATAAATAGGAAGGCAAAGTTATGTCCATTGTCAGGAAGAATGGATGCAACTGGGGATAATCATATTAATTGTATTAAACAAGTCTCAGAAGACAAGAGTAGTATCTTTTCATTTTTCTGTTCCCTTTAGATCTCGTCTAATCGTTTTTGTAAAGTGAGCTAGGTTCTTTTTTAAGTTTATTATATTCATTATATTATTTGTTTTGTTTTTCAAGACAAGGTTCTCCCTGTAGCCCCTGTCCTGGCACTCACTCTGTAGACCAGGCTGGCCTTGACTCACAAAGATCCGCTGCCTCCGCCTCCTGAGTGCTAGGATTAAAGGCTTCGCACCACACCCGGCCTTATTTATTTTTGTTATTTTATTTTTTTATGTGTATACAGTGTATTGTCTGGCATGGGTTGGTGCACCTCTTTGGGGGCATGCTGTGGAGGTCAAGAGAGGGCGTCGGATCCCCCTTCGCCTGGAGTTAAGGATGGTTCTCCTGCCAGGTGTGTGTGCGTAGACATCGAACCGGGTTACTCAGCAAGAGGAAGCTGGGCGTCTTAAACCTCGCGAGCCATCTCTACACCTCTATTCTTGGTTTTTTAATTCATTAGAGGCAAACATCATATCTACCTAGCACAGATGCTAGCTTAGTGATAGATAGTAGATAGATAGATAATGAGTCAGCATGGACAGATTAATAGAGAGATAGACTAGCTAGATAGATAGATAGCGATGACTAGCTAGGTAGATAGATAGCTATAGTAGCAGCGTAGATCAATAGACTGAAGATGAGAATGAAGGTCCAAGATGTAAACACTGTCTAGGGAAAAGAAAACCTATCGCAAGGCACGGATGTGAAGGGGAGAGAGTGGTCTCAGGGAATGTACATAAATACAAATATCAATCTCATCATATGTGCTGCTCATTCTGTTAACAATGCCTACATACACAATCGCCTATATGTCATTACAAGACAAATAAACTGGCCCCAGGAATGGGTGGCACGCTTTTCAATCCCAGTACTTGTGAGTGCAAAGCCTGTGGCATCTTTATTGGATTGGGGCCCCCACTGATCTACAGAGAGTTCCAGGCCAACTTGTGCTCATGGAGAGATTTGTCTCAAACCACTAATCCCAAGGGAAAAAAATAACCACAAATCTATCTCACTCACTATTATTCCAATAGTTCCTGTTTTTCCTTTTATGGCTATACACAAAAGATAATAGAAGTATGGGGGACTGCAACATGGCAGGGCTCTTAAAATGTCACTGCTCTTGATAGAATACCTACGGTTTCTAGGCCACCAGCACCACATCATGGGTAACTATCACCTATTCACTCACTTCTCAGGGATTCAATGCTTCTGTCCTTGTAGGAAACGTGATTCAACATAGCAAAATAAATTCTATAAATAATACAAATATATAAAATTTTCCTCTGATTTTTTTAAAGCATCCTTGGCATTGTATCTCCTTCTTCCTTTACTCCTGACAATGGAAGCTGTGTTTTCACAACCTAAACAAGCCCTAGGTAACTCAATCCCATATTCCAATCAAGATGCGTGTGTCCTCCCTTCCAGCAGAGTTTGTCATTCTCTAACACTAGCCTGGTGTCAGTCAGTCACCCTGGGAGCTTGTCATTCTTCCCATGCTGCTTGTCATGGTTAGATATAATCCGCTGTATTGAAGCTAGATATAGGGAGAAAAAGAAAAGAGAGAAGTATATAAAAAAAAAAAAAATGATACCCCAATAACAAAAACTTGGGGGGAGAATTACAAAATTAGAATTTAGGAACAAAAATGAGTTTGTATCTACTGTAATATTTGGGAGGTATTATGAATATAGTTTCACATTTAATATGCTTTACCATAGTTTTTCATTTATATGCATGTTGTATGCTAAAGTGGAGTGACTATTGTGTTTTGTCTTTCAAGTATGTAAGGTTTACTTAAAGACTTCAAGGACTACTGCTTTTATTCAAAGAGCACAGATGATTTTAGCACAATTTTGTTAGACAAGTAGCTATTTCTTAATATTATTAAATATCTATATGGCCAAAGAAGAAAATACTGGATGATAATAAATAGATTTAATACATTTCTTATGCTCACTGTGGTTTAAATTAATTATGGTAGTTTCCTTTTTTTTTCGCTGTAGTTGGTCTAAGACTTAATACATCATTGTTATTTATTTATGAGAATTTATTGTGCTCTCCGTTCATCAAGAAGCTTCTCTCAAAAAGAGATGGAGACTATTACAGACAACCCCTGCCCAAGTTGTAGAGAATAAGTGATGTGTGAACTGCTCACTCCCAAATTGTGTCCTTTGTACCACAAACCTATACTAAAGGCTCAGGGCATATCACAGATGATGAGTCATACAGATTTTAGAACAAGCATACCACTGGGTGACTGCTCCAACATAGTTGTCTTTGGACATACCAGGAGATGCAGCCACCCATGAACTACTATAGAATATGGTTGCCTGTAACAAGCATGTCATGTAGACTATACCAGTTCCACGTATGATGTGTCAATTGGGGGGGGTCCTCACAACATCTATCCTCTGCATTGTAACAGTTTATAGAACTCGTAAAAGACTCCATCCATTGCAAAAAATAAGATTCTTTGGTGAGCGTTGTGAAGGTACACTTTCTCTTTGGATATATAATACGGATCATATATATATATATATGAGATAGATATAGAAGGATATGTATATATTTATATATAATCATATAGATAAGATAGAATTTGCATTAATCCTAGGGGTGTTTCAAAAGTAGATTTGTTGTTTTTTTCACTGTAGGATTATTTCTAAGCCATGTGATTTGATGTATTTACAGTGCCAACATGCGTTCCCCTCATTGAGGTGCCCTTGTTCAGCCCCCATTAGACAGCTGCTGATTTCTACCTAAATAAGTGTCACTACTATAATACAAATAGAAATAATTGCTGGACTCAGTCATTGATGGTGTTCATTATGGTTTACATATAGGTAGGACCACTGATTTTTATCGTTCCCTTGGCAGCTTTCACAGTATTGTGAGAAAAGTGAGAATAGTCTTGATCAAGGCATGCTACACAGAAGTGCTTAATGTGGTTATGTCTGTTCCAGAACCAAGGCCATCCATTACCAGGCGCAGGTATATCCCAGCAATCCTCAATCTGCTTTTCTGTCCTTTTCCATTTTTGTATGAATTCAAGGGTGAACTGCCCATACATAGCTGACAGGATAAAGGTGACACAGCCACATCTATATCCGTCATTCTGTTCCGTATGCTTCTTGCCTCTCTGTCCCTCCCATCGCAACCCTCCTGTCTCCCTCTCTCTCGCCTAATGTCTCGTCCGCCTGCCATGTGTCAGCAGGGCGATCACGCTGGCATCCCACTTGAAGTATAAACATGTTCTTGGAGAACCTAGTCCCTGTACTTTTATTCATGCTTTTTTATAACCTAACACTTATGGGCCATGATAGTCGGGGGTTTGAGACATTTGATCGGGTGGCAGGTCTGAGCGGGCATGTTTATCTGGCCAAGTGAGTCCGTTCACCAGCTCTCACCTGAAAAGGACCTCCTAAATATTTTTTTTCAATCCCTGGACCTGCCAGCCAGTGTTTTCTCCGGACAAACTGCTTCCACATTTCAGGATGAGGCTACCATCTCTTTACACTAGCTACGCTATCCCGTGTGACCGTGGTGACGAGTTTTGCATGTTGATGGTGATGGACGTGGCGATAGGAGAGCCTTACATCCTGCTGGTGAGNTATATATATAATATATGAGACATATGATTATTCAATGAGGTCCTTGAAAATTCTATAAAACCATAACACATGAACAGTAAAATTAATTGAGCATACATTTTTCTATTACATAGGTATTTGCCTCATGCCAAGATGGAATCTGTTTCCTCAGGAACTGCAAGCTCAGGCTTGTCCTTATATAAGTTCCCTTGGTCAGAATGTTTTACCACAGTAACAGAAAAGTAACTAATAAGAAGTTGTTACCAGAAAGTGAACTGTTGGCTGTGAAGAACCTGCCTGTGGGGGTGTTAGGAATGTGGAAGATTTTGTAAGTTTGGACTAGAAAAGTGGTTAAATGCTGCAAGCAGAGCTTAATGGGCTGACTTAACTGCTGTTTGTCAGGACTTATGCTTTCCATATTTTTCTTCATAATATAATGTGCACATCAATGATATTTGTTAAATTGAATGCCTACAGGGCCACACTTTAAGAGAAGGGCCTTAGAGTCCGAGCCCAGCAGAGGAATGAAGTTGAGGGTATTATAAAGTGAACCTCAGAAGAAATTAAAAAGATAAAGCAGAAATGTATTTATGTTATATATGTTTAAACTTGACATTCTCCTGTAAAAAGCAGCTGTAATTTCCACCTTTGAGAAAGTTTCCTGATCCCCTTAAAACATTGCCCCCAAATTCAATCATGCATTTAAATTTTCATCAGTCCTTTCAAATACATTTTTAAATTGTTCTATTAATAAGCGCCTTGGTAAACACAGGTAAAAACAAGAACAACAGAAAATTTTAACAAAAGCAAATATGCAAATTTAAATCTTTTCAGAGGGCTGCCAAAGAGTCTTCTTGTATAATATGTTTAATACTGGTATATACTTCTTTGTTTAATTAATTTTACATATCTAAAAGTTATTTTGTACCAATTCAATTACACATATGTGCATTCTGGTTTTTTTACAGGAAAAAAATGCTTAAATTGTTTTATTCTCTTTAACCATTTGATTCTTAAAGGCTGAAGGGGGTTTCATACTGTTTGCTGTCCCTGCCGCAACTCAAAGGCATTCCCTTTGAGAAGACCTGCTTTGTTTTGTACTCTGGTTTATGGCATTGGCTTCTGTTTCCCTTCTTCGAAAGCAACACTGGTAATATAATACCAGATAAAAATAGCTGGATTAAGAAGAAATTAGTCAACCCTCCAAAATAACTGAAAGAAAAGTGTTTCTTTAATAGTTGGCATTTATTTTCAGTATGATCCACAAAGCAATAAGGAGCACATGGTGTGGATTTGCAATGGGAAAGCTGTTTGCATCTAAAATTGATGGACTGCCAATAATCCAGATGTCGCACTCTGTGCATTGGAGTCTCCAGGGCCACTACACTCATAGTTACAGAAATGTTCATTTATAATTAGATAAGTAATGCACTTTGACACCCCTTTCCACATCAGGGTATAATTATAGAAAAGAAAATATTTACTAATAGTTGTTTTTAAGCTTTAGAACTTGAAATCCTCAGGAATGAATGGAGTTCATTGATTCGAGAAGTTTGAGAAACTGAGAGTGAGTTTTTGTATAATAGTGTGGCAGAATAAGATAGTGACTGCATGTGTAAATTGATTTGTAATGTTTACTCTTGAACATATTCTAACTCTCACTTGTTATGGTTTTGCATTTAGAAGACAGTTACTTAAAGGAAATGTAAACAGATTTAGAAAATGACATGTGTTGGACTGGTGAGAAGGCTCTTGCCACCAAGACTAGTGGACCTGAGTTAAATTCCACACAGTGGAAAGAGAAAACCAATTTACAGGGATATCCTCTGACTACTCCATGTGAACCATGGTCTGGTACACATGCACACACACACACACACACACACACACACACTACATACACACAAACACACAAACAAATAAATAAATAATATTTCTAAATAACAAAGAATTTTGCATGCTTGATGTGATGATGTGGATGATAAGAAAGCCTTATATACTGCTGGTGAGAATGTAAACTAGTCCAATGAGTATGTAAGCCAGTGTGGAAGTTTCTCAAAAAGGTGAAAATGCATATACTATAGGACCCAGCTAGAACAATCCTGGGTATTTACACAAAGGACTCAAGTCAGCATATCACAGAATTAGTGCATTTTAGTGTTTGTTGCAGCACTATTCAAAATACCTAACATTATGTAACCAATGTTTTCAAATATACAGGACTGGATAAGGGAAATGCAGTACAAAAACACCATGGAATTCTTTTCTAAAATAAGGAAGGTCAAAGTTATGCCATTGTCAGGAAAATGGATCCAACTGGGGATAATCATATTAATTGTATTAAACAAGTCTCAGAAAGACAAGAGTAGTATCTTTTCATTTTTCTTTCCCTTGTAGATTCTTAATCGTTTTTTTAAAGTGAGCTAGGTTTCTTTTTTAATTTTATTTATTATTATTATTATTTTTTTTGTCTTTTCAAGACAAGGTCTCCCTGTAGCCCCTGTCCTGGAACTCACTCTGTAGACCAGGCTGGCCTTGAACTCACAAAGATCCGCTTGCCTCCGCCTCCTGAGTGCTAGGATTAAAGGCGTTCGCCACCACACCCGGCTTATTGTTATTTTTTTATTGTTATTTTTTTATGTGTATAAGTGTATTGTCTGCATATGGGTTGGTGCACCCATTTGGGGCAATGCTGTGGAGGTCAGAAGAGGGCGTCGGATTCCCCTAGAACTGGAGTTAAGGATGGTTCTCAGCTGCCATGTGGGTGCTGAGAATCGAACCCGGGTACTCAGCAAGAGAAGATGGCGCTCTTAAACCCTGAGCCATCTCTACAGCCTCTATTCTTGGTTTTTTAATTCATAGAGAAAATCATATCTACCTAGACAGATAGCTAGCTTAGATAGATAGATAGATAGATAGATAGATAGATAGATAGATAGATAGATAGATAGATAGATAATAGATAGATAGATGAGATGAAGGTAAGAGTAAAACTGTCTAGGGAAAAAGAAAACTAATAGAAGGAAGGATGTGAAGGGGAGAGAAGTGGGTCTAAGGGAAGTACATTTAATACAAATATAAATATATAATATGTGCATCATTCTGTTAAACCAATGCATACATACACAATGCATATATTGTCCATTAAAGAAAATAAAATGGCCCCAGGAATGGTGGCATAAGCTTTTAATCCCAGTACTTGTGAGTGAAAAGCATGTGAATCTTTATGAGATTGGGGCCAACCTGATCTACAGAGAGTTCCAGGCCAACTCTGGCTATGGAGAGATCTTGTCTCAAAAAATATCAAAAGGGAAAAAAATAAAAGAAAATTATATAACTCAATTTATCAAAATTTCTGTTTTTCCTTTTATTGCTAAACAAAAGGAAATAGAATTATGGGACTGCAGACATGGCTCAGTGCTTAAAATTGTCACTGCTCTTGAAGAATACCTAGGTTTTTAGGTCACCAGCATCCACATCATGTGGTTAACTATCACCTATCACTCACATTTCTAGGGATCAAATGCCTTCTGGCCTTTGTGGAAACGTTATCTCACATAGGCAAAATAAATTCTCATAAATAAATAACAAATATATAAAATTTTCCTCTGATTTTTTTAAAGCATCCTTGGCATTGTATCTCCTTCTTCCTTTACTCCTGACAATGGAAGCTGTGTTTTCACAACCTAAACAAGCCCTAGGTAACTCAATCCCATATTCCAATCAAGATGCTGTGTCCTCCCTTCCAGCAGAGTTTGTAATTCTCTAACACTAGCCTGGTGTCTCAGTCAGCACCCTGGGAGCTCTGTCATTCTCTCCCATGCTGCTTGTCATGGTTAGATATAATCAGCTGTATTGAAGCTAGATATAGGGAGAAAAAGAAAAGAGATGGTAGAGTTATATTAATGATCGCAATTAGGACACTGGAGAATTACAAAATTAGAATTTAGGAACAAAAATGAGTTTGTATCTACTGTAATATTTGGGAGGTATTTGAATATAGTTTCACATTTTAATATGCTTTACACATAGTTTTTCTATTTATAATGCATTTTGTAGGATAAAGTGGTAATATTTGTTTTTGTCTTTCAAGTATGTAAGGTTTACTTAAAGACTTCAAGGACTACTGCTTTTATTCAAAGAGCACAGATGATTTTAGCACAATTTTGTTAGACAAGTAGCTATTTCTTAATATTATTAAATATAATATTGCAAAGAATGAAATATGGATGGATAATAAATATATTTAATACATTTTTCATGCCTTCACTGTGGTTAAATTAAATTTTAGTTTTCTTTTTTTCTTAGTTTGGTATAGACTTAATACACTTATTTGTTATTTATTTATGAGAATTTATTGTGCTCTCCTGTTCATCAAAGAAGCTTCTTTCAACAGCAGATGGAGACTATTACAGACAACCCACTGGCCAAGTTGTAGAGAATAAGTGATTGTGAACTGCTCACTCCCAAATTGGTCATTTGTAACACAACCCCTATACTAAAGGCTCAGGGCATATCACAGATGATGAGTCATACAGATTTTAAGAACAAGATTACCACGGGGACTGCTGCAACATAGTGTCTTTGGACATACCAGAGATGCAGCACCCATGAACTACTAAGAATATGGTTGCCTGTAAAAGATTGTCATTAGACTATACCAGTTCCACTGTAGATGTGTCAATTGGGGGGGGTCTCACAAATATATCCTCTGCATTTGAACAGTTATAGAACTCTGTAAAAGACTCCATCCATTGCAAAAATAAGATTCTTTGATGAGTGGTGAGAGGTACACTTCTCTGTAATAAAAGGATATATATATATATATATTAGATAGATAGATAGATAGATAGATAGATAGATAGTGATAGATAGATAGATAGATAGATAGATAGATAGATAGTGGTGGTTTGAAGGTTTGAATGAGAATGACCCCCATAGCCTTTAAGTATTCAGATATTTTGTCCCCAGTTGGTGGCACTGTTTTAGGAGGTCTTAGAAGGTGTGGCCATGCTGGAGGAAGTATATCACTGGGGGAAGGCTTAGTGAGTTCAACAAGCCTTGTAGGCTCCAGTTGTCTCTCTCTCTTGATTTCCTGTGCTCAATGGAGATGTGAAACTCAGCTTTCTGCTCCAGCCCTGCCCACCATGCCTCCCTCCACAATGGACTCAAATTCCCTGGAACCATCAATCATAAGCTCAAATAAACTCTTCCTTTTATAAGTTCCCTTGGTCATGGTAGTTTTATCACAGCAACAGAAAAGTGACTAATACACACACACACACACACACGTGTGTGTGTGTGTGTGTGACCTATACTAAAAGTATGTCATCTGAAAACAAACTGTATATTATTTCCAAATCATATTTCAGAATTCACAATTGTCCCTTTGGTTTTTANATATTAGATAGAAATTGCATTAACCTAGGGGTGTTTCAAAGTAGATTTTGTTTGTTTTTTTACTGTAGGATTATTCTCTAGCCATGTGTATTTTGCTGTATTTACAGTGCCAAACATGAGTTCCCTCTCATTGAGGTGCCTTCAGCCTAATTAGACAGCTGCTGATTTCTACCTAAATAAGTGTCACTACTATAATACAAATAGAAATAATTTGCTGGACCAGTCATTGTGGTGTTCATTATGGTTTACATATAGGTAGGACCACTGATTTTTATCGTTCCCTTGGCAGCTTTCACAGTATTGTGAGAAAAATGAGAACTAGTCTTGATCAAGGAAGCATCCAGGTCTGACACAGCTAAATTGCTCCAAATCGTGTTGTTAGGTCCATGTTTCCCAGAATCCCAAGGGACACACCAGTGCCCACTTACCTGAGGCCCTGCCCCATGGGTATAAATGGGTGCACCCCAGCCACCATCTCTCTCTCTCTCTCTCTCTGTCCCTCTCTGTCTCTGTCTGCCTCTCTCTGCCTCTCTGTCCCCCCCTTCTCTTCTGTCCCTTTCTGTCTCTGCCTCTCTCTGCCTCACTGCCCTCCTCTCTCTGTCCTGCCCTGTGTCTGCAGGCGGCTCACGCTGGCAGTCCCACTTGGAAGTAAAACATGTTCTTGGAGTAACCTAAGCCTCATGTGCTTTTTATTCATGCTTTTTTATAACCTAACATTATGGTGCCATGACTCAGTCGGGGTTTGAGACATTTTGATCGGGTGGAGCTCTTGCGGGCATTTTTATCTGGCAGAGTGAGCGTTCACCAGCTCTCACCCTGAAAAGGACTTCCTAACAAATTTTTTTTCAATCCCTGGACCTGCCAGCCACGTGTTTCTCCGGACAACTGCTTCCACATTTCAGGATGAGGTACCATCTCTTTACACTAGCCTACGCTATCCCCGTGTGACCGTGGTGAGAGTTTTGCATGTTTGATGGTGATGACGTGGCTGATAGGAGAGCCTTACATCCTGCTGGTGAGAATGTAAACTAGTCCAACGAGTATGTAAGCCAGTGTGCAGGTTTCTCAAAAAGGTGAAAATGCATATACTATAGGACCCAGCTAGATCAATCCTGGGTGTTTACACAAAGCACTCTTAAGTCAGCATATCACAGAATTAGTGCATATTAGTGTTTGTTGCAGCACTGTTCACCTGAGTGAGGGGAGATTCTATGTCCTACCCATACCTTCTGTGTACGCCTGTGTGTGTGTTCTGCCCCCCCCCATCTAGCTGCCCTCTCTGCCTTGACATTTCCTGTCTGAACTCTAACCTACTGCCTTCTGCCTCTGTCTTCCCTCTCTTCCTTCATTCTTTTTAGTCTCCTGTTATCCTCTGTTCCATTTCGGACCCCTGAGTGTCGGCGTAATCAGGGTTCCCCCTGAAATTTCCGTCCAGATTGCTGTCCACTAGGATTCTGGGGACAGAATCTGGATCCGTATTCTGGCCTCCCCTGTGATTTTGGGGTGTCAATTTCACAGGCTTGCAGGCCCTGACTCAGAGACCCCCATGTTGGTCACGCAGACCTGGGGTCTCTGACCAGCACCACTTGACACTGAGGTGGATGCGCCTTGGTCCTTGGGTGGCACTTTTAAGATTAAACAGACTTCACTTATCTTTTTTCCTCTCTCCCTCTCCCTCTCTTCCTCTCCTATCTACAGTCTTGTTTTCTTCTTTGACTGTGCCTTCTCCGCTGCCCCACTGCACCCCAACATGTGGTTTTTTTTCCCACTCTCCAGCACCACCATGCCATGTACCACATGGCTTCTTTCCCTGCTCCACATTCAAACAGACATGCTGCAGACTGTTTTCATGGCAACCGTGCTAATCCGCACCCAAGCCTCAGCCGCCATCTTGAGGCTTTGTCTGCGCATGCCCCTTTTTCCATGGCAGCGCTAAACCACACCCTCTACTACACAACTACACTGCATGGCAGAAAGCCTAAAATTACATCAGACCGTATAATAACTAATGCTGTATTCTATATTTTAAATATCTTGGAATTTATTTAATGGCATATTCTAATCCTTTCACAATTTTGGTTTTTGGGTTTTAGAGTAATCAAGTTTTGATTTTATTGGTTTTTCATCCATTTCAAAATACAATCAATTTTCATGTTTTACTTTTGTATGGATAGTTAATTTTTACGGGGTTTTGTTTGAGATTTTTACATCATTTGGCTTTTTAACAAACTGTTTTGTTTTTGGTTTTTTATATCTTGTTTACAAGACTTTTGCCTAATTTTAATGGATTAATGCAGATTTTGGCATTTTCCATTTCATTACTTTTTTCTTTATAAACCCCATTTTCAGAAATCCATTTTGTATCTGCTTCTGGATACAAGCCTCCTTCTACTAACTAAATTTATTTTCATTAAATTAGCAGGTAATATACGCAAGCCACCAGATCTTCCTGCCTGCCCTGTCTACCATCCTTTGCGGGTGTATACCTAAGCAGATGTCTTAAACTCTAAGTGATTCTTTGTAAATGTGACAATTGCAATTAATGGTTCCACAGCCCTGGACAACAATGGACAACTTTAGATAAAAAAAAAAAAAAAGATTTTCCCATTGTCCAGAGTTACTGGTACGGTTAGGTCAAGTGTCTGTCCAACCTGTGTGTTATAACCATTCTTCAATATGTCTTTGTCACTGTCTGTCATGTGTCCATGTTCTCCTGTGTGTTTTTTGTCCAAACAAAGTGGCCACTTCAAACTTCTTTTATTCTATGTTGTGCACTAACACGAAAATCAAAAATTAAATTAAGTTTACTTTTGGCATGCCTCTTAAATTTTTTCAAAGGCCTGATTTGAACCCTGGTTCCTAGGTTTCTACACTGCTTACTGTTTTTTTCTTATCTGTCCAAATTATTTTTACACAGGTTTACAACTAAAAATTTTCCTTTCCAGTTTTTTCTTTGTTTCCAGATGTCTGAAGACTGATTTTTTTACCCTATGGGTTCACTAACAGATGTTGGTTTTTTTTTTTCTTTTTCTTCTGTGCTGTGCCACCATCCTTCTGACCAGAGACCATTTTAAATATCCCTAGATTCATTCATACTTTGGTACTTGGACAGTGGCACATGGCTTCCCCTTCCCTTCAATGAAACTGTCCAAGTACCTTGATACTGTCCAGTTCTTATATTATATAATATATATATATATATATATATATATATATATGAGGATAATATATATATATTGAAGTGGGAGAGACTCCTCACACTTCAAAGGGAAGGTGTGGTCAAACAAGGCCTGACTTTGTCCTCACATAGATGGAACTGGTGAAGAGAGTCAGGTGCATGGTCTGAGTGACCCCCTAAGGACAAGAACCTCAACTGACCTTAACAACAAAACAAACTTCATTTATCTGAGCTAACTGTGTGGTTTTAAATACCCCAACAGCAAGCTGTAATCTAAAGAAGAGAAAATGAAATAATTTATAACCAGAGAGATAGGTGAGAGACCTACTGTGCCAAATTAGGAATCTACTGTGTCATGTTAGAAAATAGAGTTAGGTGAGAAACCTACTGTGCCAAGTTAGGAATCTACTGTGTCATGTTAGAAAATAGAGATAGGTGAGAGATCTACTGTGCCAAGTTAGGAATCTAATGTTAAAAAATATCTCAGAGACTGACTGAAACAGTGAACTTCTGCTAAAAACAGTCAACTTCCTCATGGAGAATATTGAGAAAGACTGAGAAAGAGATGAATAGCATGTTTGGCAGAACGCATGAGCTCTGGAGGGGTGGAGGGATGGGGGGGACATGGGTCTAGATTTGATAAAAAAAAGTCTGTATAAATAAATAATAATAAAAAAAGAAAATTTCTCAAAAAAAAAAGAGAAAATATCTCAGAGATAGATGACAGATTTAATGTGCCAATGCCAGAAAATACCACCTTTTATATTCTCATCATTATGGCTCTCATTCTGGAGCCCTGTGTATTAAAGCTGGTCCTCATTCTAGAGCTCTGTATACTAAAACTTTTTTCCAGTTTCTCAAACCAGAGTACACGTCCTCTTTCCCACTGCAGACCTTAGACAGGGACCTTCCAATTGCTAATGCACCCAGTAGCCCCCTGTTGGTACTGTGAAGTACCTGTACTCTATACTCATGTAAGACTCAACCAGTTTGTCTTTTCAATAGCAGAGAAAATGTCCACTAAGTACTGGCCACTATCGATCTGGACCAAACCCACTGGACAGAGCACCCAGAGCAGCCAAAATGGGAAACCAGACTCTAACCCTCCAGCCTGACAGCTGTTCCCCAAAGACTTTGTCCCAGATCAGCTCTGAAGCAGATACAGAAGAGAGACAATAGTGCCCCATTTCTTTATCATAAGCAAAAGGCTGGAATGTTAGGTCCAGGCTTCCCAGAATCGCAAGGGACACACAGGTGCGCACTTACCTGAGGCCCCGCCCCATGAGTATAAATGGGTGGACCCCAGCCGCCATCTCTCTCTCTCTCTGTCCCCCCATCTCTCTGTCCCTCTATGTCTCTGTATGCCTCTGTCTGCCTTTCTGCCCCCTCTCTCTGTCCTACCTCTGCCCTCTGCCATGCTGTCCAGTCCCACCAAGTGTCTGCAGGTGGCTCACGTCTCTGGCAGTCCCACATGGAAATAAAGCATGTTCCTGGAGTAACCTAAGCCTCATATGCCTTTTTTTGGGGGTTTCATGCTGTTTTATGACCTAACACATGTGTGTTAATTATGTCCTGTCTTCAGCAATAGTGTCTTAGCTTAACGCTGTTGGAGTCACTCAAGCACTATGAGAGTATCCTGTGGTATTTTTGAGAGGCTCAAAGATTATCCTGAGCAAGGACTCAAAGGGAAGTTTCCCCTGTCTGGCATTATGTTTTATTGTTTTGTTTTATCGCCTTCAACTGTACACATGCACTAATATGTAAATACATATAATGTGTATTTTGCCAGTAGGCCTTTGAACTAATGTAGCTCACTGTGGGTTTTCACACTACTTAAGCATTCCTTATCTCTCCTGTCTCTGTTTACCTGTCTCCCCAGGTAGGCACCACCATTTTCCCCTTGAGAACACCTCGGTCCTACTCCCCCCACATCCTTAGCTTCTTCTTTATCCTCTCCATAGTTCATTTCCATTGTCTTCATCCTGTGGTTGTATCAGAATGTATACTCAACTCATATCTAATAATTTGCAGCTAAGATCTCCAAATGAGAGAGAATATATGTTACTTTTTTCGAAGTCTGTGTTATTTCACTTAACATAGCAGCTTCTAGTTCCTCTACCCCATCTCTACCCTCTCCCCACTACACTCCCATATTTAATATCCTCCATTATTGTATAGCCTTTAATTTTTAAATTATTTTAATTTTTATACATTTATTTTAATTTTGTTTTTTAAAGTACCATAAATTATATTATGTGCCTCCCACAGGCTCTTGGGTATCACTGTAGAGATCTTAGACATAAATGGGACTTAGTCCTAAATGATGCATTTTCCTCCCAAAGATCAGGGAGATTTGGGAAATAAGGAAACAAAACATTGTAATAGCCAGAGGTGGTTGACGAAACAAGGAATCTGTGTTATGTGGACACTACAGGCTGGTTGTACATATGAATACAAAGCACTTAACTACAGCATGCACAAGACTTGTGAAAACCCAAGTCTGACAGGGGTTCACTATAGATGTGTGAGGTGAGCAAGAAAGCCCAGGCCCTAGCTTTAAAAAAAAATGTGGTACATCTACACAATGGAGTACTACTCAGGAGTAAAGAAAGATGATATCATCATGAACTTTGCAGGTAAATGGGTGGAACTCAAAGCCATTATGCTAAGTGAAGTAACACAGTCCAAGAAAAACAAGCTGCAAATGGTCTCCCTCATTTGTAGATGCTAACACCAAATCCCCAGATGAAAGGCAAGGTGAGCAACATTATTGCTATATTTCTGTTTATCTGAATGCAAGGATGTTGTTATAATCTAAATCTATTAACAGACTCTAGGAGCAATCCACCACTTACTTTCAGACACTGTAATTACTGTATATGAGTGGAAAATATGTATGCATATTTCAGATAATATAAAATTAAAGGAGGAAAATGTGGATTCCTAAACATAAAAATAAAAAGACTGAGAGAAAGATGCAGGGTAGTTATGGCAGAGTGATCTTGGGTAAGGTGGGGGGAAGGGAAAGGAGAATATGTCTAAACTAAACTGAAAAATGCTGCCTGAAATACACAAAACATCAATAAAATCATTATAAAAAATAAAGTAAAATCATGAAAAGAGAAAGTCTTGCTGACACAGGAGAGAACAACCGTATGAGTGGGGAGAAATGAATTTTTGAAGGCCCTGAAGTATTACAACATGCTTCTTGAAGTAAAATGTTAAATTGTCAGTTCATTTGTCTTGCATTTTTCATAAAAATAATCAGGATCATGTTAAATAGTTAAAAATGAACCTCCCACTTTACCCAGCCATACCACTCTTAACTACACACTTCAGTGACTCTATAGGAGCTTCAATAAGAAAAATCATTAGGGAATGAAAAACTGAAAAGGAGCAATAGTGAATGGTTTGTAAAAGAGGAGGCAGAAGGCAATGATATAAATGGGAAGGGAAAATAATAATGAAATTTATAATTAATATGTTGGATAGATTAGATAAGAGAACATGGAAGGTCAGATGAAGAGTAACAGAAGAGGTTATGAAAGTATAAGTTCAAAGGTGACCATAAAAATCAAAAGATTCTTAATGTCCCCTCTTTCCAATTCTTCCTTTCTTAACATTATCTATGTCATATCTCTAGACAAACAAAATTTCTTGCCGTACACTAACTATGGAGTCTTGTATTATAGAGAAGCATATTGTGCACCACTCATCGAAGAGGCTACTCTTTAAATCAGATTGAGGCTACTGAAGAATCCCACAACTGGTCGGACACAGAACATCTCCATCTGAAAGTGCCCCATTTCTGGGAGAGGCATCTACAGTTGAATCTCAACAGCTGAGTGTGGGACAGAAAGAGAACAAATGCATCTCTCAATTCTCACCAGTAAATCTTCCTTACACAGTGGAGTGTAATGCAAATGGAATGCCACAGCTGGTCAAGCTTCAAAGAGTGGGAGCCCTCAGAGTGTGGATCGCTGGATGGGGCCCATGTGTTAAATCTAACCCACCTACAGCTCAGGGATCATTGCAGTGGTCAAGGCAGATCGATTTTAAGAGCCAGGGCTGGTGCATGAAAGTAGAGAAGCAGTGGTTTAGAGTCAACCGTGAGCCTTAGCATGTGAACTTGTGACAGTGTTGGTATCAGGCAAAGAACCCATGCCACCTGGCACAAGGTATCAAAGTGGAGCATGAGAAATGGATGGGTCTGACCTAAGACTGAGAACCATGAGAGACTGAGTACTGTTGGGTAAGGAGTATGCCTTATCTAGGATTCCTAGATGTTAAGACTAGATCTCAGTGGATCTATTTGTACAGAAGGACTTCTGGTTTGGGGAGCTTGACTGGATAAGGCTTTCTTTGGATGCTGTATTCATAAGTTTTGATGGGGGTTTTGGGCCATGGGGACAATTGTATTTGATTGTGAATCATTATATGGGCTAGACAAATGTGCAGTGACTATACATATATGTATATAATTTTTGAAAAATCAACAGTGCCAACAATAAAAATTAGAAGCATCAGGAATGAGACGATGGCCCAGTCTGTAAAGTACTTGCTACAGAAGCGTGAGGACTTGAGTGCTATCCTCAACTCACAGGTACACATATGCACCTGCACTCACAAAAATATACCCATATATGTGCATACACACTAAACATCAGTGTGTTTCATGGATTCTTCAGTATCTGGAACTGCCTGTTGATATCATAAAAGCAGTGGAAATTGCATCAAATAAAACTTTTCAAAATGAGCCAGGCATTCTGACACACCTGTGGTCCCAGCACTCAGGAAACAAAAGCAGGTAGATCTCTGTGTGTTCAAGACCAGCTTGATCTACATACTGAGTTCCAGGAAAGCTGGCTGTACAGGGAGACCCTGTGTCAAAAAGACCAAAGGGGGAAAAAAAAAACTTTCCGAAATGCAACGAGATAAACAAAACATAGAATAGATAACTGAAGAATTATGATGGAACTTCAAATAGTTGATATAACCATAACTGGAGGAAAAAAGCCATGAACTAATGTATTTTGAGAATTTCACCAAATCAGTTTTAGGTACCAGAGCACAAATCAAATAAATTCAGAGAATACTAAGGAAGACCCAGTACATACTCAGGCATATCCCACTTGAACACAAGAAAACCCAAACAAAAATCTTCACGGTTGAAGTGCAGTTCAGTGAGAAGGACCTTCCCTAACATGGGGGAGATCTTGAATCCAACCCTTAACAAGAAGTGAGAGAAAAAAAATCAAGCTAGAAGTAGACATCATTTTTTGCCCATTTGCTATAAATTAAATTATGTGAAAGATACATATTTTACATCCATAAAATATTTATGAACTTAATTCTAGTGCCCAATAAGAGATTCACATTATAACAGCACAGTTGCATTCAGATAGAAAGAAATATATCAATAATGTTGCTCAGCTTCCCTTTCAACTGGGGATTTATTTTCAGACATTTAAATTACCATATATGGATGAAAGGTATATATTCATATTTTAGAGTAATATAAAATTAAAGTGAAAATGTGAACTCTTAACATATTTTGAAATTTACATACAGTTTATTTTTGGAGGGCATAATTTTGGTATATATGTCATGTTTATATAGGCATATTTAGGAGCAAGTCAAATGGGAGGGAACAACAACAGCAACATAAGGACTGGGTCAAAGAATTAACTGATATAGCTAAATTATGCCCAAAATAATAAACCTCTGGAGAGAAAAACTTTAAAAAGACTGACAAAAAGGTGCAAGACAAGTATGGCAGAATGCATGAACTGGGGTGGGTTGGGGGGGCAGGGAAAAGGGAATATGTCTAAATTGAACTGAACAATAATGTATGAAACACACAAAACATCAATAAAAGTATTTTATTAAAATATTCATGACTCTATATTTTTTGGTATTTCTGAGACAGGGTCTCCCTTTAGTCCCAGCTAGCCTGGAGCTCACTCTGTAGATCAGGCTAGCCTTGAACTCACAGAGAACTAAACCTATATTTTAAGGTAATAAAAAGTGGAAACTATGGTAGATGAAACTCACTGGTTTTATATAATTAAACAAGTCTCTACAAAATCTGTTCCATTTAGACACATCATTTCTACATAAAAATATTTACTTCTCTGCATCAAAATGATGTTTATGATTTTCCTATTCTTAATAAATCTAATAGATACAATAGTATACACACCATTTCTTTTATTTTCATTTCACGGGTTACGAAGTCTGTTACCAATACCCACTGATGATTAATATTTGATGATCTCTTCTAAGTCTTTACTGCTTTTGGCTCATTTGGTTCACACAGAACTATGAAGTAGACACTATTAGTATTTTCATTTATGAATGAAGAAATAGTTATAGAAAATGATTAAGTAACTTGTTCCTCACAGTCAGGAATCATTGGGTTTGATCCAAAAACGTGATTTTTATTGTTACAGAATTAATACTATTCACCCCAATGTTTGGTTACTTCTCAGTTTGAGATGAAAGGTGCTGTGCAGCCACTTCTTATTTAATATACTTTCATACGGCATGAATGAATGGAAAGGCATGAATGAATGGATAAAGTAATTGATAGTTACTCTTAATTTGTCTTTTTTATTGGAGACTGTGGCCTTTTCCAGTGAGTATTTTGATTTTCAAATACAAAATAACAAATCTCTCATCTCCTTAATTTTCTGGCTGGGATGTTTGGCTTTATAATGTGACCCATCTGTACCATCATAGTTGAAAGTAGTGTCTTAGTTTAAAATATTCTTTGAGAAATTTAAAGAAATATACATGTATTTAAATCATATCCACTATTTCCCTCACTCTTCTAATATTTCTCAAGCCCTCCAATGTAACTAACATCTCTCTATAAACTTTATGTACTCGGGTTTTTATTGCAACCCACTAGTCAAAACGTTGCTGTCCTTGCATCTCTGGATAAAGTGATAGATGATGGAGACCTGGCTTGTGAAGCTTTTAGTTTCAAAGGGGAGCAAGCCAGTGAACAGCACTCCTCCATGGCTTGTGCTTTAGCTCCCGCCTCCAGGTTCCTGCCTTGAGTTCCTGCCTTGGGCTCCCTAAGTGATGAACTGTGACCTGGGAGATGTAAGCTGAATAAACCCTTTCCTCCCCAAGTTGGTGTCGGTCAGAGTGTTTTGTCACAGAAATGGAAGACAAAATGGAAGCTTTAGCGGTTAAAAAAGATGTTAAAAATTTATTGAATGTTTGGCTGACGTATTTATTAAAACATGGCCTACTAACAGTGAGTTAGAGATGCTGTCTGGAGTCTGTGGCAGGCTCCCATAGGGGAATCACAGCAGAGGCCCCTGGGATTTTGGAGTAAGGCTCTACCTTCATCTGCAAACAACTCTTCTCCTTTTGAGAGACAGCTCTTAGCCTGCTATTGGGCCTTAGTGGAAACTGAATGTTTGACAATGGGCCACCAAGTCGCCATGAGACTTGCCCGGCCCATCATGAGCTGGGTGTTATCTGACCCACCAGACCATAAAGTACGACGTGCACAGCAACAGTCCATTATCAAATGGAAGTGGTACATACGTGACAGGGCCCGGGCAGGCCCTGAGGGCACAAGCAAGCTGCATGAAGAAGTTGCCCAAATGCCTATGGTTCCCACTCCTGTTACAATGCCTCCTGTGGTTAAACATGCACCTATGGCTTCATGGGGTTTGCCCTATGATCAGTTGACTGAGGAAGAGAAGACTAGGGCCTGGTTTACTGATGGTTCTGCATGCTATGCAGGCACCACCCAGAGGTGGACAGCTGCAGCATTACAGCCAATTTCTGAAACAACCCTAAAGGACACTGGTGAAGGAAAGTCTTCACAGTGGGCAGAACTTCGGGCAGTGCACATGGTTGTGCACTTTGCATGGAAGGAGAAATGGCCAGAGATTCGATTATTTAATGATTCATGGGCAGTAGCCAATGGTTTGGCTGGATGGTCAGGGACTTGGAAGGAGCATGACTGGAAAATTGGTGAGAAAGACATTTGGAGAAGAAGTATGTGGATAGAGCTCTCTGAATGGTCAAAGGGTGTGAAGATACTTGTGTCTCATGTAAATGCTCATCAAAAAGTGATCTCAGCAGAGGATGAGTTTAATAATCAAGTAGATCGGATGACTCGTTCAGTGGATAGTCAGCCTCTTTCTCCAGCTATCTCTGTTGTTGCTCTATGGGCCCATGAACAAAGTGGTCATGTTGGCAGAGATGGAGGTTATGCATGGGCTCGACAGCATGGACTTCCACACACCAAGGCTGATCTGGCTACAGCTGCTGTACCAGATGTGGTGTCCTTACTTGAGCAGATTAATATGTCTCCTGGTACCTGGTATGCAGCTATTGATCCGGCCAATGCTTTCTTCTCAATACCAGTTCATAAGGACCAGCAGAAGATATTTGCTTTCAGTTGGCAAGGCCAACAGTATACCTTTACTATCTTACCTCAAGAGTATGTTAATTCTCCAGCCTTGTGCCATAACTTAGTTAGAAGGGATCTTGTTCGCCTGACTCTTCCACAAAATATCACACTGGTCCACTGTATTGATGATGTTATGCTGATTGGACCCAATGAACAGGAGGTAGCAGCTAGTTTAGACTTGTTGGTAAAGCATATGTGCATGAGAGGATGGGAAATAAATGCAACTAAAATTCAAGGGCCATCTACCTCTGTGAAGTTTCTAGAGGTTCAGTGGTGTGGAGCATGCAGAGACATTCCTTCTAAGGTAAAGAATAAGTTGTTGCACCTGGCCCCTCCCTCCACCAAGAAAGAAGCACAACATTTAGTGGGCCTTTTTGGATTCTGGAGGCAGCACATTCCTCATCTGGGTGTGTTACTACGACTGATATATCAGGTGACTCGTAAGGCAGCAAACTTTGAGTGGGGCTTGGAACAGGAAAAGGCTCTTCAACAGGTCCAGGCTGCAGTGCAGGCTTGTCTGCCCATAGGGCCATATGATCCAGCAGATCCAATGGTGCTTGAGGTATCAGTGGCAGATAGAGATGCAGGGGTGGTGATTCCTACCACATCTCCATTTAACTCTCCAATTTGGCCTGTGCAAAAGACAGATGGATCATGGAGAATGACAGTTGACTATCGAAACTCAACCAAGTAGTGACACCAATTGCAGCTGCACCCACTATATGGTACTGTTTCTCCTATAGCCAGAATTCATGGGTCCAGGAACCAAGGGGTGGAAGTGGAAGTGATTCCACTCACTGTCACCCCTAGTGACCCAGTAGGAAAATTTTTGCTTCCTGTACCCACGACCTTGCATTCTGCTGGTCTAGATGTTTTGGCTCCAAAGGGGTGAGTGTTTTTGCCAGGAGATACAGCAAACGTTCCATTGAACTGGAAGATAAGACTTCCCCCTGGCCACTTTGGGCTTCTACTGCCTTTAAGCCAACAGGCTAAGGAAGGAATAACAGTAGTAGGAGGAGTGATTGATCCAGACTACCATGGGGAAATTGGACTTTTTCTCCACAATGGGGGCAAGGAAGATTATGTCTGGAAGGCAGGAGATGCTGTAGGGCGCCTTCTGGTGCTACCATGTCCTATGATTAAGGTCAATGGGAAACTCCAACAACCCAAACCAGACAGGACAATAAATGGCCCAGACCCTTCAGGGATGAAGGTATGGGTCACTCCTCCAGGGAAAGAGCCAAGACCTGCAGAGGTGCTTGCTGATGGTGGAGGAAATACAGAATGGGTAGTAGAAGAAGGTAGTCATAAATATCAGCTGAAGCCACGGGACCAGTTGCAGAAACGTGGATTATAATAGATATTAACTTTCGTCCTATTTGGTTAAGAATGTGCTTGTTTATATATGTATATATATATATGTATATATGTATGTATATTAAGTGGATACTTGTGTTCCCCTTTGAATGTGCAACTGAGATATGTGTTAAGTGTTGTCATATTTAGGTTATTAGATACTGAAGGACTAAGTTCTTCTCAAGGACATTACCACCTACTCTAAGATATAATGCTTTGCTATTGCACATGAGATACTTATAACATGTTAGGTGGAATTATGACCCTGCCATCGTTTGCAATTGACATTTAAGCAGAGGCTATTTATTGGGTGTCAAGTTGACAAGGGGTGGACTTGTGGTTAATTCTGGGTGTCAACTTGACTGGACTAAGGAACAAATAAGAGAAAAAGGATCTTCGGATTGGACCACCTCAACCCGGATGGCCCACCCCAAATGTGGGCGTTACTTTCTGCCAGCAGGCAGTATTAAAGGCCATGGTAAAGGGAGCTCATCCCTTTTTTCCTGCAACTTGCCTCTCTCTCACTGGTGAGTTTGTCTTGCTGCTGTTATCAACCCTATGGATCCCAGCATGTACTGAGACTGGCAGATCTTCTGGAATGCATCGGGCCTTCAGCACCATAATTGGGACTACTGAGACATCCAGTCTTGCAGACAGAGCAGTTCCCTGGATTCTCCAGTGTGGCGTGTCTACTGTTGGACTCCTTGAACTCTGTCACGTGAGCAAATCAATAAATTGTATATAGCTATATATTCGTCCTGTTACTTCTGTTTCTTAAGAGAACCCTGACTAATACAGGAAGTTAAGATGGCTGAGAAATATCTTAAAAAGTGTTCAACATTGTAATAATTAAGGAAATACAAATTAAAACCACACTAAGGTATCATCTCACTCCAGTATGTCTAGCCAAGACCAAGAAAACAAAAGACACCAAATGCTGGAGAGGTTGTGGGGAAAGGGCAACATTCATCTACTGCTGGTGGGAATGTAAACTGGTAAAACAACTGTGGAAAGCAGTGTGTAGTACACTTAAAAAACTCAAAATGAGCCTACCACCTGACCCAGCCATACCACTCCTTGGTATATACCCACAAGATGCATCCTCCTGCAAAGATACATGTACAGTTATGTCTATTTTTAACTTTGTAAGGAACGATCACTGTGATACAGACTCACCAGTTTCCACTCCTCCATGGATTAACTTCCTCTCTCCCCACGTCCTTTGAAGCATTTGTCAATATGTTTTCTTTTCTTGGATCTTATTCATTCTGACTGTAATAAGATGAAATCTAAAAGTAGTATTAATTTGTATTTCCCTGATGGCTAAATGTATTGAACATTTAAACCAAGTATTTTACAGCCATTTATGTTCATCATTTGAGATTTCTCTGTTTAGTTCTCAACTTTCTCCTCAAGTATCAGGTGTAGAGTTGAGGTTCCTGATCCATTTGGAGTTCAGGTTTGTGCACAGACAGTAAAAGATAGGGATCTAGATTCATTTGCTTATGCATAGCTATTGAGCATGCTATCTTCAGTTCAATGTGTGTTCCAGGCTCTTTGTCAAAATCAGATAAGAGTATCTATGTGGACTTAAATCTGAATCCTCAGTTCTTTTTTACTGACCAATGTGTCTGCTTATGTGTCATTTAAATTCTGTTTTGATGACTGTAGCTGTGTAGAATAATCTAAAATCAGGGTGGTTGTACCTCTAAAATTTATTTTATTGTTCAAGATTTTTATTTTGCCTCTTTTAGATATTTTATGTTTCCATGTGCACTTTCAGAATTTTTTTTTCAATTTATATGACAAATTGTGTTGAAGTTTAATGAGGACTACTGAATTAGGAAAGTGTTTTGGCATTCTGGCAAGTTTCATAATATCACCCCTACTGATCCATGAGCACAGGAGGTCTTTCTGTACTCTGGCATCTTCATTTACTTTCTTCAATGTCTTAACACTTTTATTAGACAAGTTGTTCATTTCTTTCATTAGATGTATTCCAAGAAATGTTATGGTTTTCGAGGTTATATTTGGACTCACTCCACTGATTTCTTTCATGACACATTTGTTGTTATATAGTAAGGGTGCTGATTTTGTATGCTGATTTTATATGCAGCTGCTTTGGTGAATGTGTTTACCAGCTCCAGAAATTTTCTGATTAATCCTCGATGGTGTTTTTTGTATATATTGATGTCATTTGCAAATAAGGACATTTTCACTTCCAGTTTTCCAATTTTGTATCCCCTTCCCTTCATCGCCTCCAATTGTTTTATTGCTGTACCTAAGGCTTAATCACTACTTTGAGCAGAAATGAGGAGACCTGACATCCTTGTGTTGTTCCTTTTTTTTCCATTGGTCTTTTTAAGACATGGTCTATCTGTAGCCCCAGCTGTCCTGGAACTCACTGTGTACACCAGGCTGGCCTTGAACTCACTCACAGAGTGCCACCTGCCTCTGCCTCCAGAGTGCTAAGATTAAAGGCATGTGCCACCAGGCCCAGCTGTTCCTGTTTTTAATGAGAATGCTTTGAGTTCTGATTCCATTTATTATGCTGCTGTTTGAGGGTTTATGTATTGCCTTTATTATATTGAGATATGTCACTTGAATCCATAGATTCTCCATGATGTTTTTCACGAACCAATGTTAGACTTTTTCAAAAGCTTTTTCTGCACCTAATAACATGATCATATGGTTACTGTCCTTTAGTATGTTGATTTGGTGGATTAGATTTAGTGATTTCTGCGTGTTGAACCATGCCTACATGTCTAGGAAGATGGCGAGTTGATTTTAGTAGATAATTTTTGATATGTTCTTCCATTTGGTTTGTGAGAATTTTAGTGGGAATATTTTTGTTGATGACCTATAATTTTTTCTTTTTTTTTTTTTGCCTGGACTTGGTATCTGAGTAATACAGGATTCATAATGAGATTTGTTGGTGTACCTTGCTTTGATCATACAGAATAAATTTGAGGAGTATTGGTATTAGTTATTCTTTTAAGGTCAGATAGAATTCTGTGCTGAATCTATTTGGTTCTGGGCTCTTATTAGTTGGGAGACTTTTAATTACTGAATTTATCTCATTGATTGTTATAATTATGTTTGAACATATCGATATTATTTTGATATAACTTTGGTAGGCTGCATGTAGCTAAAAATTTATCCATTTCTTTCAGATTGTCCATTTAAGTGGAATATGGATATTAAAGTGTATCCTTATGGTTTTCTGAATTTCCTTGGTGTTTTTTTATTTTTCCCTTCCATTTCTGTGTTTTTTTCTGGCATGAATCTTCTCTAATTTCATTGAAGCTTTCTCAATCTTTCTAAATAACTAGCACTTCATATCATTGATTCTTTTTCTTATTTTCGTTATTTCCATTACATTAAATTCTGATTTTATTTTACTTATGTCTTCCTATCTTTCCTTTAAGTGTGGTTAGTTTTTTGTCTTACAATAACTTCAGGTGCTTCATTATTTTGTTAATATAAGACCTCTTATTTTCTGATATATGCATTCAGTGCAATATATTTCTTTTCCTGAAGACTGCCTTCCTTTGTGTTGCATAGATGTTTGTATGGCTTGTTTTCATTTTCATTCAATTCCAGGAATAAAAAAAAAACATTCTTGATTTCTCACTTGATCCCATTTTCTTGTTTAGTTTTCATGTTTTCCCTGTTTGTAATGTTTTTGATATCTAGTTTTATTTCTTGGTTGTCAGGTCCAATAAAGAACGTTATCTCAAATATCTTAAATTTTCAGGGAATTGCTTTGTGTCCTATCTTTGATTTTGGAGACAGTTCCATAGGCTACTAAGAAAAGGTATATTCTTGGTGTTTGGGTTAAATGTTCTGTAAATGTTTGTTAGGTCTATTTGATTTATGATGTCATTTAATTCCAGGTATTTACTATTTACTTTTTGTCTGGATGACCTGTCTTTTGGTGACTTAGGGGTATTCAAGTTATCCACTATCACTATGTTGGGTTCAATATGTGATTTGGTATCTAGCAGAGTTTATTTTATGAAGCTGGGCACACTTCTGTTAGGTGATTATAAGTTTAGGGCTGCAATATTCTCTTGGTGTAGTTCTCCTTTAATGAGCATGAAGTGACCTTTCTTATAACTCGGAATTACTTTTAGGTTTTTTGTTTTTTTTTTTTTTTCTGTCAGATGTTAGTATAACTACACCTGCTTGTTTTTTAGTTTTGTTTACTTGGAATTCCTTTTCACATCCTTTTATCATAAGTTAGTATTGATCATTGATGATAAATTGTGTTTTTGAGAGCAGCAAATCTATAGATAATGTTTTCTAATGTTGTCAGCTAGTCTGTGTCTTTTTTATTGAGGAATGAGAACATTTTATATTAGTAGTTGTCATTGACCAATATTTATCAATTCTTCTTATGTGGGTATTGTACTGTCATTTTAGTTTTTAGACTTTTTATTTTTTTATTTTTTTTTAATTTTTTTTATTAATTTTTATTTATTTCTGTATGTGTACAAATGTACTGTCTGCATGCAAGTCTGTGCACCCGTGTCGTGCAATGCCGCGGAGGTCAGAAGTGGGTGTTGGATTCCCCTGGAGCTGGAGTTCTCCTGGAATTGGAGTTTCAGACGGTTCTCAGCCGCCATGTGGGTGCTGGGGATCGAACCCGGGTCCAGTTTTTAGACTTTTTAATTGAAGTTTTGTGCATTTCACTCAACATTTCTTAATCCAATTTTGACTCATTCCACCTTTCTTGCCCCCTACCCCACCAGAGCGCATGCATTCTGCATCAAGTGTCTGGCATCTTTTCTCAATATTTGTTAATGTAGAAGGTTACCGTTTTGGGTATAAGTTTACTGTTTCAGTCAATTCTTTGACCAAGTGTCTTTTGTTGTTGTTCTTTCACATATGTATCTCTCCAAATTATGTATGCATACATAACACACATATACCAAAATTATGATTTCTGAAAATAAACTATAGGTTAATTCCAAAACTTGTTGGGGGCTTCACATTTTAATACTAGAGTTCTATGAATGTAAAGAAAAATATTACTTTACACTCCTAAATTACATAGCAAGTTGATGAGTAACATCAGGTATTATATTTACTAAAAAAGAAAAAAAAGAATTATTCAGTTTGCCTTTCAAACAGAGACTTGGTGATAGGATTCACAAATGAGGGGCACCATAGTTCATTTGTTTTTCTGAGACTGTGTTACATCACTTAGCATAATGGCTTCTAATTCCATCCATTTACCTGCAAAGTTCATGACGTCATCTTTCTTTACTGCTGCACAGAATTGCATTGTATAGATATAGCACATTTTCTTTAACCACTAGTCTGTTGAGGGACATTTGGGTTGGTTCCAGCTCTTGGCTATTGTGAAGAGAGCTGCAATAAACATAGATGTGCATGTATCTCTGTGATAAGATGAATCTTGTGGGTTTATACCCAGAAGTGGTATGACTGGGTCAGGCCCATTTTGAGTCTTTTTCTCTTTCATCTCTTCCATACATGTCTTGTATCTTTTCCTGAATATTTTAAAGTTTTTCTCAAAGTAGAGGATTATTGTTTATGGGAGAACTTTACTGTTTCAGTTGCTTCTTTGTCCCACTACTTTTATTGTTGTTGTTCCCTCCAATTAGTATTGCTCCAACATATGAAAAAAAATATATGTGTGTGTATGTTTGTGTGTGTCACACCTATACTACCATTATGTTGTCTGAAAATAAACGGTATATTATTTCAAAGTCATATTTTGGTATTCACATTTTTGCATTTTGAGTCTTGTAAGCATTCTCCACAATGTTTTCCATAGGTTGCATGAGGTTGCCTTCTCAGCAGCAGTGAATAAGTGTTCCCCTTTCCCCACAACCTCTCCATCATTTGGTATCTTTTGTTTTCTTGATCATAGCTAGGCTTACTAGGGTAAGATGAAATCTTAAAGTGGTTTTAATTTTCATTTCTTTATTTATAAGCAATGTTTATTAGCCATCTTCTTAATTTGTGAAGTATCTGATCAGCTCTGTACTCCATCTTTTGAGTGGGTCATTAGTTTTCTTGTTCCTTTGTTTTTTGAGTAGTATATATTCTCTGAATGTTAATGCTCTGTTAAATTTATCACTGGTGAAAGTTTCTTCCCATTCTATGGGTCTTCTATTCACTTCTTTGATTGTTCTTTTCACTGTACAGAAGCTTTTGACTTTTAATGAGGTCCCACTTGTCAATTGTTGACCTTATTTCCTGTGCAGCTGCTGTCTGACTTAGAAAGACTTTTCTTATGCCTCTGTCTTGTAGGTTACTGTCAACATTTTCTTCTATCATTTTCCCAGTTTCAGGTTTTGCATTGAGGTCTTTGATCCATGTGGCGTTGATTTTTGTACTGGGTGAGAGGTATGGGTTTAATTTTATTCTTTTTATAAGTGGTGATCCAGTTTTGGCAACACCATTTTATGAAGATGCTGTCTTTCCTTCACTAAGTCTTCTTGGGCCCTTTGTCAAAAGGTGGCTGAAATGCATGTACTCAAGTTCAGATATTCAATTTTCTCCCATTCATCGATGGGTCTGTTTTTGTGCCAATACCAGGCTGTTTTTATTACTATAGCCCTGTAATGTCATTTGAAGTCTGTTATAGTAATACCTCCTTCAATGCTCTTTTTGATCAGAGTTGCTTTGGCGATCCAGGGTCTTTTATTTCTCCATATGAGCTTTAGAATTTTTTTATCTAGGTCTGTGAAGAAGATCATGAGGATTTTAATTGGGATTGCATTGAATCTCTATATTACTTTGAGCAGGATGGTCATTATCACTGAATTAATTCTTCTAATCCATTAACACAGGAAGACTTTCCATCTTCTGCTGTCTTCAATCTCCTTCTTCCAGGATTTAAAATTTTTGTTGTTAGCTGGGTGTGGTGGTGCATGCCTTTAATCCTAGCACTCAGGAGGCAGAGACAGGTGGATCTTTGTGAGTTCAAGGCCAACCTGGTCTACAGAGCGAGTTCCAGGATAGAAACTCCTGCTTGCTTTTTGGAATACATTTTTTCCATCTTTTCACCTTAAGATACTGACTGTCCTTGAAAGTGAGATGGGTTTCTGGCAGACAACAAAAAGATGGGTTCAATTTCTTAATCAATTCTCCCACTCTGTGTCTCTTGACTGTGGAATTCAGACCATTGATATTCAAGGTTTTCTACTTGGATTTTTGGTCTAGTTTGTATTTCCCCAGTAATACCTTCATTAATTGCTCTCTCTTTCTGCTTGGGAATAGCAGCTCCTTTCGTCTGTCCTTTGAATTTCTTTGACTATTTTCTGAAGTTGGTTTTCTGGACATGTATTCTCTCATCTTGTTTATGTCATGAATGATTTTTCTTTCTCCTTCAACTATAATTGACATTTTTGCTGGGTAAAGTAACCTGGGTTATTTTACTTTAGCATCTATAGTCATTTAACACTGGGGATACTTTAGTCTGGGCTCTTCTGGCTTTCATCATTTGCATTGAAAAGTCAGCTGTAATTCTGATGGGTTTCCCTTTATATGTAACTTGTTTTTTTTTCTCTTGAGTCTTTTAGTAGTCTGTTTTTGTTTTGAGTATCTAACATTTTTTACTATGATATGGCATGGGGAATTTAATTTCAGATCTCCTCTATTTGGCATTCTATGTGCTTCTTGTACTTGTAAGGAAAGTGTCATTTTTTCAATTTGGGGAAATTTTCTTTTATAATTCTGTGGAAGATCTGTTCAATACCGTTATCCTGGGATTCTTCTAACTTCTCTATGCGTATTATGCAGAAGTCGGGTCTGTTCATTGTGTCTCACATTTCCTGATTTATTCCACTCATGTGTTTTTTTTTAATTTTTTCATAATCTTTGCATGAGCAGTCCGGTTCTTCCATGTTATCTTCCAGTCTTCATATTTTATTTTCTGTTTCATCCATTTGATTCTTGAGGCTTTCTCCCAACCTTTCCTGTTGTCTGAATGAGTGTTCAGTTTCCTTTTTTATTTCAGGCTTAGATTTTTTTTCAGTATTTCCACTTCCTCCCAGTGTTTGTCATTCTCTCCCTGTAGTTCTTTGATTCATTTGTCTGAGTGCTCTTTTTATTCCTTGATTTCTTTGAGTTCTTTGAGTATGTCTAAGTCAGTTTCTTTAAGATCTATATCCTGGGTTACTTCCAGGGAATTCTCATTATAGGAGTCTTCTATAGGACTAGTAGAATTTGGACAGGATTTATTATTTGGTTTTCCCATGTTATTTTGTTTTTACTGTGCTTGTGGCATATGTATTTGTTTTTTGTTTGTATTCTGTTTTCAAACTCAAGTGTTTCTTTGTTGAGTTTAAGGCTGACTTTGTTTTTCTTTCAGATGCCTTTGATGTCTTCGTATTAGTTATCAAAGGTTGGGTGGTCTAGGTTTCAGGTTTTCATTTTTGGTTTTGTATGGGAGGGACCAACCAGCTCTCTTGCCCTTCTAGTCAGGAGCTTCTCCAGAGCTCCCGGAAAGGTAATAATCAGGTTGGTTTGACCCTTGCACCCCTCAATGTGAGTCTACCTCAGGACTGGCTGTATGGGTGTGTAGGACCAGATCCTATCCATAGGGTGGTCTTGGAACACTGCATGGTTCAACCTGCCTATTCGGGCCTTCCTGAGCCAGGACTCCTGACAGAGTAGTCTCAGGCACCACCTAGTTCAGAACACCTGTGCAGGCCTGCCTGAACTGGGCATCCCAGCCACATGGTCTCAGAGCACCACTTGTTTTGCACTGCCTGGGGCAGGCCTCCCCACTGGGAGGACTCTGGGCACACCCTGCTTCAGCGTGCCTGTGCGGACATATCTGGGCCGGCCCTTCCTGCCAGGGTCTCAAAGCACTGATTGCTTTGGCCTTCCAAGGCTGGACCTCTCCACTGGGTGGTCGCAGGGCACCGCCTGCTTCAGGATTTCTCATACTGTCATTTTCTTAGACCTCTTTTGGTTAACTGTTTTAGAATTGCTTATTTATTCTTTGTTTCCTCTTGAAAGTGTTTGATCGTCTCTTTAGACTGAAGTATTTGATCAATGTTCATTGTAGAGCTGATTTCATGAGCATCAAATTCTTCATTTTTTTATCATGGAAATTTTTCTTTCTCCTTCAATTGCAACTGATAGTTTTGCTTAGTATGCCTCTCTAAGCTCAGATGCCTTTTCTTTTGTGACTTGTTAGAAAAGGGTCCAGACACCTGTCTCTTGATATTCTTCTCTCTTAGATTATTTCTTTCCCTCTACATCTCTGGTTCCATTCCATTTTCCTGGTTCTTGAAGCTCAAAAGAACACATAGCCATATATAAGGATTTGATGCTAGGATCCACAAATGGAGAAGAACATATGTTGTTTGTTTTTTGGAGTCTATGCTACTTCACTTAGTATAACAGTTTCTAGTTCCATTGATTTACCTGCAAATTTCATCTTTCTTTACCACTGAGGAGAACTCCATTGTATGATTGTATCACATTTTCACTATCAGCTTGTCAAGGGAGAGTCAGTCAGATTGCTTCCATCTCTCTCTCTCTCTCTCTCTCTCTCTCTCTCTCTCTCTCTCTCTCTTTTGAGTATTTGAGACAGGGTGTCCCTATAGCCCCAGCTGTCCTGGAACTCACTCTGTAGACCAGGCTGGCATCGAACTCCCAAAGATCCACCTGCCTCTGCCTCCTAGGATTAAAGGCGTGAGTACTTGATTAAAGGAGTGCACCACCATGCCCGGCTTTGCTTCCATCTCTTAATTGTTGTGAAAAGAGCAGGAATAAACCTGGATGCATGAGTATTTCTGCAGTAGGATGAGTCCTTTGGATATATGTAAAAGATTGTTGTAACCACTTCAAATGATAGGATCACTTCTCTTTTTGTGCCCCAGTATGTGGTCAATTTTGGAGAATGTTCTGTGAGGTGCTAAGTAGAAAATATGTTCTCTGGTATTTGGGTAGAATATTCTTGGGCTGGAGAGATGGCCTAGTGGTTAAGAGCACTGACTGCTCTTGCAGAGGAACCGGGTTCGATCCCGGCACCCACATGGCGGCCGAGATCTGTCTGAAACTTCAATTCCAGGAGAACTCCAGTTCCAGGGGAGTCAGACACCCTCTTCTGACCTTCACGGCATTGCACGACACAGGTGCACAAACTTGCATGCAGACAGTACATTCATACACATACAGAAATAAATAAAATTTAAAGAAATTAGAATATTCTGTAGATGTCTGTGAGGTCCATTTGGTGTATTGTATTGTTCAGTTCTGATGTCTGTTTCTGTCCTGTGGATCTATCCAAGGGTCTCAGTGGGGGTGTTGAAATCTCCCACTATTAGTGTGTTAGGATTAATCTGTGTCTTGAGGTCCTGCAGAGTAGTACTTATAAAGTTAGGTGCACCAGAGTTTGGTGCATAGACATTAAGGATTGTGAAGTCTTCGTGGTAGTTCATTGTTCCTTTGACAAGGATATAATGGCCCTCCTTGTCTCTTCTGATCAATTTTACTTTGAGATCTATTTTGTCTGATAATACTATAGCCACTCCAGCTTGTTTCTTGGTACCATTTGCTTGGAATAATTTTTTCCATCCTTTCACTCTGTGGTGGGGTCTCTCCTTGAGGGTGAGATGGGTTTCTTGTAGACAGCATATAGAAGGGTTCAGTTTCCTAATCCATTCTCCTAGTTTAATGCCTTTTGATTGGGGAGTTTAGAACATTAGTATTTAAGGGTATTATTTTTTGTTTGCATTCTTGGTCTAGGTTTATATTTACTCTGTTATGATTTTGTTGCTTTCTCTCTTTAATTGCTTAGGGATAGTTGCTTCTCTCTTCTGTTCTTTGGATTGCTTCAGGGATTTTTTCTGAAAAAAAGACAACAGATGCTGGAGGGGTTGTGAGGAAAGGGTAACACTCATCCATTGTTGGTGGGAATGCAAACTTGTACAACAACCACTATGGAAAGCAGTGTGGAGAACCTTGAAAAGACTCAGAAAGAGCCTACCACCTGACACAGTCATACCACTCCTGGGTATATACCCCAAAGTCTCATCCTACCCCACCATACATGCACATCCATGTTTACTGCAGCTCTCTTCACAATGTTGAAGAGTTGGAACCAGGCCAAATGCCCCTCAACAGATGAGATGACAAAAATGTGGTACATTTACACAATGGAGTTTTATTCAGCAGTAAAGAAAGATGGCATTATGAACTTTGCAGGTAAATGGATGGAGCTTGAAGCCATTATGCTGAGTAAAGGAGCATAGTCTCAGAAAGATAAATGAAGAATGGTTTCCCTCATTTGTGGATGCTAACACCAAATCCCCCAGATGAAAGGCAAGCTGAACGACATTACGGTTATATTTCTGTTTATCTGAAAGTAGCTATGTTGTCATAATGTGAATCTCTCAACAGGCTCTTGAATCCACCCACCAATTATTTTCATACTCTGTATTTACTGAATATGGGTGGTTAATATGTATCCATATTTTAGAGTAATATAAAATTAATGGAGGAAAATGTGAATTCCTAAGCATAAAAAAAGACTGAGAGAAAGATGCAGGACAATTATGGCAGAATGTATGATCTGGGATGGGGTGGGGTGGGGAGGGGAGAAGGGAAAGGGGAATATGCCTGAACTGAATTGAAAAATGATGTATGAAATACACAAAATATCAATAAAAAAGAGTTCTCAATATTGGTTTCCATAGGGGTTGCAAACCCATCAGCATTGAATGGGTGTTCCCCTTTCCCAGGACCTCTCCAGCATTTGGTATCATTTTTTCCTACTTATTTTAGCCAATCTGACTGGGATAAGATGAAATCTTAAAGTGGTTTTAATTTACATTTCCCTAATTAGTAACATTGTTCACCACTTTTCAAAATGTTTCTTAGCCATTTTATTTCTTCTGAACTCTGAACTCTCTTTTCAGATCTATAGCCCAACTTTTAATTGGGTCACTCGATCCATCTATATATATAATATATATATATCTATTATATTATATATGCATTCTGAATGTTAAACCTCTGTCAGATGTGCTGCTGATTGCAGATGTTCTCCCACTCTGTGGGTTTTCTCTTTATTTTCCTTGGTGGTTTGTTTTGCGATACAGAAGATTTTTAGTTTAATGAGTTCCCACTTGTTTGATTATTGACCTAAAGTTTTCAGGCTTTTTAATACACATTTTTTTAAATTAATTTTTATTGATGCTTGTGTGCATTTCATACATTTTTTCCAATTTTTTTTCATTTTTTTCCCTTCCCCTCCACCCCACCCCCACCCCCCATCCCCATCATGCTTCTGCCATAAACTGTCCTGCATCTTCTCTCTCAGTTTTTTTTTTCATTTTTAGCTATAAGTGATAATCCATGAGTACAAGCATCCTTCAATGAAAACCTATCTGCAGGCTGTTGTGCCCAACACCCTACAGCCCCCACCATCCAGTGGGGGTGACAGGTTGTTTGTTTCATCCAGTTGATCAAATGAGTGTCAGACTACATGCTGTAGTTTCACCATTCACCCCAATCACAAGCCCTTACATTCTACCCACGCCCCCTCTTCCGCAGGTGTTCCCTAGGCTTAGAAAAGGGCACAGGTGGATGAGAGGTAAAAACAGTCCACTCTCGTCTGGAGCTGTTGACTTGGACTCTGGTCAATTCTGGCTGTTTCCTTCATGGGCTGACAGTTTTGTCCAGGAATAACCTTTCGATCCTACTATGAAGCAAAGAATTAGATATATAGGTTATTTAAGCAGCACTAATAGTTATGGTAGGTTACTTTAGCATAGACACATGTTTGGATATGTTAATCCATGAATTACAATTTTCCCCCCTGTAAATATGACAGGGTCTTACGTGGCTTATAACATCTAAACCTGTAGAGGATGTAAGCTTGTGGCATCAGCCATGGGTTTATTTCTCCAAGGGGGAGCCAATAGCCAATTAGCTTTGGGATATACAGCACATGGCTGCCTCTGCTGCACAGTATTTCCAGGCAGGTGAGGTGTAGCTGGTGCTGACGGTGGAGTCTTGCTTGACTCAGGGAGACCCATATTTGCTTTATTGGTTTAGTGGCTTTGGTAACACTCTCTGCATTCCAGAGCCATCTGTACACTTGCATGTGTTGGTCTCAATACTACATCTCCCCCATGTTAACGTCAGGTCTTCGGCAGCAGGGTCTTATTGCCTCTCCTCCTCAGGTATCCCAACTTAGAGGCAAGGAGCCCTTACTTTGTTGGGGCCTTGGATCCCCTGGCCAACATCCACCTGGTAGAACAATCCATTGCTGATGTCAGAGCTCCTGTATTAATATATTTTGCCTGAGTGCATAGCCCTAGGACTTTAGTATATATTTGGTTCTGAACAGAGAGTATCCCTTCCACCGTCCCATTCTAGTAGTCAATTAAAGAAGCAGTTTTACCGGTTTTATAAGAGATTACCCCTACAATAGTTGTCTCCAATTCACAGTTGGGGCGACCTCATCATTGTCATATTTTCTCCTTGTTCTATGGGTGGGAAGGCAAGGAAGTCTCTCATATCAGACCTTTGTGGCACCTAGAGGTAAGTTTCATTAGGACTCATTATAAAGTTGTTACATGTAGATCAACCAGAGGGGTCGCATGTTTAGGGCAATCTGGGCTTTTCTTCCTTTGAATGTTAAGACGGGTCAGCCTTTCAGTTGCCACTTTTTGGTGCATCCTCCTCAATGCAAACTGTATCTTTTCTTTCTCAGCCGCTTAAGTTGGTGACGTTTTGTCTGTTGGAACAAACAAATCTTTTCCCATAGTTTTAAGATTTGAATTTGCAGGGGTTTGATGAAAAGGTTCAACTTACTGCAAAGATACATGCACAGCTATGTTTATTGCAGCTCTCTTCAACTATAGCAAAAAGGCTGGAACCCAGCCCAGGTGCCCTTCAAACTGACGAGTGGATAGAGAAAATGTGGTACATGTATACAATGGATATCTATGCAGCAGTAAAGAGGGACAACATCATGAAAATTGCATGTAAATGGATGAGCTGGAAGACATTATGTTAGTGAAGTAACACAGTCCCAGAAAAACAAACGGACAAATGGTGTCCCTCATATGTGGATGCTAGTACCAACAACCCCAGATATAAATATTTCTCATGGAGAGGGAGGCATAGTTAAAGAACAACAGAAAGACTGCATCAGAAAATGGACTGAAAATGGTGAATTGGGAAAGGGGGGATGGGTGGGAGAGGGACACGGGTGATATTCGATTAAGACATATTTAATTGACATGCGCTCAGCAAGTCCAGTTTCGCCTGACACTGTCTACAGGACACATGGTGTTTGGACTTATGTAAAAGTTAAAAGTAAACATGTGTATATTTAAACAACATTGGTTTAAAGAATCTGATAAAATGGCAATGCATCTGAATTAAATGGAGATGATAATTCGCTGTTGCCCACATTTGCTTTACAAAAAATCTGTAGGCAAGAACTTTGGGATTGACCCATACAAATGTTCTCTATAATTTCTCTGTTGTACAGTATCACCTTGTAGCATTCTCTTTAAGATGATTTAACGTAAAAATTAAGTTTGCTTCCCAAGTTAATCATATATAGTCACCCAAAACAACATGGGTGAATTTGATGAAATCTGTGCCTTGACTCCACCCTATAGTCATATATAATACAACTATCTTCTGGAGACTCATACGCTAAATACACATTTTTAACTGAATCTTTTTTTAACTAAGTCCTAAAATACCATATAATTTGTAGATAAAGGTTGGGCAAATTTGGATACTTGTTAAACTCACACCAATTAAATATACATCAATTGAATATAGACCCGTGTCCCCCTCCCAATCCTCCCACCCCACCAGATTCACCCTTTCAGCCAGTTCATTGATGCAGGCTTTTCTGTTGTGGGTGTTGATGTTGTTCTTTCCAATATGCATCCCTCCCCACAAGAAATACAACTAGGTAATTGGCACTAACATCCACAGATGAGGGATACCATTCATTGTTTTTCTAGGACTGTGTTACTTCACTTAACATAATATCTTCTAGTTCCATCCATTTACCTGCAAAGTTCATGACGTTGTCTTTCTTTTCTGCTACATAGAACTCTATTGTGTACATGTACCACATTTTATCTATCCACTCGTCAGTTGGGAATTTGGGTTGGCTCCAAATTTTTGTGATTGTGAACAGAGCTGCAATAAATATAGCTGTGCATGTATCTCTGTGGTAAGATGAGTCTTGTGGGTGTATACCCAGGAGTGGTATCACTGGGTCAAATGGCAAGTTCATTTTGCATCTTCCAAGGGTTTTCCACACTGCTTTCCATACTGGCTGTACAATTTTACATTCCCACCAGCAATGGATGAGTGTTCCCCTTTCCCCACAACCTCTCCTGCATTTGGTATCATTTGTTTTCTTGATCCTAAACCAGTCTTATTAGAGTAAGAGGATATCTTAAAGTGGTTTTAATTTGCATTTCCCTAATTATTAGTGACATTGAACACTTTTTAAGATGTTTCTCAGCCATCTCTATTTCCACCCCTGTGAAGTCTCTTGTTCAGCTCTTTGCTCGATCTTTTGAGTGAATCATTTGTTTTCTTTCTTCTTTGTTTTTTGAGTAGTTTATATATTCTGGAAATCAATGGTTTGTCAGATGTATCTGTGGTGAAGGTTTCCTCCTACTCTGTGGGTTTTCTCCTCACTTGCTTTACTGATTCTTTTGATGTACAGAAGCTTTTGAGTTTAATGTGGTCCCATTTGTCAATTGTCAACCTTAATTCTTGTGAAGCTGCTGTCTGAGTTAGGAAGTCTTTTCCTACACCTAAGTCTTGTAGTCTGCTGCCAAGTTTTTCTTCTATTGCCTGCAGAGATTTGGGTTTCATATTGAGGTCTTTGATCCATCTGGAATTGACTTTTGTGCAGGGCAAGAGGTAGGGATTTAATTTCATTCTTCTACAGGTGGTGATCCAGTTTTGCCAACACCACTTGCTGAAGATGCTGTCTTTCCTCCATTATGTCTTCTTGGCCCCCTTGTCAAATATGAGGTGGCTGAAATTTTATGTGCTCAGGTTTGGATGTTCAATTTTGTTCCATTGGTCAATAGGTCTGTTTTGTTGTGCCAGTACCAAGCTGTTTTTATGACTATAGCCCTGTAGTATAGTTTGAAGTCTAGTATAGAGATCCCCCCTGTATTGCTCTTTTCGCTCAGGGTTGCTTTGGCTATCTGGTGTATTTGTTTTGCCAAATGAAATTAAGGATTTTTTTCCAAGCTTATGAAGAAACTCTGGGGATTTTAATTGGGATTGCATTAAATCTGTACAAGAGTTTGGGTAGAATGGATATTTTTACTATATTAATTTTCCCAATCCATGAGCATGGGAGGTTTTTCCATCTTCTGATGTCTTCTTCAATGGTTTAAAATTTTTGTTGTAGAGATGTTTGGTGTCTTTGGTTAGGTTTGTTCCTAGGTATTTTATTGTTTTTGAGGCTATTGTGAGTGGGGAGGTCTTCTTGTAGTCCTTCTTCAGTAGCTTGTTGTTGGTGCAAAGAAAGGCTACTGATTTTTCTAGATTAATTTTGTATCCTCTTAATCATTTCTAGGAGTTTTCTGGTGGAGTTTTTAGCATCCCTTAAGTAAACAATCATATTATCAGCAAAAAGGGATAGTTTGACTTGCTCTTTTCCAACTCGTACTCCTTTAATTTACTTTTCTTGCCTTATTGCCCCAGCAAGTGTTTCAAGCACTATATTGAAGAGGAGTGGTGACGGGGGTCAACCTTTCGGAGTTCCTACCTTTAAAGAGAATGCTTCGGCTAGAAGCGCCTGTCTTCGTGGAGCATACGGAGGGAGACACGTGCACCGGTCCGGGCGGAAGGAGAACAAGGTGCTGAAGATCGAGCTGGCCACATATAAACTCAAGTGCAAGGTGCTGCAGGAGGAGAACCGCGACCTGCGCAAAGCCAGCGTGACCATCCAAGCCAGGGCTGAGCAGAAAGAAGAATTCATCAGTAATACCTTATTCATGAAGATCCAGGTTCTGCAGAAGGAGAAAGAAACCCTTGCTGTGAATTATGAGAAGGAGGAAGAGTTTCTCACCAATGAGCTCTCCCGAAAACTAATGCAGTTGCAGCATGAAAAGGCAGAGCTGGAGCATCACCTGGAGCAGGAGCAGGAGTTTCAGGTCAATAAGCTGATGAAGATTAAGAAGCTAAAGAATGATACCGTATCCAAGCAGCTCACGTTGGAATAGTTAAGACGGGAGAAGATTGACCTTGAAAATACATTGAAACAAGAACAAGAAGTTCTGGTTAATCGACTTTGGAAAAGGATGGACAACCTTGAAGCTGAAAAGCTAATCCTGCAGGAGAAATTAGACCAGCCTGTCTCTGCCCCACCATCGCCTAGAGATATCTCCATGGAGATCGATTCCCCAGAAAACATGATGTGGCACATCAGGTTTCTGAAGAATGAAGTGGAGCAGCTGAAGAAGTAACTGAGAGCCACACAGCTGTAGCATTTAGAGAAGATGGCCCAATATCTGGAAGAAGAACGACACATGGGGGAAGAGAACTTAAGGTTACACCAGAAGCTCCAGCGGGAGATGGAGAGGAGGGAAGCGCTCCGTCGCCAGCTCTCAGAGAGCGAGTCTGGCTTGGAGATGGATGATGAGAGGTATTTTAATGAAATGTCTGCACAAGGATTAAGACCTCGCACTGTGTCTAGTCCAATCCCGCACACACCTTCTCTGAGTTCAAGCAGGCCTATATCACCAGGTCTGTCATATGCAAGTCACACCGTTGGCTTCACACCACCCACTTCATTGACTAGAGCCGGAATGTCTTACTACAACACTCCAGGCCTCCCCATGCAGCACATGGCGACGGCCCATGGCGTTACAAGGCCTTCACCATGGAGAAGCAACAGTCCTGACAAGTTCAAACTGCCCACGCCACCCATATCTCCCAACACAAAAACCCCGGTCCAGCCACCTCAGCTGCCTCCTCCACCCCCCATGCAGCCCACGGTACCCTCGGCAGCCACCTCGCAGCCCACCCCTCCGAAGCATTCTGTGCACCCCTCCTCCCAGCCTTAATGCATGAGCTTAGTCAGAATTTTACATTGGGACTCGTCTGATGGAGCCAAAATCTCCAAGCCAAAGGCTTCTCCCCTGGCGTATTTGGACCTGACTTATTTTCACTTAGGTTATCTAGGCTTCCCTTGTGGTGTTGTAAATGTTGGAAACGCAGCCAGTTTTGTGGGTCTGTGACACTAACCAGACAACTTTTTCCATCAGTGTTTTACTTGAATCTCAGTGTCTGTGGCTCCCTGGCTGGAACATTGCTATCTGGCATTTTATAACAGCATCAGTGTGCAATCCTCCCTCCCACCTCACCTTCTCACCCCCAAAGCTTCGTTTTCTTGGCTTTTAGGTTTATAAAATAGGAAGGGAAATGTCTTTTATAATTTTTCCCCATGACCTTTCAGAAAATTACTGAGCTGTTATTAGTTCCCTCAGCTCCTATTTACAATGTTTACCAAATATACCAAGAACTCAGCACTATAGTTCAGATCTTTTCAAATCTAACGCTCAGTGTAATATGGGAAGTTAGATGAATCAGTGCTCACAACATGTCTAGTGTTTAGTAGATATTTCTATAGATATACTTTTTACAGATTGTTTTCCATGTGAATTGAAAGACACGGCTCTTGTAAAACAGATTGCCTAATAAACCACACAGCTTTGTCTTCTCCACATACCTGTGATGGATAATTATTGCATATTGAGATATGATTCTTTCCTTTATCCTTAATTCTGATCCACCTAAGGTGGCCCCCTCTCTCCGCAGTGGATAGATGCCCCACCCACCAGTGGTTTCCATGGTGACTGGAACTGCTCTTTGAATGCTCCTGCAGGGCATTGTGATTGTACACAGAACCCATTGATGACCCCCCTTTCCCTTCTCTTGTATTGAGACAGATAATTTCAAGGTGCAAAATGCTGTTTAGAAAATACTGTTGGCAGTATACATGGCATCCTGGTGTAACGTCCACGAAACACCATGGAACACTGTGCTGCTTGGCAGAAGGGAAGTGTGGAAGCAGAGTGGCTCATTGGCTTTGGTGATTGCCTACCTTGCCCAGCATAAGCAAGGACACTGTGCAAAGAAGAGGATTCTGGGTACATGATTTCCATTCATTCAGCACAAATAAATCCTTTGGTTTCACTTCAAAAAAATTAAGAAAAAAATTAAAGAGAATGCTTCTGTCATTTCCCCATTTAGGATGATATTGGCTGTGGGTTTCCTGTATATGGCTTTGATTACATTGAGGAATGATCCCTTGAATCCAATTCCCTCTAGGACTTTAAGCATGAAGGGATGCTGGATTTTGTCAATGGCTTTTTCTGCATCAATTGAGATGATCTTGTGGTTTTTGTCTTTCAGTCCATTTATATGTTTGATAATATTTATTGATTTTCATATATTGAACCATCCCTGCATTTCTGGTATGAATCCAACTTGGTCATGATGGATAATCTTCTTGATGTGGGTCTGTATGTGATTTGGGGGTACTTTACTTGAATTTTTGCCACTGTGTTCATTAATGAAATGTGTCTATAGTTCTCCTTTTTGGTTGTATCTTTGCCTGGTTTTGGTAATATAGTGATGCTGGTTTCATAGAAGGAATTTGGGAGAATTCCCTCTGTTTGTATCTTTCTAAACAACTTGAGTAGTAATGGTTGTAAGTCTTTTTGAAATATTTTTTAGAATTCTGCCATGAAACCATCTGGGCCTGGGCTTTTTTTTAGTTGGGAGGTTTCTTATTACATCTTCAATTTCTTCAGATATTATAGTTCTGTTTAAGCTGTTGATCTCTTCTTGGTTGAGCTTTGGTGATTCCCAGGATTTCAGATATTCATCCATTTCTTCTAGGTTTTCCAAACTTAGTATAGGTTTTTGAAGTATTCCCGTATGATTGTCTGGATTTTTTCATTGTCTGTTGTGATATTTCCACTTTCATCACAGATTCTATTGATTTGGAGTTGTTCCTTCTTTCTTTTCATTAACGGAGCTAGAGGTCTGTCTATCTTGTTTATTCTCTCAAAGAACCAACTTTTGGATTCATTGATTTTTGCATGGTTTTCTTTGTTTCTATTTCATTGATTTCTGCTCTGATTTTTTGTTATTTCTTCTTGTCTCCTGCGTTTAGGGTTCATTTGTTGTTGTCTCTCAAGTGTTTTTAGCTGCAGTGTTGGATCGTTCACTTGTGCTCTTTCTGTTTTTTTTTTTTGTTGTTTTGTTTTTTGTTTTGTTTTGTTTTGTTTTTTATGTAGGCACCCAGGGTTATAAACTTCACTTTTAGGACTGCTTTTAAAGTGTCCCATAGGATTTGTTGTGTTGTATTATCATTGTCATTCAGTTCCAGGAATGTTTATTTCTTTCTTTATTTTTTTTCACAAAAGTCTCTTGATAGTTCATCTATTGGAGCTTGTCTAGCAAAACTCCTTTATTTTTTTTTTTAATTTAATTTTATCGCTGTAGTTTCACCGTTCATCCCAATCACAGCCTTTACATTCTACCACGCCCCCTCTTCCACAGATTGTTCCCTAGGCTTACAAAAGGGGCACAGGTGGATGAGAAGTAAAACTGTCCTCTCTCTCTGGAGCTGTTGACTTGGATTCTGGTCAATTCTGGCTGTTTCCTTTCATGGGCTGACAGTTTGTTCAGGAGTAACCTTTCGTCCTACTAATGAAGCACAAGCAATTAGATATATAGGTATTTAAGCAGCACTAATAGTTATGGTAGGTTACTTTGGCATAGTCACATATGTTTGGATGATATGTTAATCCATGAATTACATTTTTACCCCCTGATAAATATGACAGGGTCTTACTGTGGCTTATAATATCTCCTAACCTGTAGAGGATGTAAGAACTGTGAAAAGGATTATACTCTGTTCAGAACCAAATATAATACTAAAGTCCTTGGGCTATGCACTTAGGCAAAGTATATTAATGCAGGAGCTCTGACATCAGCAATGGATTGTTCTACCAGGGGGATGTTGGCCAGGGGATCCAAGGCCCCACAAAAGGTAAGGGCTCCTTGCCCCTAAGTTGGGATACCTGCAGGAGGAGAGGCGATAAGACCCTGCTGCCGAAGACTGACGTTAACATGGGAGGGATGTATTGAGACCACACATGCAAGTGTACAGATGGCCTCTGGAATGCCAGAGAGTGTTACCAAAGGCCACTAAACCAATAAAGCAAATATGGGTCTCCCTGAGTCAAGCAAGACTCCACCGTCAGCACCAGCTACACCTCACCTGCCTGGAAATACTGTGCAACAGAGGCAGCCATGTGCCTGTATATCCCAAATCTAATTGGCTATTGGCTCTCTCCTTGGAGGAATAACCCATGGCTGATGCCGCAAAACTCCTTTAAAGAAGATCAGTTTTCTTGCACTGATCAGTGACCACCTGTCAATAGGGCCTTCAAGCTTTTATAGTCTCATTGAAGAGTCAGATGTTATTCTGATATGCAAGACTAGATATCTTATGATACCTTACCGATCTTTATCAATCACAACATTTAATATATTTTCTTTGTTTTGTATATTTATTGTTTTGACAGGTTAGTTATATGACATGGGGGTTTCTTTTCCGGTCCTTTCTCCTTGGTGTTCTATATGCCTATTAAACCTTGATATGTACTACTTTATTAGACCTAGGAAGTTTTCTTCACTTATTTTGTTAAAAAGTATTTTCAGTGCATTTGACCTGATTTTCGTTTTCTCCTATACATATCATTGTCTTTTTATATTTTTCCAGAAGCCCGAATATTCTCTTCTCTTCTTATTTTATAATCTACTCTTTTCTGATTGAGTCATTTCCTAAATCTTGTTTCGAAATCTGATAGTTTGCTTCATTTCATCCAGTCCCTTTTACTTTTTTTTTACTTTTTTATTTTAATATTTTAAAGGTGTTTCATTTAATTTTATTTTTTAAATAATATCTTATTGATTGTTTGAGAAATTCTTGCGATATATTTGAATTATAATCAGATCATCTCCCTCAGAATTCTTCACTCATCTCTCAGATTCATCTCATCTCCCTAACACCTCAGTTATGTTAAAGGCCTATCCAGTTTAATTTGTGTTCCTCAAATGATTTTCGGTGTGGCTCCATCCCATGAGGCCTTGCCAACATACTCAATATCACACCCTTAAAGAAAATGGACTCCTTTCCAATAAATTGTCAATTATTAATAATAATGCCTCAGGTAAGGCTGAGGCTTCTGTCTTACCCCCCCCCCAATAATCCTTGGATTTTGCCTTGCTTGGGTTTTTACAGGTCTTGTGAATGATGTCATAAGCTCTATGGTTAATATGTGCAACTGTTCTTTTGTGTCTGAAAAACAGACACCAAAAAGTTCCCTTGTATTCATCCACCACCTCCACCTATTACATTCTTTCCAGCCCCCTCTTCTGCAATAATCCCTGAAGCCTTGTGGGGACAGGATGTGGTACAGATGTTTCTTTTTAGTTTGTTTTTAATGATAAAGGAATTGTGAAGGAAAATAAGAGCTGTTTTTCTCTTACTGCTCAAATGATGGTTGTGGTTTATTTTTTGACTGTTTATTCTGAGATATTTCTTTTATTTTTTTGTCTTAATTATTTTTTTAATTACACAGGAAAACAGAAACAATAAAAAATGAATAACAAAACAAATGAATAAGGACAAAAAAGGGAGGATTTTCATTTCTTATTCTGGTGAAATAAATAATCAATCTGTGGGGCTTTGCATGTACTTATTTTCCCTTCTCTCTCTCTTTTCTTTCTACTTTCCCTGCTCTTTCAGGGCTACCAGAAGGATATGTATTTGCTGGCTAGTCCAGGAAGCCTTGAGTTCTGAGCTGAGAAATTGTCTGGTTAATTTGGAGGGGGGTTCTCATCCCTAAACTGCCAATAAATTTCTAGCTTCTGTTTAGTTATGTTACATTCTGAAAAAGTTCACCCCAATCACCAGAAGGGAATTGAGATGCTGACTGCTCTAATTTCATGCTGAGAAGGGAAGTTGGATGTGGCAACTGGGGTAGCCCCCATTCAGAGGGTCATTTTAAAAGACCCCAAGCATAAGTATAGAGGGAAAAAATCCTTGACTGGTGCCCATTAAAGCAAAATGAAGGCAAGAGTAGTCAGGGAAATTATCCAGGTAGGGGACCAGGAGAAGTAAGAGAGTGAATTCCAATGTCCAACTTAAAAGTCCTTTAGAATTTCTTGACCAGGGATTTCAAAACATCCATTTCTTAGGTATCTGTTTCTGTTCATTTGTCCATGATGTCTTTCAGTAGTCAAAGGTAACTCATTACTTGTCTATGTCCCTTTCATTACAACTGTAAGTCCAGTATAAGCCAGGAATGGACTGAGACCCAAACACAACCTTGTGTGGTTTTAATCCAATTTAGACTATTAGTAAACTGGCATTAAAGTTTATATCATTCCACTCTAGAAATATTTAAGCACTTAACTCAGTACAAGTATCTTACTTTCTACTAAACTTTGCAATATTTATGCTCATCCAGCCGAATGGGGCATTTCCGCCCAAATCATCACCACAAAATAAAAACCTTAAAGTGAGCCTGCAAGTCTTGGGACAGGATCCAGCCAACCGAATCTTTCCAGATATTAAGAAATGCACAACATAGGCCTGGCAAAATGCCAGTCTATCTGCCTCAAAAATGTTCCACCTAGCAATCCCCCCCAAAATTTGCTGAAGTACTTGAATTCTATCTAGTATTAGCATAGTGACTCCTCCTTTTTTCTTAGTTCCATTTACTTTTATTATTTTTTACCCTCCTTTAACCTTGGGGCAATTTCTATCTTTAAAGGTGAGGTAAGGTTTTTGGAGACAAGAAAAAAAAAAAAGATGGGTTTTGTTTCTTATTCCATTCTACTAGTCTCTATCTCTTAATTGGAGAATACGTTCCACTGATATGTAAAATTGTTGTTGAGAGAATTAAATTGCTTCCAATCATTTTGATTTCTAATACATTCTTACCCTAGGTTTTTATTTCCATAGTGGTAGTATCATTTGTTTTCTGGTGTTGATTGGTTATAGTCATCTCTGCCCTCCACTCTTTGTATTTCTTGAAGTATTCTCTGCAGATAATGTTTATTGGAGAGGAATTGTTTCAACTTATTTATATCATGGAACATTTTACTTTGTCCTTCAATTATAATAGATATTTTTGCTAGATAAAGTACTCTCGGTTGGCATCTATAGTCTTTTAGAACCCGAAATATTTTAGACCAGGCTCTTCTGGCTTTCATCATTTGCATTGAGAAATCAGCTGCAATTCTGATAGGTTTTCCTCTGTAGGTAACTTGTTACTTTTCTTTTGCAGCCACCAGTATCCTTTCTTTGCTTTGAACACCTGGTATTTTTAGTCTGATATGTCATGGAGAATTTCTTTTCTGGTTCTGTCTGCTTGGGTTTATATATGCTTCTAATACATGTGTAGGTATCTCTTGCTTTAATTTGAGAAATGTTTCCTCTAAAATTTTGTTGAATACCTGGGCCATATTGCCATCCTGTGAGTCTTCGTCCTCTTCTATACCTATTATTCATAGGTTTTGTCCTTTCATGGTATCCCATAGTTCCTGGTTATTCCATTCATCTGTTTTTTATTTAATTTTCCATAGTATTTACTTGATTTATCCAATTTTAAAATATTGTTTCTCAAACTTTGTATTTTTTTTTTTATTTTTTTTTTGCTGCTGAATTTTTTATTTATTTTTCCCAATGTTTATTGATAGATACAAGTACATAAAATAAGGGCATGAACATGGTTGATTGATTAAGTACATAACTACATCCATTCTATTACTAAGAGTTTCTCCCATCCTTTCTAAGTTATTTGTGTATGTTGCATTTCTTTTTTTGTGTGTTTAAACTTGAATTTTCTTCAATGTTTCTACATCTTTTGTAATTTCATCTCACAATTTATCATTGTCCTCTTTCAATTTATCCTTGTCTTCTTTAAGATCCCAGACTTCCTTGTTTATAAGGTCCTTAAATTCCCTCAACTCCTTAATTTCTCTAATCATATTCATAATTCTTTTGATATCTTTATTCTGAGTTATAGCTAAGGGGTCTTCATTAGAGGGTTCTTGCACAGGGCATTACTGTTTGGTAGAGATACACCTGTGTCTTTTGTTGAGCTTTAGGCATATGGGCAGCATCTATTGGGAGTGATTCCAATGTGAAGCCTAGATGCTTATTGAGCTGACACTCATGTTGGTTACACTCTTCAGGTTTTCGTTGACTTCCTAATTGATACAAAGTTATGGATATTCTAGACTTCAAAATCTGAACTCTACCCTAACACTATTCAAACAAACACCCCTCACCCAACCAGCAAACAGTTCACCCAATGGAATAAGCTATGCAACACCCAAGCCAGACTGAACCCTCCAGGTATGGGAAACCTGCACCCTGATGGTCCCAGGCACTTCTGGTCCTGTGGGCTGAAAGGTCACAACTCTTCTGTTGCAATGCAGCCAGAGTCCCCCACATCCAAGTCAGGGGGAACATCAATTACTCACCCTGTGAGATGTATTCTCAGCACCACTCTACACCACCTGTAATCTACCAGCCAATTCTCCAGTGGTAGGCATCAAGGTCTGTACCAGGATTCAGTAGAAGAAAGGCTCAGCCAATGCTGGGTCTTTCCCTATTGTCTTCTGATGCCCTCAGGTATTGTCTATAGTGCCAAACTGTAGTCCCTAAGGATCCAAATGCCCTTGGACCACCTCCGACACTTCCCAACTTTGCTCTTAGCTGCTCAGAATGCACCTGCTGCCTCGGGAGCCACCAAGTTGGAAAAGCCTTTTAACAATTTTATTCTTATTGAAATTTTATGATTTTCATATAGTATAATTTGATGGTATTTAGATCACCTCCTACCCTGCCCCCTGACAAATTTCATGCAGTCTCATATGTTTTATATATGTGTATACACACATAAACACACACACACACGCACACACACACACACACACAGAAAGCATGGCCTATAGAGTCTGATTTGTGTTCCCTAATATCCTTCAGTGAGGGGCCATCAAATGGGCCCATCAAAAATCTCATCCTTATATACTATTATCTTCCCTCATCCTAGTAGGTCTCAATTTCCAACATTCCTTATATTGGGTTGGGAGTTTGTATCCACTTCCCTTTGTCTGTGCTGGGATTTTGTCTGATCTCAGCTTGTATAGGTCTTGTGCATGCTATCAACATCACTGTGAGTTCATATGTGAGCAGCTGTCTAGAAGACTGTTTCTTTGTGGTCATCCAAAAAGTGGCTCTTATCTGAGCCGTGGGAAGCAGAGGTTTGAAACAGGTATCCTATTCATGGATACACCTCCCTGAAGACTAGCTTTCATGGTATCAGAAGACAGTATAAAAGTGGCCAAGGGAGAAATTCAATCAATGATTCCTACCCATCTGCCTAATAAAGAACAACTGGTCCAGCAAACTATTGCTATTGGTGCAATACTGGCATTTTTACCTTGGAGGTAATCAAGAGCTGTGTAATTGGAATTAGGTCTGCTTAATGAAACTGAATTGCTGTGGAACTGAAAACAAAGCCAAGTACACATGATTGGAGAGGTCTTGGATCTTAGGAAAAAGAAAAAAAAAACAAAGCAAACAACAAAAAACTTTTGCCATATACCTAGACCAACATAATTTCTTAGTTTATTTTAAATATTTATTCTATTACTCACAAGTGTACCTTTCACTTCTCATCAAAGAAGCTTCTTTTGGCAACAGGTGGAGACTACTACAGAATTCTAGAACTGGTCAAACACAGAGAATAAGTGTCTGTGAGATGCTAAACACTGTGAGATCTCTTTAATATAACCTCAACACCTAGGATGAATGGATCTTTTACCACTCAACAGAAATACAGCGGGCAGTGATTTACTCAGGAACCCTTAATTAACCAATGTGCACAGCACACAAAATCATCCAATCTCCTTTTGATCCTTCCCTCTGTTGTTTTTTTTAAATTCCTGAGTTTTTCATTTCAAGTTTTATTTTAGTTTTGCTCTTCCTCAGAGTTTATCTCTTTATTGAAGTGAATTTCAACATCTTGTTGAGTTTTAGCTAATCCTTTGAGTTTTATTTAATCCTTTCTTTTTCATGATGTTCATTCAGACATTTACTGCTATCCCCCTGGATTTCCTTGAATATATTAACAATTGCTAATTTAAAATTATTGTCTTGTACATCAGAAAGGTTGCTGTTCACAGTGAACACTGCAAATTGGGGATGCTATTTACTGGAGGAGACCTATTATCTTGGCTATTCACCTGGTTGGTATTTTTGGAAATGTGACCTAGGCATCTTGAGCTGTGTTGTTGGTTGTGTTTCTTCGTGTGGGTAGATGAACTTGCTTTTTTTATGTTGCTGTATCTTTGCTGTTTTCCTGAACTGTCAGGTTATGGCCCAGATGTCTGGTACTTTTCTGACTTGAGGTTACTTTGTGTTGAATTGAGGCTGGGGTGTAAGACGTGATCTCATTTCAGTTAGAGATAGGTTAGGTGCAACCCAGCTATGCCTGAGTGTAGGCAGATGGCGAGGAGGCAAAGCTCAATCTGTGGAAGAGGGGGCGTGGTAGAATGTAAGGGCTGCAATCGGGGTGAATGGTGAAACTACAGCAATATAGCCTGGACACTCATTTGATCAACTTGATTGAACATACAAGCCTCCCCCCCCCTGCTGGATGGTGGTTCCAAGGGTCTGTGTGGGTTTGGGCACAACTGCTTGCAAATTGGTTTAACATGAAGGATGCTTGTACTCATAAATTATCACTTATTGCTAAAAAACGAAAAAAAAAACTGAGAGAAAGATGCAGGACAGTTATGGTAGAATGAATGATCCGGGATGGGGTGGGGTGGGGTGGGGGGAAGAGAAAGGGAAATATGCCTGAACTGAATTGGAAAATGATGTATGAAATACACAAAGCATCAAAAAAAAGAAAGAAAGAAAGAAAGAAAGAAAGAAAGAAAGAAAGAAAGAAAGAAAGAAAGAAAGAAAGAAAGAAAGAAAGAAAGAAAGAAAGAAAGAGATGGGTCAGTGTGAAATCTCTGTGGCCCCAGCTGTGCCAGGAGGAGTGGGTTGGCCAAAAGCGAACTGTGGATTAAAGGGATTTCACACATGTGGGGGAACTTGCAGATCTAGGGACTGCAATAACTGCATGATGGGCACTGGCATGGTAGAAAGGGAGCACTGGGATAGGTAAACCCACAGCTGTGAAAGAACTCCTATGTGTGTTTAGGCTCAGGCATCGCAGGTGCATGATTACAGCAGGCAGTGGGATGCCTAGGCTCTGGGACTCAGCACACAGGACTAGGAGCAACCTGTACCTGCCAGACCAGAGCAAGCCTGAGAGTCGAGGTGGCAGACTTGGAAGGCTGTGGTTAGGGAACTCAGTAGGCTTGGGGGTTGCACAAGAATGAATTCCTTCTTAAAAATGAATCTGAGCCTTGCACCTCCAGCTCTTTAACTAGTAGTTCCTGCCAGGAGACAGGTTGGTAAGATGGATATTCATGTTCCTGAGGCTTCCTATGACTCATGATTAATTCTCAGGCTTTCACTATTCTTATGTCTCAGTAATCTAACCTTCCTAAATACTTCTTCAATTTCTTTCTTTGGTGAGTCAGAAAAGTTGAAAGCGGGATTTGATAATTTTCCTTCATAGATGTGGTGATACATTGATAAGTCTTTTCTCCCTGAGGGTACAGTTGGACCTACTTTTTATTACTTCACCAATTCCCCATTTTGAAACTGTTTCCATTATTGTTATTTCTTTTTCTGTTCTTTTTGTTTGATTGCTTTGAGTTTTCAGGGATTTTAATATTTCTTTCTTTCTTTCTTTTATTTTTCTATTAATCATGAGAAGCTATACTTTTTCTTTTAAGGAAAAGCCAAGAAAGTGTGGGTTACTGCAGGGAAAACTCCAGGAAATTCCTCCTGTGCTTTTAGAAAATAAGCAATGCTTTTAGACTATACTGAAATTATCTTTTAAATGAAGGGCCTTTACTTCTGATGAACTGACTTCCCCTGTAATGTTCTGTGTTTTCAGGTGTCTCAGAGTTCTGGGTTCAGCTTTTCCCTGCTACTTTAACTTTCTGATTAGCCATAAAAATGTCATTGTTTTCTATAATGCTCTTTCTTCTGTCAGATCAGGAGTTATGAAGGTGAAATCTAACACTTGCAATATACGAGATACTCATTTTTTAATATAAGTACTCAGATGAAGATATAGATTGTACAGGCATAATAAAAATATTTTTTTATTGGCAGGGGAGATGACTCAGTGGATAAAGTTGCATGCTTCCAAGTCAAAGGTCTTGAATTTATCTTGAATTTATTTTTCACACACTTGGTGGAAGGGGTTGATGACTTGACCTCTCACTGCCCAGATGCACACACATAAACAAATAAATAAATGTTATACACATTTTGGGGATTATTTTTTCCTCTTAATGTGAGTTTGGTGTGTGTATCCATGAATGTTTGTGTGTGAGTGCTGACATGGGATGCTTGTGGAAGATAGAGGGCAATTTTGGGTATTGCCCTTGGCCTTGTAACAGTGCCTCACTAACTCTTCCCATCTCCCCATAGGAGGGCTGTGATTCCAGACTACTATATCTCCTGTATAATGTGGGGTCTGGAAATCTGAACTAGGTCATCACACTTCCAGCACATAGTATATGTACTAAGCCATCTTCAGAGCCCCTGAGTTACTTTCTTTAGGGCTAGACATGAAGTTACTGTCTTCCTTTACATTGTTCTATAATTTCCAAATTGTACACATTAACCAAATTTCCCTTGTATAATTACAATCGTCTTTCCATATATTCTCTAATCCCAAGCAATGGGCGTTATTTTTGTGAACCAGTGCTTATTTTGGACACTGGATCACTCCTTACATTGAACAATCCTGTATGAAGTGGCTAATTTTACAATGCCTCAGATTCCCTGACTGTAAAATGAGAAGAGAGATATTGCAAGTCGGCGAAACTATTATCAGAATGGAAGAATAGATATGCGAAGGCTGTCCTGTACCTTGAAAATACATTATTATGTTATTTGGAATAAGCAATTAAAAAGCCATTTCATTTTTAATGTGTGGAAATAGATGCAATTTATTATTAATTTCCCTTGATGAAACCATAGTTGGAGTAGCTCGCAATCTCCTCGAGAGGGTCAATTAACTATTCTCACCATCTGTTTGGCCAGTGGTCTCATCCCTTGCTTCCAGTTTCAGGAAATGGTCCTTCATAGTGCGGAGAGCTGAGGATGCTGGAAGGACACCAGATTGGAGAAAGTTTAGCTGGGAGAAAATATGAGCTAATATATGTAAATATTTAGAGATAATTAAATATGCAACTTTTTTTTAATTTATTTATTTTTGTATGTGTATTAATGTACTGTCTGCATGTAGGTTTGTGCACCCGTGTCGTGCAATGCCGCGGAGGTCAGAAGAGGGTCTCGGATTCCCCTGAAACTGGAGTTCTCCTGGAATTGGAGTTACAGTCGGTTCTTAGCCGCCATGTGGGTGCTGGGGATCGAACCCGGGTCTTCTGCAAGAGCGTCGGTGCTCTTAAACGCTAGGCTATCTCTCCAGCCCCAAATATGCAACTTTTAAAAGTGTTTTAGCATACCTATCTTTGGTGTGCAACTCATGTCAGTACAATAAATACATCATGTTGACCCACATGGCAGTGACACTGCTATGAAATGAAGGGATCATTTTTATGAAGGATTTAACAGGAGTCAGCAGTAAACAGACTTGATCTTCCATGTATATTATACTTTGTTTCTAATAGCTGATGGTTTTTAAATAACACATAATTTTAAAATATATATAATTATACTTTGTCATATTGAGAAAAATATATCTTTGTGGGATAAAATTATGTGGATTCTACGTAATTACTTCATTTTTGAAAACACAAGTGATTCTTTTTTGAATGATGGTCATAACAATGGTGAGTTCTGTTAGGGTTCTTCACACTTGTGACACCCTCATGTTCGTATACCCATTTTATTTTATTTTATTTTTTTTATTTTTATTTATTTATTTATTTTTTATTTCTGTATGTGTATCAATGTACTGTCTGCATGCAGGTCTGTGCACCCGTGTCGTGCAACGCCGCAGAGGTCAGAAGAGGGTCTTGGATTCCCCTGGAGCTGGAGTTCTCCTGGAATTGGAGTCTCAGACGGTTCTCAGCCGCCATGTGGGTGCTGGGGATCGAACCCGGGTCCTCTGTAAGAGCGGTCGGCGCTCTTAACCGCTAGGCCATCTCTCCAGCCCCTCGTATACCCATTTTAAATTTAGGTATTTACATATCTCTTTTTCACATCAAAACAGCTGGATTTTTAATATGAAATACAACTTTAGGTACCAATGTGGAGTTTAGAAAGTATGGAGAATGTGTAATATTTATACAGCATTTAAAATAAAAGTGCTTCAGTGTTCTTTTTTGGGGGGGTCTTTTTGAGACAGGGTCTCCCTTTTAGTCCCAGCTGGTCTGGAGCTCTCTCTGTAGACCAGGCTGGCCTTGAACTCACAGAGATCCGCCTGCTTCTGCTTCCCAAGTGCTGGGATTAAAGGCATGTTCCACCTCACTGGGCTTTTTTTCTTTTTTTTTACAGTGCTGGGGCTCAAACCTAGGGCTTCATGCAGACCAGTTAAACACTCTACCAATTACGTTGCATCCTCAAACACATATGGTATATTTTTACTTCTTTTTTATTGATATTTTGTGTATTTCGGACATCATTTTTCAATTCAGTTCAGGCATATTACCCTTTCCCTTCCCCCCACCCTACCCCGTCCCAGAACAGGCATTCTGCCATAACTGTCCTGCATCTTTCTCTCAGTCTTTTTTTTAATGCTTAGGAATTCACATTTTCCTCCATTAATTTTATATTATTCTAAAATATGGATAATACCACCCATATACAATAATTACAGAGTCTGAAAATAATTGGTGGGTGGATTCAAGAGCCCATTGAGAGATTCACATTGCGACAACATAGTTGCTTTCAGATAACAGAAATATAACCATAATGTCGTTCAGCTTGCCTTTCATCTGGGGGATTTGATGTTAGCATCCACAAGTGAGGGAGGCCATTCTCCGTTTATCTTTCTGGGAATGTGTTGCTTCACTCAGCATAATGGCTTCGAGCTCTATCCATTTACCTGCAAAGTTCATAATGCCATTTTCTTTACTGCTGAATAGTCCTCCATTGTGTAGATGTACAACATTTTTGCCATCCACTCGTCTGTTGAGGGGCATTTCAATTGTTTCCAGCTCTTCGTTATTGTGAAGAGAGCTGCAGTAAACATAGATGTGCATGTATCTTTGCAGTAGGATGAGTCTTTGGGGTATATACCCAGGAGTGGTATGACTGACTCATTCTGAGTCTTTTAAGGGTTCTCCACACTGCTTTCCATAGTGGTTGTACAAGTTTACATTCCCACCAGCAATGGATGAGTGTTTTCCTTTTCCCACAGCCTCCCAACATCTGTTGGCTTTTGTTTTCTTGATCTTAGCTAGCCATACCAGAGTGAGATGATATCTGAGAGTGGTTTTAATTTGCATTTCCTTAATTATTAGTGGTATTGAACACTTTTTAAGATGTTTCTCAGCCATCTTTAATTCCTCACTGGTGAAGACTCTGTCCAGTTCTTTACTCCTTCCTTTGAGTAGGTCATTTGTCTTCTTACTTATTTGGTTATTGAGTAGTTTATATATTCTTGACGTTAATATTATGTCAGATGTATCACTGATAAAGATTTCCTCCCACTCTGTGGGTTTTCTCTTCACTCCTTGATTGTTTCTTTCACTGTACAGAAGCTTTTGAGTTTTATGAGGTCGCATTTGTCTACCATTGACCATACTTCCTGTACAGCTGCTGTCTGATTTAGAAAGTCTTTTCCTATGCCTATGTCTTTTAGGTTTTTGCCAACTTTTTCTTCTATCACCTTCAGGATTTCAGGCTTCACGTTGAGATCTTTGATCCAGTTGGAGTAGATTTTTGTACACGGTGAGAGGTAGGGGTTTAATTTTGTTCTTCTCCAGTTGATGATCCAATTTTGCCAGCACCATTTGCTGGATAGTATCCGTCCCCCATTGTGCATTGTTTGCCCCTTTGTCAAATATGAGGTGGCTGAAATTGTATGAGCTCAAGTTTGGATTTTCAATTTTGTTCCACTGGTCAATGGATCTGTTTTTGTGCCAGTACCAGGCTGTCTTTATGACTACGGACCTGTACTATAGCTTGAAATCTGGTAGAGTAATTCCCCCTCCATTGCACTTTTCACTCAGGGTTGCTTTAGCTATTTGGGATCTTTTGTTTTTCCATGTGAATTTAAGGATTTTTTTCCAAGTGAGTGAAGAAACTCATAGGGATTTTGATTGAGATTGCATTGAATCCGTATATCATTTTGGGTAAAATGGACATTTTTACTGTATGAATTTTCCCAATCCATGAGCATGTGAGGTCTTTCCATCTTTTGATGTCATCTTCAATCTCCTACTTCAGGGGTTTACAATTTTTGTTATATAGGTCTTTGGTATCTTTGGTTAGGTTTATTCCTAGGTATCTTATTATTTTTGAAACTATTGTGAGTGCGAAGGTCTTCTTATATTCATTCTCCACTTGTTTATTGTTGGTGTAAAGAAAGGCTACTGATTTTTCTTGGTCAATTTTGTAGCCCGACTCTCTACTAAAACTCTTTATCGTTTCTAGAAGTTTTCTGGTGGAGTTTTTAGCATCTTTTAGGTAAACTATCATTTCATCCGCAAAAAGGGATAGCTTAACTTCTTTTTTTATGATTAGTACTCCTTTAATTTCCTTGTCTTATTGTCTGATCAAGTGTTTTGAGCATTATATCGAAGAGGAGTGGTGATAGGGGGCAGCCTTTCCAGGTTCCTGCCTTTAAGGGAAATGGTTCCAATTTTTCTCCATTTAGGATGATGTTGGAAAACAATGGTTAGGTATGTGCCTATAGTACATAATGACCCAGTTATGGCTATTAAATATCTTATCTATCACCTTAGACACAATCATTGAGTTTGTGTAATGGTAAAATTCAAGATCATGTCTTCCAGCTGTTTTGATACATGTAATAAGTACACTCAAATAGTACAGAAGACAAGTGACTTAGAGTAATGCAAATCATGTCTTATACTTGTGAAAATGTAAGTATGAGGTAACATCACATCGTGATTTTAATTATTGTTGATGCTTAACATATGCATATCATCATTGTTGAAAAAAAGATTTTCCGTTTGCCTAGAATTTTCTCAAATTGTTTACTTTGTCTTCATTACTTGGTAAGAATTGTTTGCTAGTAGCATACTTGAGTTTTTATGTACTATAAATACCATACCTTCCTCAGATGTATGGCAGAAGCTAATATTCTCCCAATACCAGGTATCTACTTCTTTTCTGTACAAGGTCAATAGGCTGAGATTACCTCCTGTTTTGGTTGGTTTGTGTTTTCTTTCATTAATTATACCTTTGAATTTCAATTAAAAATTCTTTCCCCACACCAAAGTCATATAGATTTTCCTATATGCATTTTCTAGAAGTTTTATTAAGTTTGGCTTTAAAAGTAACTGTTCAGTCTATTTTATTTGATTTTTTATGGTCAGAGATAAATTCCTAGTTTCCTTCCCTTGAATGGAATCTCAACACTAGTTCTTGAAGAGACAGTCCATTGTGCAATGTATTTCTTAGCAGTGATTTGCAAGTACATGGAGTTATTTCTGAAGTTTATCATCCGTGGATGCATTTTCTGTATGTCTGCTTCTAGGACAATATCATGTCATTTAGGTAACTATAACTTTGCTTCATATTTTGAGGCCAGGTCATCTCATCCTTCCAGTTCTCTTTTCTCATTATTGCATTGGCTGTTTGAAGGTCTTTTGGGTTTCCATATAAAATCTAGGACAAATTTTTTTTCTGTTCCAATACAATTGAAATTTTGATAATGATTGTTTTTATGAGGTGAAAAAAAATTAGACAAAGATTTTCATTTAATTTTGGTAACTAAGAATAGTGGTTGAGTATTTTTCTTTTGATATATCTGCTAAGAAACTTCTAGACTTTTTTCTTTTCTTTTTGATATACATTTCATTGCATCTTTATGGATTTCATACAATATATCTTAATACTTAGAGCTCTTCTTTATCTGAACCCTCATATTCCCTACCACATTTCACATATTCCATCTACTGTGTTGTGTTCCTAAATGTCTCTCAGGAATAAGTTCATTCAAAGAACCCTAGTCAGCCTATCTAGCATCACTCCCTTAAGGAAGACTAATTCTTCCACACCAAGCGGTAATCAGGTCCTCAGCTAATGCTGCGGCTTGGTACCCATTTTCCCACTTCTGTGCTGGCCTTTTGTATGGCCTGAGTTTGCATGGGTCTTGTGCATGCTTTAACCATTGTTTCAAGTTCATATGAGGAAGTTCTCAGAAGTCTGGAAAACTCTGTTTCCTTGTGGTCATCCACCACCTCTGCTGTTTATGCCTCTTCTTCCAGAGTAGACTACGAGCTCTGGTTTTGGCTGGCATTTCATATTTTAAAAAGTAATATTTTTTTCCAAACCATGAGCAAGGGCTACTTTTCCAGTTATTAGTTTCTGATTCCATTTGTCATCATTTTTTTTCAGTTTTTAACTGCAGAAATCTTTTCCTTAATATTGGATTTAAGTGATTTTTTTTCAAAAATATGAGATAATGTTCTTTATTTCTATTTATATACTTGACTATCAACATTTATTTTGAATTTTTATAATTTTGTGATGACTGGTTTTAGATTTGATTTTATTCTGCTATATTTCACTTTGTTGATCAGTTCTAGTTGATTTGGGGAAGTTTTTAGGAAATTTATACATAAAATCCTGCAATCTGAAGAGAGGTACAACTTAACTGCTTCCCTTAACATTTTATTATAGTTTGTTCCTTTTTCTTGCTTAATTGCTCTCACTGGGACTCCCAGTACTACACTGAACAGAAGTGAAAGGGGGAAAACGAAAGGCACGACAGCTATTTATTGTGTTTAGACACATTTCTTCTCCACCTTACCTTTAAAATAGTTTTTATTTAGAAGGAATATTATGTTGTGTCAAATTATTTTTGTTTTAAAATTATTTTTATTTATTATCTTTATTATATGTGTATGAGTGCTTTGCTTGCAGGTATGTAAGTGCACCCTTCTGAGGCAATAATTGTGGAGGTCAGAAGAGGTCATTTGATCCCCTGAAACTGGAGTTAGGGGTGGTTGATAGACACCATGTGGGTGCTGGGAACAGATCTCAGGTCCTCTGCAAGAGCAACCACTGCTCTTAACTGCTGAGCCATCCCCGCAGCCCCACTATAAAACTGTTTTTCATGTGATGGAAAAATCCTTTGTTTTTTCTATCCATTTTTTTCTGTTGATGTGGTTTATTACCTTTATTGATTTGAACTTAGTCATTAGCCTTTATATCACTGGAGAGAATGGAAGTTCTTGGTTATTGATTTCTTTATTCTCTCATTGAATGTTTTGTCATTATTTAGTTGAACAGTACTATACCTATGCCTACAAGGTATTTTGATATACAGTGATCCTTTGTGGTTGTGTGTCTATGTCTGATATTGGTGTCAGGTGACTGCTTTCGTGCAGAATGAATTTGGAAGATTTCCCTTTTTTTTTTCATTTTGAAGGAGCTTGGGAAGTTTGGGTGCATTTTCTACAAATATGAGTAGATTTTCCCACTGAAGCCCTTGAGTCTTTCCTCTTCTTTACTGAGTCTTCAAATTTGTATTTCTTCATAGTTGATGCTTGATAATTTTAATATGTAAGGAAATTTACATATTTATTTAAAATTATCCAGTTATTGGTAGTATAATTATTAATAATAGTCTCTGTTGTATATTGCCCTGGTAGCAGTTGTATCATCTTTATTTTATTTTTGATTTATGCTAATCTTGCTAAATTAAACGATTGCTATTTTGTTCAATTTTTCAAAAACTCTGTCCTCATCTCCTTGATAATATTTACATTTGTTTTCTCCTTGTCTCTTAATTTCTTTCACGTTTTTCTTTATTTTTAAAGTTTTATTATCACGGAATAAGCCTGACCGAAGACATTAAGGATCTCTACAACAAAAATTTTAAATCTTTGAAGAAAGAAACACAGAAAGACACCAGAAGGTGGAGGAACCTCTCATGTTTAGGCTTGGGATAATTAATACAGTAAAAATGACTACCCTACCCAAAGTAATATGCAGATTCAATGCAATCCCAGACAAAATCCCCTTGACATTCTTTACACAATTGGAAAGAAAAATCCTAAAATTCACAAGGAACCAAAAAAGACCCTCAATATCCAAAGCAACCCTGAGGACAAAGAAAAATGCAAGAGGTTATCACTATACCAGATTTCAAACTATATTACAAAACAATAGTCATAAAAATGGTATTGACACAAAAATAGACCCATTGATCAATGGAATAAAATTGAAGACACAAAGTTGAATACAGGTAACTTCAGTTACCTGATATTTGAAAATAGGCCAAAAATTCTCCAAGGAGGGAGGACAGCATCTTCAGCAAATGATGCTGGAAAAATGGATCATCTCCTGGAGAAGTTTGACAGGGAGTAGAAGGGGTAAAAATAATGAAAATACAGAACTCATATACAAAATCTGAAAAAAATTATTTTAAAAAATGTATTTTTTAAAAAACAGGGGCAATTGAGAGCCTGGTGATGTGACTCAGTGGGTAAAGTCTTGTCACCATTTATGGTGACATGATATCCATTTCTGGGACCACCCACATGATGTAAGGAGAGAATAAAACATTAAGTTCTTTGATCCATTTGGAGTTGACTATTGTGCAAGGTGAAAGAAGTACAAGATTATAAAGAGCAAATAAAAGAATTAAGAAAAGAGAATGAAGAACTCAAGAAGGACCTAGAGAGAGAGGATGACAAACTCCAGACGGAAGTAGAAACAATTAAAAGATCCCATGTTGAGAAAGATAAGGAAACCAACCTATGACCTATCATTCATAACCTTAAATATTAATGGACTAAATTCCCCAATCAAAACAGATAGACTGGGAGATTGGATTAGGAAACAGAACCCATCCATATGCTGTCTAAAAGAAACACATCTTACCTTCAAAGACAGGCACCACCTTAAAGTGAAAGGATGGAAAAAAATATTCCAAGCAAGTGATACCAAAAAGAAAGCAGGTGTTGCTAATTTAACATCAGACAAACTAGACTTCAAAGTAAAATAAATCAGAAGAGAAAAAGAAGGCCATTACATTTTTATCAAAGGAACAATTCACTAAGAAGATTTCACAATTATGAATATATATGCACCAAACTCTGGTACACCAAACTTTGTAAAGACAATTCTCCAGGACCACAAGGCACAAATTAACCTCAGTACACTCATAGTAAGTGACTTCAATACCCCACTGAGCCCTTTGGACAGGTAGGTCAACCAAACAAAGGATAAACAGAGAGACATCTGAGCTGCATGATATGATACACCATATGGACCTCACAGACATCTACTGAATATTCCACCCTAATAGCAGAGAAGACACTTTCTACTCAGCACCCCACGGAACATGCTCCAAAATTGACCACATACTGGGACACAGAAGAAACCTCCACAAATACAAAAAGATGGAAATAATTTCATGCATTCTATCAGACCACAGTGCAATAAAGCTCAATATTAACACCAAGATAAGCCCTACTATCTACAAGAACACATGGAGACAAAACAACACACTCTTGAAAAATGAATGGGTCAAGCAGAAGATAAAGAAAGAAATAAAAGCATTCCTGTAACTGAATGAAAATAACAATACAACACAACAATACCTATGGGATATTTTAAAAGCAGTCCTAAGAGGGAAGTTTATAGCCCTGGTTACCCACATTAGCAAAACAGAAAGAGCAGAAGGGAACAATGTAACACTGTAGCTAAAAGCACTTGAGAAGCAACAACAGATGAACCCTAAACCCAACAGACAGGAAGAAATAACAAAAATCAGATCAGAAATCGATGAAAAAGAAACAAAGAAAACAATACAAAAAATCAGTGAATCCAAAAGTTGGTTCTTTGAAAGAATAAACAAGATAGACAGACCTCTAGCCCCGTAATTAAAAAGAAAGAAGGAACAACTCCAAATCAATACAATCTGTGAGGAAAAGTGAAATATCACAACAGACAATGAAAAGATCGAGAAAATCATACCGGAAAACTTCAAAAACCTGTACTCTACCAGGTTTGGAAACCTAGAAGAAATGAATAAATATTGAAATCCTGGGAACCACCAAAGCTCAACCAAGAAGAGATCCACAACTTAAACAGACCTATAATATATGAAGAAATTGAAGATGTAATAAGAAACCTCCCATCTAAAAAAAGCCCAGACCTAGACGGTTTCATGGCAGAATTCTATAAAACATTTCAAAAAGACTTACAACCATTATTACTGAAATTGTTTAGAAGGATACAAACAGATGGGATTCTCCCAAATTCCTTCCATGAAGCTAGCATCAATCTATTACCAATACTAGGCAAAGATAGAACCAAAAAGGAGAACTATAGACTCATCTCCCTAATGAACACAGATGTCAAAATTCTAAACAAGATACTGGCAAACCACATACAGACCCACATCAAGAAGATCATCCATCATGACCAAGTTGGATTCACACCAGAGATGCAGGGAATGTTCAACATGTGGAAATCAATAAATATCATCAAACATATAAACAGACTGAAAGACAAAAACCACACCATCATCTCAGTTGATGCAGAAAAAGCCTTTGACAAAACCCAGCATCCCTTCATACTTAAAGTCCTAGAGAGAATTGTATTGGAGGGATCATTCCTCAATGTAATCAAAGCCATATACAGGAAACAGCCAATATAATCCTAAATGGGGAAAGTCCAAATGCATTCCCTTTAAAAGTAGGAACTTGGCAAGGCTGTCCCCTGTCACCACTCCTCTTCAATATAGTGCTTGAAACACTTGCTAGGGCAATAGGGCAAGAAAAGGAAATTAAAGGAATACTAATTAGAAAAGAGGAAGTCAAGCTATCCCTTTTTGCTGATGATATGATTTTTTATTTAAGGGATGCTAAAAACTCCACCAGATGACTCCTGGAAACGATTAAGAGCTTTAGTAAAGTGGCAGGATACGAAATTAACCTAAAACAATCAGTTTACACCAACAACAAGCAACTGAAGAAGGAATTCAAGGACACCTTCCCACTCACAATAGCCTCAATAACAATGAAATACATAGGAACAAGCCTAACCAAAGACACCAAAGATTTCTACAACAAAATTTTTAAACCTTTAAAGAAAGAAATTGAAGAAGACATCAGAAGATGGAAAACCTCCCATGGTCATGGATTGGGAAAATTAATATAGTAAAAAATGTCCATTCTACCCAAACTCTTGTATAGATTTAACACAATCCCTATTAAAATCCCCAAGAGTTTCTTCACAGGCTTGGAATAAAAAGTCCTTAATTTCATTTGGAAAGACAAAAGACCGTGAATACCCAAAACAACCCTGATTGAAAAGAGCAACACATAGGGGATCTCTATTCCAGACTTCAAACTATACTACAGGACAATGATCATAAAAACAGCCTGGTACTGGCACGAAAGCAGACCTGTTGACCAATGGAACAAAACTGAAGATCCAAACTTGGGCACGTACAATTTCAGCCATCTCATATTTGACAAGGGGGCCAAGAAGATATAATGGAGGAAAGACAGCATCTTCAGCAAGTGGTGTTGGCAAAACTGAATCACCACTTGTAGAAGAATGAAATTAAATCCCTACTTCTCACCCTGTACAAAAGTCAACTCCAGGTGGATTAAAGACCTCAACGTGAACCCCCAAACTCTGAAGGCAATAGAAGAAAAAGTTGGCAGCAGACTACAAGACATAGACATAGGAAAAGACTTCCTAAATCAGACAGCAGCTGCACAAGAATTAAGGTCTGCAATTGCCAAATGGGACCTCATTAAACTCAAAAGCTTCTGTACATCAAAAGAATCAATCAAGGAAGTGAAGAGAAATCCCAGAGTGGGTAGAGACCTTCACCACAGAAACATCTGACAAAGCATTGATTTCCAGAATATATAATCTACTCAAAAAACAAAGAAGAAAGCAAACAAATGACCCACTCAATAGATGGAGCAAAGAGCTGAACAGAGACTTCACAAATGAGGAATTAGTGATGGCTGAGAAACACCTTCAGCATCATTAATTATTAAGGGAATGCAAATCAAAACTATTTTAAGTTATCATCTTATTCCAATAAGACTGGCTAGGATCAAGAAAAAAATACCAGGTGCTGGAGAGGTTGTGAGGAAAGGGGAACATTCATCCACTGCTGGTGGGAATATAAACTCGTACAACCACTATGGAAAGCAGTGTGGAGAACCCTTGGAAGACTTGGAATGAACTTGCCACCTGACCCAGCCATACCACTCCTGGGCATGTACCCACAAGACTCATCTTACTGCAGAGATACATGCACAGCCATGTTTACTGCAGTTCTCTTCATAATAGCGAGGAGCTGGAACCAACCCAAGTGGCCCTCAACTGACGAGTGGATAGAGAAAATGTGGTACATCTACACAATGGAGTTCTATGCAGCAGGAAAAAAAAAAGATGACATCTTGAGCTTTGCAGGTAAATGGCTGGGGCTAGAAGACATCATGCTGAGTGAAGTAATGCAGTTCCAGAAAAACAAATGACGAATGGTGTCCCTCAGCTGTGGATGCTAGCAACAATTACCTAATTGTATGGCTAACTGAGCAACGTCAATGTGATCTGAAAACAACTGTGCTCTTATATTGTGAATCCCTTAAAAAATGATAAAAAGAAAAAAAAAAGAAAAAAATCCATCAGAAAACTCCTAGAAATATTCAACACTTTCATCAAAGGGGTAAGATACAGAATCAACTTGGGAAAATTAATAACCTATCTATGAAACGAGCAAGCTAAGAAGAGGCAATGGAAGCACTGTCATTGTTACTAACTTCCAAAGTCCTTTTTTTTTCCTTTTTCAGAGAAAGTCTACTTGTGTAGCCTTGTCTCCTGGCTGGCTTGGAACTTACTATCTTCCTGTTGGCCTAGAACTCAGAGATCTGCCCCTTTTGTTGGAATTGAAGGTCTTTACAACCACACACTGACTTTTTCTCTGTGTATACCTTTTATCTAAGTCCATCCTGTATGATATAGGATTAGCTATTAATATCTATTTGGGTTATATTTGTATGGTATAAACTTTTGAGTCATGGCATCTTCATTTTCTGTCCTGTCTTATGATGTTTTAGTTATAGGAAAATATAGAACCCTCCATGCATTCAATTACCATGTGTCTTTAATAATTTAATCTCTCTATGTATGCCAGATAACAATTGTTGGATACTTATTGTTAGAGTTTTTCTGTTTTCAATTTTACTCCCTTTACTATTTCACTATTCCTTATCTAATGATTTTTAAAATAGTTTTCTCACCCTGTCCCTTTTTACTGAATAGCTTTCTCATTAATTGATTTTCTGTAGTAATGTTTCTTGCTTTGTATTTGTAATTAAAGGTTTTAACTTTGTTTACAATGAGACTTTCTGAAGATATATGCTTATAATTGATTGTATTGAAAAACTAGATCAATTATATTTTTAAAAAATTGTCAAGCTGGGTGTGGTGGTGCATGGCTTTAATCCCAGGATTTGGGAGCCAGAGACAGGTGGACTTGTATGAGTTCAAGGCCAGCCTGTTCAACATAATGAGTTCCAGGCCCACACTGCCACATGCGTATTTTGAATTTCTTTTCATTATACTTTAATTATGTGTATTTGTGTGTTTGGGGTTGGGTATGAACATGTGCTAAGAGGCATCTGTTGAGGCCAGAGACATTGGGTCACCTAAAATTAGAGTTACAGGGGATTGTGGCTTTCCAACCTGGCACCATACCTCCACAAGAGTAACCAGAGCTCTTAATTACATAGCAATCTCTCCAGGCCATGCCAAGGATGAGCTTGAACACCTCCACCTACCACGTATTGAGTTTATAGTCAAATGACACCAGGCATGCCAATCATTCCTTCTAATCCTTTTTATATAGGACTTCTTGATCTCTCAAACTCATGCATATATTAGCTTCGTCTTGCACCACACAATTTATAAGGTATGTTGAAATCCTTCCCTAACTTTTTACTCTGAGTTCTCATCTGATTTCATAAGTTAACCAAATGTGATTTGTGCTCACAAGCTTTTTAAAATTTGTTTGATCAGTTTGGCTTTTTATGCTCTCTATGGCACTTTTTAATTCTCTCCTCTATTTTTAGGTCTATATTTTGCTATTTCTAGCCCTTGACAACCACCCTCCTCCATCTCCTTACCAAGCAGCCCTGCTACCCTTAACTTCCCCCAATAACACCTGGCTCCCACAATCTTCCCTCTCCTGAGACCCTCCTCTCCTGGAGGGACCTTCAAGTCCCTCCCTCCTGCCCTCCCAGCCTAACAGTATCACTTTCCCCAACCCCTTCCCTGGTAACATCTGTTCCCTACTAGCCCCTTATTTTAGCCTTTTTCTTGTCCTTTACCTCTGTGTTTCCTTTCCATTTTCTTGACTTATATCAGGATATGATTTCAGATAAAAGAGATTGTTTCTAAGATCTGCAAGTGAGGGGGAACATATCTCACTTGCTTTTCTGAGTTTTTATTAATGCACTAAGTATGAGACTCCAGATCCATCGATTTAACTGCAAAGTTCATAATTTCAACTTTTTCCAAGCTGACTAGAACCCCATTAAGTAAATGTACCACATTTTCATTATCTGTTCAGCATTTGAGGGAGATTCAGGTTGTTTACATTTCTTAGCTATTGATGAAAGAGGCCAACATGGATGGACAGGTGCCTCTGCAGTAGAATAAATCATTTGGGAATATATGACAAAGAGTGGTATAGCCACATTATATGATGAATTCACTTACAGTTTTTTTGAGAGTTCTCCATAGTACTTTTCCTAGTGGTTGCATGGAAGCTTTAACCTGAGACTCATGGAACACAGAGGAACAGGGAATAGAGAGAATATCAATGATCCCTCAGCACATCAGAAATTGTGGTACATGTAAGCCACAACTGGCCATGTTTTAGACAATATATGACTTGAAGACTGTATGTTCCTGGATAGTGCTCCTATATTAAATCTCACACACCCACAGCTCAGGAACCATTGAGGAAGAGTGGGTGGAAATATCATAAGTGTCAGCTGCTTCGTGAACATAGGGAAGCAGAAGATTTCAGGCCCATTAGAGTCTTGCACATGTGAACTTGGGGCAATGGTGGTATTGAGCACAATAACTATGCCACATCAACCAGACAAGGACCCAGATTAGAGCAAGGTAAATGGGCTGGTAGTTGGCCCTAGACTGGAAACTGTTGGAAACTGAATAGTACTCTGTGAGGGAGAGCTGATTAGACCCAAGTAAGTGACTGACTTTGCTTTGAAGGCCATCTGGGTGCAAATGCTTGACTGGTTAGGACTTAACATGAATGGTGGAATGCATCAAGTCTAGTTTTGGGGGTAGCTTGAATGGGGAGAGGGTCTACCTTTAATTATGAACTGTTTCATGAAATGTCGAAAGGCTTAATAAAAATTAAGAAAAAATACTTTATTCAGGGGTGGAGAGAGAATTCAGAATTTAAAAGCACTGGCTTCTTTTGCAGAGGATAAGGGTTGGAATCCCAGGACCTGGGTTTGAATCCCAGCACCCATATGATGGCTAACAACCATGTGTAACTGTGGTTTCAGGGGAACCTGACACCCTCTTCCAAGCTCCATAGGCATTGCACAGCAAGGGTGAAACAACCATGTGTGTGCTGGGAATCAACTCTGGTCCTCTGAAGAAGCAGCCAGTGCCCATAACCACAGAGCCATCTCTTCTGCCCTTGTTTGTGTTTTTCATTCATTTTTATTGATGCTTTGTGCATTTCATATATCATTTTCCAATTCAGTTCAGGCATATTTCCATTTCCCTTCCCCCCCACCCCAACCCAGATCATGCATTCTGCCATAACTGTCCTGCATCTTTCTCTCAGTTTTTTTCTTCATTTTTTAGCTATAAGTGATAATCCATGAGTACAAGCATCCTTCATATGAAACCAATTTGCAGGCTGTGGTGCACAAACCCCCACAGCCCCACCATCCAGCGGGGGATGAAGGGAGTATGTTCAGTCAAGTTGATCAAATGAGTGCCCAGACTACATTGCTGTAGTTTCACCATTCACCTCAATAGCAGCCCTTACATTCTACCACGCCCCCTCATCTGCAGATTGTTCCCTAGGCTTAGAAAAGGGGCACAGGTGGATGAGAAGCAAAACAGTCCACTCTCTTTAGAGCTGTTGTCTTGGACTCTGGTCAATTCTGGCTGTTTCCTTTCATGGATTGACAGTTTGTCCAGGAATAACCTTTCAATCCTACTAATGAAGCACAAGCAATTAGAAATATAGGTATTTAAACAGCACTAATAGTTATGGTAGGTTACTTTGGTATAGACACATATGTTTGGATGATATGTTAATCCATGAATTACATTTTTTCCTGTTAAATATGACAGGGTCTTAGTGTGGCTTATAACATCTCCTAACCTGTAGAGGATGTAAGCTTGTGGCATCAGCCATGGGTTATTCCTCCAAGGAGAGAGCCAATAGCCAATTAGGTTTGGGATATACAGGCATATGGCTGCCTCTGCTGCACAGTATTTCCAGGCAGGTGGGGTGTATCTGGTGGTGACGGTGGAGTCTTGCTTGACTCAAGGAGACCCGTATTTGCTTTATTGGTTTAGTGGCCTTTGGTAACTCTCTGGTATTCCAGAGGCCATCTGTACACTTGCATGTGTGGTCTCAATATATTTTTCCCATGTTAATGTCAGGACTTCAGCAGCAGGGCCTTATTGCCTCTCTTCTTGCAGGTATCCAAGTTTAGAGGCAAGGAGCCCTTAACTTTTGTGGGGCCCTGGCCAAGATCTCCCTGGTAGAACAATCCATTGCTGATGTCAGAGCTCCTGTATTAATATATTTTGCTTAAGTGCATAGTTTGAGGACTTTAGTATTGTATTTGGTTCTGAACAGAGAATAATCCTTTTCACAGTTCTTCTGTCTCTTGGTCAATTAAAGGAGGCAGTTTTACCAGTTTTATAAGAGATTACCTCTATTATAGTTGTCTCCAATTTACAGTTGGAGAGCAACCTCATCATCATCATATTTCTCCTTTTTCTATGGTGGGGAGGCAAGAAAGTCTCGCATATCAAAACCTTTGCAGCACCTAGAAGGTAAGTTTCATTAGGACTCATTATAAATAGTTGTTACAAGTAGGATCCACAGAAGGGTTCAATGTTTATAGCAATCTGAGGCTTTTCTTCCTTTCAATGTTCAGACGGTCAACCTTTCAGTTGGCACTTTCTGGTACATCCTACTCAATGCAAAGCTGTATCTTTTCTTTCTCAGCCATTAAGTTGGTGACATTTTGTCTTGTTGGAACCCACAAATCTTTTCCCGTGGTTAGTTTTAAGATTTGAATTGCAAGGTTTTTGACGAAAAGGTTTCATGTCTATCTGTACCCCCCCC
>VZQC01005212.1:846152-910950 GCA_009823505.1 Rhizomys pruinosus
TTCCTTTAGTTCTTTCTGATGTTTGTCATTGTATCCCTCTAGGTCCTTTTTGAGTTTTTCATTCTCTCTCTTTAGTTCTCTGAATTCCTCTTTATGTTCTTTAATTTCTCTGCATAGGTCTGCAATTATTCCTCTAAGATCTGTTCCTTGGGTCTCCTCCAAGGGGTTCCCATTGTAGCTATCTCCTACAGGTTTGGTAGAACTTGGTGCAGGATTATCCTGTGCCTTTCCCATGTTGTCCCTTCGTCATGTCCCTGGCATGTGGGCTTCCCTTTTTTGGTTCAGATCACAAATAGCAGATGGTTTTGCTTTCCTCCTTCAGATGCTTTTTTTTTCCTTTCCTCCTCCTTGTTTATGGAGTATTGACTTGTCTACTTTTCAATTTTGTTTATATATTGGATATTGGAAGCCAAAGCACTCTTCCCTTCTTGTTCTGAAGGTTCTCCAAAAAAAAAAAGTCCACTTGGATTCTCACCGATGTGGGGGGGGGCGGTGATATACCTGATTTTTCCTCCACCCCGCAGCCCATCCAAAGGTGCAGAGCCTCTGGTCCTGGCCCAAATTTGCCGACCCTCTGGCCTAGTGCCTGGGTCCCGCCCAAAAGACCTCAGAGACACGACCCCCTAGCTGCAGCCCCGGAAAGAGCCCACCTCCAGAGGTTCTTGCCCAAGTGACTTCCGGGCAACCCGCCCAAATGTGCAGAGCCACTGGCCCTGGCCCAAATTTGCTGACCCTCTGTTTTTCATTCTTAAGTTTGCAGACATAATTTAGGAAAGATTTTGTTTTGTAATTATTTTGTCTGGCAAATCACACCTTCTCCTCTCTTCTCTTTCAGAGTCATTTACGATTCATTTTATTAATTTTCGCTGTTTGTCTTTGATACCCTTGAAAGTGATTCCAGGCTCCATATTTTCTGAAAACTAAAGAAATCTCAGAAGGTTTGGGTCCAGTCCCACTCATGTTGTGGCAGGGCTCACAACTATCTCGCTTACCTAGTCAGATCCCACCTGTTAGGTTCCTATCTTCATTCCTTGGTCATAGGCTGCTTTATCCTGCTGGAGAAGTCCACACTAGCCTGATTTGAACCATCCCATTCCACCAATGAAAAAATATCAATGGTGAGAATGTAAAGCACAGATCAAGTCAGTATTCATACTTGATCAGAAACTAATCAAGCTACATCAGCAGAAAACAATACTACCAAACTTCAGCTGAATACAGGCAGGCTAGGATTTCATATCAAACACACAGCCAAAGAAAGAAATCCATACACAAGACCACAAAACCACAAACAATATGATAGATCAAAGTAATATTTTTTCCCATCTAATCCCATAAGTTGTATAGAAGTATTCTACATGGAGAACTACCCAGAGGAATCACACATCACAGGACGTTAGGAAGAGTCATAAAGATGATCAAATAATTCAAGAATATTAAAGAGGGGCTGGAGAGATGGCCTAGCGTTTAAGAGTGCCAACTTCTCTTGCAGAGGACCTGGGTTTGATCCCCAGCACCCACGTGGCAGCTGAGAACTGTCTTTAACTCCAGTTTCAGGGGAATCTGAAACCCTCTTCTGACCTCCGAGGCATTGCACGACATGGGTGCACAAACCTACATGCAGACAGTACATTCATACACAAAAAATAAATAAATAAAATTAAAAAATGATTTTAAAAACCATAAAGACAAATAACTCAAAGAACTCAAAAAAGGTGGGGAGAAACTCCTGTCCAAAATTTAAGAAATACAAATACATGGCTGAAAAAATGACAAAGACAACTCAGAATTTAAAAAGAGATTTCACCAAAGAAAGAGAAATATTGAAGGAAACTCAAGCTGAAATAGATATGGAATTGAAAAACACAATAAGGCATTTTGACATGAGAGGCAAAAAAAAGGTTCTAAGAATTTGCTGTGGACTAGAAGCCAAGGACATTTCCCTAGTGAGTCAGACGGCCACAGTTGTGTGAGAAAGTCTCACACAGTGAGTTTAGTTATTTGAGAAAAGAAAAGGACTGAGGTTGAGTTGAGATAGGCTATGAGATGGAAGCTGGTGAGTGAGTAATGAAGGCCCAAATGCTAATTATAGTCAGGCTATTAGAAGTGGAAAAATCTCTCCGTCTCAGATACTACACAAATACTACTGAGCCAGATCTAAGACTGGAGAAAGGAAGCAAAACTAGGGATGGGTTCAGGGTTCTAGCCAAAATCAATGTTGACAGGCATGTGAGCCTACCTGCCAAGTCATCACCAGTCATCCTTTCTCCAGGATGTCTAAGCAGGTGGTCTGTGGTAGACACACAAATTCATGTGAAACTTCAGTCTAGCTTTCAGAGCTGCAAACTTGGTTCTAGGCTTCAGATCAGTCAGTAATATGCAGTTCTTTCATCTTGTGGCAAACATGCACTCTCAAAATAAGCATACTGAAACTTAGAGTACTCTTAGGCCCAACCAACTCCTGCCTAAATCGTGTGGCTCCCATATATTGTCCATTAATTACTTCAGAATTATTCTTTAAACATTTTTATACTTGGGGCTAGAGAGATAGCTTCTCTGTTAAACACATTTTCTGCTCTTCCAGGAGACCCAGGTTGGATTCCCAATTCCAACATGGTGGCTTGCAACCATCTGATGGCATATCATCTCCTGTTGTCTTTTGGAGGTCTTATGTAGACAACCAAATTGCTGAGAGTTCATGGGTGCAACATTCTTGTCCTGCCCAGTAGACACTATCTTTCAGGTCTTCTGGCTCCTTAGTTCCTCCCTCTTTTCTATGTTGTTTGAGCCTTGAATATGCGGGTTGTTGACCTAAGAATTTTTTTTTTCTCTTAAAGAATGAACCATAGTTTTAGAAAGCAGATTTTCCTAGATTTCAGGAGGACTGAGATATTTGCCAACATCCTTTTAATGTAATTAAAGCAAGCTTATAAAAATTCATTAGAAAACAGTTGAAAGATCTACGAGGCTTTGTAGCTACTACTGTCTCTTGCCTTATTGGGCTCATGAGCATATTAAATATCACTGATTTAATTCAGGGATATTCATGAGATTGACACTTTTATTTTTCAGTTGCATGTCTCCACCAAATTTGGTCCTCAAATTCCAGCCACCCTAGCAGTCTTGGAACGCAAGCCATGATTTCACAGCCAAGAAAGATTACAATTTTCTGCTCGAGCTCCCTTCCTCTTATGTGACATCAAAATGGAATGAATACTCACAGGGCAGTCAAGTGCACAGCTTGCTTAGTGCTACTGTGGTAGAAGGTGCTGATCCCTCCGATAAATTCAATGCTTTCAAAGTGATATATTTTATGTTTCTGTCTTATGTTTGCTATTTTACTTATATCAAGATATACCATAAAATTCTAATTAATAGATTTTACTTTTATAGTAGTTCTAACATTAGGAAAATTAAATAGGTATGATTCAATTGCTTGGTTGTCCACACACTATTTCTGGTTTTGTAAATATCTCTGATTGGTGTGTTAGATTACTTTGTTATTTTTGGTGGACCTATATTGATAAAGTTTTGTCTTTTTTTTAAATTTGAGACAGGGACTCCCTATAGCTCCAGCTGTCCTAGAAGTCACTATGTAGTCCAGGCTGGCCTTGAATTTACAAAGATCCATCTGCTTCTGCCTCCCAAGTACTGGGATTAAATGTGTGTGCCAATACACCCAGAAAATTTTTGTGTGTTAAGTCTACAGCTTACATTATTGTGCTAAACACATCTACAAGTTTGGATCAATGCAGTCACATATCTGCTCTTATGGTGACATGAGGAATAGTCTCACTGTCTGAATTAGCCCTTATTTTTCATCTGCTAAATCCTTAAACCCAAAGAAACATGATTTTATATATATTATTTTTGCACATTGGGGAGAAAGAAAAAGAGAGAGAGGAGGGAGGGCGAGAAGAAGAAAGAAAGGAAGGAAGGAATATGATATATATATATATATATATATATATATATATATATATATAGAATTATGGGGTCTTTTGGTAATTTCATGTTTTATTTTTTCAAGAGAGGGTCTCCCTGTCGCTCCAAAGTCGTCCTGGAACTCAATCTGTAGATCAGGCTGGCCTTGAATCTCACAAGACCACCCGTCTCTGCCTCCCAAGTGCTAGGAATTTAGGATTAATTTTAACGGCGTGAGCCCCACCATGACTGGCCTCTCTGTGCGTTTCTTTTTTTATTCTTCTTTTTTTGTTTTGTTTTGTCTTTTTGAGACAGGGTCTCCCTGTAGCCTCTACACGTATTTTCTTTTATATATATATTTCTTTTTTTATTTATTTTTTATTGATGCTTTGTGTATTTCATACATCATTTTCCAATTCAGTTCAGGCATATTTCCCTTTCCCTTCCCCCCAACCCACCCCACCACATCCCAGATCATGCATTCTGCCATAACTGTCCTGCATCTTTCTCCCAGTTTTTTTTTTTAATTTTTTAGCAATAAGTGATAACTTATGAGTACAAGCATCTTTCATGTATAACCAATCTGCAGGCAGATGTGCCCAAACCCACACAGCCCATGGGTCCCACCATCCAGCATGGGGGGCTTGTAGGTTCAATCAAGTTGATCAAATGAGTGTCCAGACTATATTGCTGTAGTTTCACCATTCACCCCAATCGCAGCCCTTACATTCTACCACGCCCCTTCTTCTGCAGATTGTTCCGTAGGGTTAGAAAAGGGGCACAGGTGGATGAGAAGCAAAACAGTCTAATTTCTCTGGATCTGTTGTCTTGGACTCTGGTCAATTCTGGCTGTTTCCTTTCATGGGCTGACAGGAATAACCTTTTGATCCTACTAATGAAGCCCAAGCAATTAGATATTTAGGTATTTAAACAGTACTAATAGTTATGGTAGGTTATTTTGGTATAGACACAGATGTTTGGATGGTATGTTAATCCGTGAATTACATTTTTTTCTGTTAAATATGCCAGAGTCTTACTGTGGCTTATAACATCTCCTAACCATTAGAGGATGTAAGCTTGTGTCATCAGCCGTGGGTTATTCCTCCAAGGAGAGAGCCAATAGCCAATTAGATTTGGGATATATGTATTTTCAAGACAGATGTCTAACACAACCCATAGTAGCTATCTACATTCAAACACATTTTATGCAGTGATATGCATTAAATCTTTTATCTGTTCTGTTCATAGTTCAGTATTAATTAGAACTAAATAATATTTTTTTGTGTAGAGGAAGCCTACATTATTTATCCTTCCATCTACTGGATTTTTCCCCAGAATTAAGATTTTTTTTTTGGCCTTTTTGAGACAGGGTCTTCATGTAGCCCCAGCTGTCATGGAACTCACTTTGTAGACCAGGCTGGCCTTGAACTCACAAAGATCCGCCTGCCTCTGCCTCCCAAGTGCTAGGATTAGAATTAAGATTTACTGATGTTTACCTAATCTGTTATTTGGATTTGTTTGGGAACTACTGTCTTTTTTCTTCTCTTGATTTCTTTTAAGGAAAAGGATGTTTGTCTTCTGCTTGCACTGTATTTTATTTGGGAAGTGCACAACTTGTGTGATCTCAAGTAGTCATAAGTGGAATGAAATGTTATCTCGGGGTGAGTCATTCCTTAACTGCTGAACAAACCTGGCAGGACAATATTTAGAAGAGATTTTGGACTTCCAGGATTAAACGTGATGAGAATGAGCTATGATAGTGCAGCTATTTACAGAGGAGTCAGTCTCAAGGACTGAACTCGGTTGTCAAGTCTTAGTGGCAACAGACTCCTAACCCATCCAGCTAGGAGAATGGGATGAATGTATTTTTCAGGTAGAAAAGACATGAACTTTATGTCTTCTTCCCCAAATAATTATGCGGAAGTCTCAAACAATATGAATGTGTTTGGAAACAGAGCATTTAGTTCAAATTAAATTAAGATGCATACTTGGGGTAATAATAAAAACAAATTGATGATATTATTAGAAGACAAGGAGAAACAAACATTTCTCCTCTCCTAGTCTTTCAGCATTATACTAGTTAAAGGAAAGCCTCATGAACATATAATAAGAATTTGGTTGTAACCTACAAAGAGCCCCCACCACAACCTGACCAATCCTGACTGTAAGCCTAATCTTAGTTTTCTAGCTTCCAGAAATATGGAAAAAATACATTTAGATTGTTTAAGCTACTCAGTCTTCAGAATATTTTGGTCACTACCTACAAATCTGTTTTCAGGAATGTTTTCTGAAGTATGCTAGATATGTTGATCCAGTGAAAAATATCTCATGTCTTCACAATGTTCACAGATTTATACATAATCATGGGATATAAATCCAGACACAATTTTTTTTTATTTTATCAGGTTTTGTGTTTTTCTTCCCATAATGATTGTCCATATTTCGTTATACCTAAATGAATCAAATTTGAGTTTTATAAAAATGATACAATAGTTTGTATTTTAAATGATATGCTCTTTTGTGAATTCTTCTGTCAACACTTAAATTCTTATAATAAATCCTTAAAGCATGAAGTCTTTCCATACTAAGCAGATTCCATAAATTTGTTGACTGTTTGAGATTTTTTATGTAACTAATTATGTCAGTAGTGAACAGTGATGGCTTTATTTCCCTCCTTCATAAATATGCACATACACATATTTTGATTTCATTGCCCTGATTTGTGTTCCACCTACAATTCCCATTATAATACAGATTAAAATTATGAAAAGAAAATATCCCTCTATTGTTGCTGATTTTATTAGGAAGGTTTCTAGTTGGTCAACATCAATTGTAAAACTATTCGCATAGCTAAATACTTATGTTTAAAAAATAATAAAGTTTTACATAATAAGTGTGGATTTAATAATAAAATATATGTAATTTTATCCCTTAATAACTATAAAATATGCCTATCAGAAATCAAAATCAAACAAATATATCATCCCTCATCTTGAAATTCCACCCTCCAGAACAACCATGAGCCAAATATAAGTCCATGAACTGAAATTTACCTAGAATCTGCTATTCTGCTGCAGATGCAGAGAATAGACCTAAAATATTCAGGATCTATTGGTTGTTTGAAAAAAAAAATTAAACTGGAAAATGTCTTATGAAATATAAGGAGAAAGCATAAAATGAACAAAATAAAACAGAAAATACCCCATACCAGCAGTCATTACAGTTGTGTTAAAATAATTGTGCAATCACTTCATACTGTTTCAAATTTACAAAATTTAAAACATGAAATGTACCAATTGCAAATAAACAAAAGGCAAGCACTCTCTAAACCAGAACTAAATCAGACACTGTTGCTGAAGCTATTACATGCCTGAGTCCCAAAATAAACAAGGAGAAATCAAGCTGGTACTGACTTTGAAGCTACATCTCTGCCTGCTAGCTGTCACAGTACTAGAAGGTACTATGTATGTTCCTATGAGAGAAAGGCATTCATCAACCTTATCCAGCTGTGAACCCTGTGGCCTACACTAACAACAGACATGGCATAATGTGCCTAATAATACAGCAGGCATAATGCTCGTAATTAATATCAGAGTAACCAACTACATTCTAATTGAATTCAAGGCCTGATTCTCAGCAGGGATTCCATACCTGGAACTGTTATCAGAGGGAGAACCTATGGCTAGATAAATCATAGACCATTAGGGGAGAAGTCACTACTATCATTCTGCTAAACAGACATAATATTAAAGTGACTCCAAGTGGCATTTTTTTACCTATATAATAGAGCATCTCTCAGCTCTAACCAGCAGATGGTGATTAACACAGAGATGCACAATGGTCAGGGTGTGGAGAATAAGAGACTGCAGAGTGCTCAGCTCTAATGGGATAGCTATATTATACTCTGTCCTCCTAAGGGTCAGGGTCCATTGCCGGAGAAAGGGTGGAAAGTTTGTAAGATCCTGAGGTGGTAGATGAACACACGGACTCAATGTTGTCTGAACACCAGAGGGTAGTTGTATATATGAACCCACAGTGCTTATGGCAGCATGTACAATACTTGCACAAACCGAAGCTAAACAGTGGTGCAACATGATCCAGGGATGCTTGTATGAAGCTGCTGCAGTCCTGGCTCAGTATCTATCAGCAACTGATGGATGGTGGTGCAGGGTGGGTCAATTTTTCTTACTGGTATGATGCCTAGTAAGTTTACCAGACTCTATAGAATGTACCTTTACCAAGGAGCACATGGAAAACATGGAATGGAAGTCATGCCTTAAATAGTTTAAATTTTTCTTATTGGCTTTGCCTGGTTATCTTGTGGTATTATTTCTTCCAGGTAATGCTTTTGGAAGGCTTCTAAGTCTTTTCTTCAAGCATTAACTAAATAAGATACAGTGATTAAAAGTATTCGATCCATGTAATTTGAATTTTGGGTACTTAATGCTCATAACTAAGGCCCATACCAATTCAGCCAAAGGATTTAAAGGACAAATTTTGTTCCTTGCCCTCTGAGGTCAATTGGTCTCAGGGGATTTTGTATGGGGGCATCTGTTAAAATGTTCTGCATTTAAAATTCCTGTACAGGGAGGTCTTGGAGATTCACTAACAGAACCCTAGCCAGTGTCCAGTTTATAAACAGGAAGCTCAACATAGAGGAAAGTACCCTCATGTTCCAAAGGGAAGCCTGGTCTAGAAAGACCTGACCTTGTCTTTAGTAGATGGAACAGGTTACAAGTGGCCAGAAGGAGCCAGGCCCTGCCCTATTGAAAACACAAGTGCCACTTGATGACTAGAAAGAAACTCAAATGACCCTGAGAAAACAAAGTTTGGTTAATCTGGGCTAATAAGTACCCAAAAAGAAAGTATAATCAAAAGATAAATAGTTAATATATTTCTTTTAAAGCCTGAAAAAATTTCCCTCCAGATATTGGGGGAAAATAATGTTAACCAGACATAACAACTTTAGATCTTGGCTTTGATTAGCACAGTAGGGTCACCTGCAGCAAAAAGAAAAGTCCACTATTGTGGTCAATTAATGCTCAATAATAAAATTTCTTCTTTCTTTCTAGAAACTAAGAGGAAACTCATATATTGATTAGTACAATGCCTGGAAAGCAGATCCTTAATCCACCTATCATGGCCCAATGAACAGAAGGAGAACCTAATAAATGGATACTTTAGAACCTCTGGTTAAAAATTCTAATGGACTTTTAAGTTGGCCATTTGAATTCACCCTGTTCTTACTTCTCCTGGTCCCCTGCCTAGATCATGTACCTAACTACTGCCGCCTTCATTTCGGTTTCACAGGCACCAGTCAAGGATTTTTTTCCCTATATCATTATGCGTGGGGGTCTTTTAGATTGACCCTCTGAATGTCAGATACCCCAGTTGCCATACCCAACGTCCATTTTCAGCATGGAACAAGTCAGTGCAGTTGGCATCCTGATTCTCTTCTGGTGGTTGGTGTGACATTTTTCTTTATCTTCTTTTTTTTATAATGCTTTTATTGATGTTTTGTGTATTTCAGATATCGTTTCTCAGTTCAGTTTAGACATATTCCCCTTTCCCCTCCCCCCACCCCACCCTAGATCATGCACTCTGCCATAACTGTCCTGCCTGTTTCTCTCCATCTTTTTTTATGTTTAGGAATTCACATTTTCCTCCTTTAGTTTTATATTACTCTAAAATATGCATACATACTCTGCACTCACATATAGTAATTACAGAGTCTGAAAGTAAGTGGTGGATCAATTTAGAGACCATTAAGAGATTTAAATTTTAACAACATAGTTGCCTTCAGATAAACAGAAATATAACAATAATGTTGTTCAGGGAGCCTTTCATCTGGGGATTTGGTATTAGCATCCACAAATGAGGGCGTGACATTTTTCAAAGTGTAACATAACTAAACAAGAACTAGAAATTGACTAGGCAATTTAGGGATGAGACGCCCCAGATTAACCACTCTTTCTCAGCTGAGAATTTAAGGCTTCCTGGATCAGCTAGTAAACACATATCTTTCTGGTAGCCTGAAAGAGCAGGGAAAGAGAGGGAAAAAAAGAAAAAAAAATGAAAGAAGAAAAAAAAAGAGAGAAGAATTACATACCAACCCCTGTAGATTGATTCTTATTTCATCAGAAAGGAAATGGAAATCCTAACTTTTCTTCTTTTTAAATTTTTTTTTTTTGCTTTGTTTGTTATCGTCATTTTGTATTTTTCTGTTTTCAGGTGAAAATTTAAAAAAAATTTAAAAAATATATAAGTGCATCTACTCCTAACATGTGAGAACTGCTTGGCTTTATGGTGACGGCTCCGACAGGGACAGACAAATACTGTGACCCATTGCTCCTCAGATTCCTGTTGTCAATTTGATTTCACAAAAACAGGACTTGAAGTGGAGCAGGAAAGTGGCCAGAAAGACATCGAGATCATGTGCTGTTGTTTCCAGCACTTTTGAGAGTTACCTACAAGCTGGACATAGCTGTCCAGGCCAGGGTTGCCTGTGCAAAGTTGCCTGAGCTCAACACATTTACAATGCAGACTATTGGCTGAAAGTAGAAATCACAGATTCATGTCTGAACTTGTAAGAAAACTCATTGTCTTTTTCCTTCACTTATTTTCCCTAGTCTTTAACTTTTCTATTTTCTGACCTTAACTCTGAACTGCCTATTTCAGCTGTGCATGCTATTCTATACTTTCTTAGGTTTTAATCACCTCTCGTTAGAATTATAGAGCTATTGAGCTAAGATAAGGTAAGCAAATTCCTGGACATTTTCAGGTTCACTATGTATATTAGGAAATGAACATAATTATATATGACAGAGTACATGTGAGTAGTGCATTGAACTATTTTATGACACTGTTTATATACCTTAAATAATTATATCTTTTCTTTAACTTTTTATCTAATATTTTTGTTTTATTTGTCTAATTTCTAATTATTATATAACGACATATGGATTATTAGCTTCTATTAAGAATGATTATCTTGATGTATCTTAATCTTAATACATATTAAGGATTTTCTGTATTTAAAAACATCTTTCCTTAAGTGGTTCATGGGTCATGATTATGCACATATAAACATGTATTCATTATTTGACACACAGGACTTGCATATACTATATAAAGGATATGCTTTGTACTCTAATTTATATTTTTGAAAATGTTTTTCTATTTCTTTATCTTAAACAATTCTCTTAACTCTTTCGCATAGTTTTTTTTTATTACCTACCTCATTTCTTTATTTTATTGATCAAGTTGGTTAATTGAATGTGGCACTGAGTTTCAGAGACATTTTCATGACATAAGCATACATAATATACATTGGATTATTCCCCTTCTATTCCCCTACTCTTTCTGTTCCAGTCCTCCTCTCCCACTATCACTTCCATTCTCCTGGACAGGGTCTACCTCTCTTATATATTAGAATTTCCTTGAAATTTTCAGCATAATCTTTATGGCTGAATATTGGTCATGGGTATTTATGCTGCATATTTTTAAGTTCATCAGTTAATGGGTACCTAGGTTAATTCCGTAACTTGGGTGATGTTAATAGTTTGGGATTAACAAGTATATACATATATTTCTACTATAAATTAGTATAATTACTGTGACATTGAGTATGAAGGTAATTTAACAAACTAAATGCAAATCTAATGTATGTTCCAGCTATCTCCTTCATGGGTATTATAGTGCAGTAAGCCAATGTTAGCAGCCAATAAAGACACCATAACTTGTATGTTATCCATAATGATAGACTTTTATAAGTTATACTTTCCATTACTGAAATGTATGTTCACCAACCGTGATTCTTGAACTATCAATAGACAATATGCGCATACACCATATTTCACTGTTAATCAAAACCAAAAATATAATTTGAAGGATTTATTTATTTTACATAAATATGTGAGTTAGTATGTGTGTGCCTGCATGAATTTATGTGCACTGCATCTGTGCATGAGTTCACAGAGGGAACAAAGCAGTGGATCTCCTGAAACTGCAACTTCAGGTGGTCATGGGCTGCTGGGTAGTCTTGTCTTGCCAGGCCAGTCTCCATTGAAGCTCACATGCTTCTCAGCTTGGCAAGACTGTTATCATGGATTACACCCTCCAGCAGAGTGAAAGCTAGCCAGTTGAGATGACCTCTGTAGGGAGATATCAGCTTAATTGTTTGATGTCAGAATAGAGTCTTTCCACCAAGTTCTTGATAGAAAACAAGGGCATGACAATGGGGAGATCTGAAGTTCCAGAACTCCACAATGGGGAGAACCAGATATGAAAATTTCCCATGCTGTATTTCAAAAGGGGTTTGGACAATGTCTGAAGTGACAGGCAATATAGATGGATAACACTATTTGACATTTTACCACATCACCAAAATGTCTCCCTCAATCTAACTCTGATTGTCAGAAATATGTGAATTATGTAGGCGTTTGGTGTGAAATCTTAGTTCTCATCATCATAGGGAGAGCTATGTCTGCTTTAAGAGTAGGAAGGTCTCCTCCACAAATGAACTGTCAGCTAGAAACTGGAGTCACTGAACACTACACCAATTGCTACTTGTAAATTCTGGAGATGTTATTGGTGCTAAAGCATGGACATCAATTTAAAACTTAAGGTAGCATTAGGTAAAATGAACTTAATTCTGATGTTCGGTGTTCCTGTCAAATTGAAAAAAAAGATAAACTGTCTGGTATTATGATTATTTTAAAATACATGAAGAAATTCTTGGGCAATAAAATAACATTTAAAATTCTGCAAACATAATTATGGTAAAAATACTTTGGGAGGATCTTTTGAGTCAACCACCCTGCTAACATCCAACATACAGTCAGGAGCTTTCAAACTGGGAGGAAGTTACATAGTCCTGTCAAGCTCCTTTTCCATCTTGCAGGTAATCATCATATTGACACACATCTTATACAGTGTTCACAGTTCATAAAACCCAGCAAGCACAAGCCAAATTCACAATTATTACTTTTTTTTAAGTTTACAGTGAACTTTCATACAATGGTTGCTAATCAAATTCAAATCTCCTTCCCTCTTCATGTCTCCTAATCCCCTTTCAGAACTCATGCACTACACAATCCATGCTAAGTCCTATCCAGTCAAGTTTTTGAGTGCAAATGTCCTTCTGTGCCAAATCATTCACTGGAGTCTAGTCAGCACAGGTAGAGAGCTTAAGTATGGCAAACTCTCCTCACCCAGTAGTTAGTCTCTAGTAGTTCTGAATCCAGGGCCTTTCCGCTATCAAATTCTCTTTCTCCACTCTGGGACTTTGTTTTATTGAACTGGTGTGGGTCTTGTGCCCAATGACAACATCACCACAAGTTTACTGGTACAAGCTTCCAGTAGACTGAAAACCTCTGCTTTCCTACATTCATGAACAAACCCCGGCTCTTACAATCTTTCTGCTTCTTTTCCACAGTGATCCCTGAGCTCTGGGTGAGTGAGGTTTACAGGGACACACATTCTGGAGACTCACATTCTTTGAAACTCAGCCAGTTGTGACTTTCTGTTTGCATCACACTCTGTTGTATAAGGAAGCTTTACAGGTGAAAATTGACAGATGCACTCATTTTCGGTCTGTCCTTCATTTCTCTATATTCCAGGAGCCTTAGGCAAGAAGTTCAACTGTAGCTGTGTCAACTAGGATTGAACATATTTCAGATGTATATTTTCTGTATTTGACCAGTTGTAGTATTATGCAGTAACCTCCACCTTTCACAAAGAGAAGTTTCTTTGATGAGTGGTATATAATATTGTTGTCTATAAAAATAAGATCCCCTTGTTCTGTGGGGGGGAGGCAAGAAAGTCTCTCATTTCAAAATCTCTGTGGCACCTAGAAGGTAAGTTTCATTAGGACTCATTATAAATAGTTGTTACATGTAGGATCCACAGAGGGGTTCGATGTTTATGGCAATCTGAGGCTTTTCTTCTTTTGATGTTCAGACGGGTCAACCTTTCAGTTGGCACTTTCTGGTACATCCTACTCAATGCAAAGCTGTATCTTTTCTTTCTCAGCCGTTAAGTTGGTGACATTTTGTCCTGTTGGAACCCACAAATGTTTTCCCATAGTTAGTTTTAAGATTTGAATTGCAAGGTTTTTTGCCTCCCCGCCCATAGAACAAGGAGAAATATGACGATGATGAGGTCGCTCTCCAACTGTAAATTGGAGACAACTATTATAGAGGTAATCTCTTATAAAACTGGTAAAACTGCCTTCTTTAATTGACTAATAGACATAAGAACTGTGAAAAGGATTATTCTCTGTTCAGAACCAAATATAATACTAAAGTCCTTAAGCTATGCACTTAAGCAAAATATATCAATACAAGAGCTCTGACATCAGCAATGGATTATTCTACCAGGGAGATGTTGGCCAGGGGATCCAAGGCCCCACAAAAGGTAAAGGCTCCTTGCCTCTAAACTGGGATACCTGCAAGAAGACAGGTGATAAGGCCCTGCTGCCGAATACCTAATGTTAACATGGGAAAGATGTATTGAGACCACACATGCAAGTGTACAGATGGCCTCTGGAACACCAGAGAGTGTTACCAAAGGCCACTAAACCAATAAAGCAAATACAGGTCTCCTTGAGTCAAGCAAGACTCCACCGTCAGCACCAGCTACACCTCACCTGCCTGGAAATACTGTGCAGCAGAGGCAGCCATATGCCTGTATATCCCAAATCTAATTGGCTATTGGCTCTCTCCTTGGAAGAATAACCCATGGCTGATGCCACAAGCTTACATCCTCTACAGGTTAGGAGATGTTATAAGCCACAATAAGACCTTGTCATATCTAACAGGAAAAAATGTAATTCATGGATTAACATATCATCCAAACATATGTGTCTATACCAAAGTAACCTACCGTAACTATTAGAGCTGTTTAAATCCCTATATATCTAATTGCTTGTGCTTCATTAGTAGGATCAAAAGGTTATTCCTGGACAAACTGTCAGTCCATGAAAGGAAACAGCCAGAATTGACCAGAGTCCAAGTCAACAGCTCCAGAGAGAGTGGACTGTTTTGCTTCTCATCCACCTGTGCCCCGTTTCTAAGTCTAGGGAACAATCTGCGGAAGAGGGTGCATGGTAGAATGTAAGGGCTGCGATTGGGGTGAATGGTGAAACTACAGCAATGTAGTCTGGACACTCATTTGATCAACTTGATTGAACATACAACCCCTCACCCCATGCTGGAAGGTGGGGCTGTGGGGGATTGGGCACAACTGCCTGCAAATTGGTTTTACATGAATGATGCTTGTACTCATGGATTATATATTTATAGCTATATTATATATTTATAGCTAAAAAATAAAAAAAAAACAGAGAAAGATGCAGGACAGTTATGGCAGAATGCATGATCTGGGATGTGTTGGGGGTGGGGGGAAGGGAAAGGGAAATATGTCTGAATTGAATTGGAAAATGATGTATGAAATGCACAAAGCATCAATAAAAAATGTTTTAAAAAAATAAGATCCCCTATTTAGCATATGCTAAGAAATTTCATTTGTCTAGAGATATGATGGAGATAGAGTTTTCTATAGGGTCTATGTCCTCTCTAGCCTGAGGTTACAGTGGCACCCATGAGCCTTACTCCCATTGAGAGAGATTTAAGTCCACTTAGGTAGCTGTTGATTGCCCCCATGTAACAGTGCCATTACTCCACCAACAGAGATAGTTTGTTGTGCAGGTCATCGTGGTTACTAGACTTTAGGGCTTGATTGGACTATTGATTGAATTATCTCCCTTAGCAGTGTACATATTATCATCTAGCATTATGAGAGTTAAACTTCTTATAGAAGGCTTCCAGGTCAGTTCCTACTCCATTGCTCCAAGTCCTGCTTTTCATTGGGTCATTTGTTTTCTTGCTCCTTTGCTTTTTGAGTAATTTATATATTCTGGAAGTTAATGCTATGTCAGATGTATCACTAGTGAAGGTTTCATCCCACTCTGTGGGTTTTCTCTTCACTTCTTTGATTCTTTTGCTGTACAGAAGCTTTAGAGTATAACAGGGTTCCACTTGTTGAACATTGACCTTATTTCTTCTCCAGCTGCTGTCTGATTTTGAAAGTCATTTCCTATGCCTATATCTTGTAAGTTACTGCCAACTCAGGTTTCACATTAAGGTCTTTGATCCATTTAGAGTTGATTTTTTGTACACAGTGAAAGGTAGGTGTTCAGCTTCCTCCTCCTGTAAGTGGTATTCCAGTTTTACCAGCACCATTTGCTGAAGTTGCTGACTTACCTCCATTGAGTCTTCTTGGCCCCTTTGTCAAATATGAGGTGGCTGAAATTGCATGTGCTCAGATTTGGATGTTCAGTTTTGTTCAGTTGATCTATGGGTCTGTTTTTGTTCCAGTACCCAGGCTGTTTCTGTGACTATAGGCCTGAAATATAATTTGAAGTCTGGTATGTAAGTCTCCCTTACATTGGGCTTTTTGCTCAGGGTTGTTTTTGCTATCTGGGGTCTTTTGTTTTTCCATATGAATTTAAGGATTCTTTTCCAAGTCTGTGAAGAAATTCATGGGGATTTTAACTGGGATTCCATGGAATCCATATATTAATTTGGATGGAGTGGTCTTTTTTAGTATATTAATTCTTCCAATCCATGAGAATGGGAGGTAAATCTATCTTTTAGTTTTTTCTTCAGTCTTCTTCAAGGATTTAAATTTTTTCATTGCAGAGTATACACAATGATGATTATGAACTGCATAAAGAAAATAGATTACTTAGTGAAATTTGGAGAGAGTTGCACATGCAGAGAGAATGGCATTTGGCCATGAAAAAAGAAGTAGAAGACACCTTAATCACACAGCCTGTGTAAGGATCAACCTTAGTTGAATGGGTCCCATTTAGGGCTGGGCACTTCCCTTGCTCTCAGCACTTATGCCAGTTATACATGTCCTGAAGACCGAGGCTATTCTTAACCTTCACCAGAAAAGTTTCTTTTAATACAATGGGTAGCAGTCAAGTTCTAGCCTCTTTACTATGAGACATTAATGTGTGTCTGCATGTGTGCATACTTGTGTATGCAGTTGTCTGTGTGAATTTAGCATATGTGTGCCATGTTCTATGAGAAGCCAACCTCAGCTGCTACTTCTCCAGTGCCACCTTGTTGCAGGTGGGGCCTTTTAGTGATTTTGCCATGCATACAACAGACCATGTGGCCCAGGAGCTTCTAAGCTTTCTCCTGTCTTCTCCCATCTCTCCACAGGAGCACTTGAATTAATTGGGAATGTTCAAATGATCCTCTCTGTTTCACTTTGCCTCAATTCTCAATTGCAACATCCCTGTTGTATCAGTATCTCAGGCTAACAGGCCGTGGCGGTGAAGTGAATGTGTGGAGTTATTCATTCACTTTTTGATGCCCTAAGTTTTACTAATTTGTTACCACATACCTGTCTTAGTTTTTGCTCTTTTAATTTCATATCTTTGCTATGAAGAAATACCTGAACAAACAAATAAGTAAACAACTAATTTAGGGGAGAGAGGGGTTTGTTTCATCTTAAAATTTCAGGCTACAATCCATCAGCTGGTCATATCACATCCACAGTCAAGAACAGGAAGAGATAAATACATACACATTTCCTTGCTATGCTTAGCTGACTTTCTCCACATTTACACAGTTGAGGGCATTTTGCCTATGGAATGATGCTGTCCACTGTAGGTTGTGTCTTCACACATCAATTAATTTAATTAAAACAGTCTTCCACAGACAGGTCCACAGACCAACCCAATGTAGACAACCCTTCCTTGAGATTCTCTTCCTAGGTGATTCTAGGTGTGTCTAATTGACCATCAAGACAACTGTCATACTCTGTGTTCATGTCTTGTATGTTTCTGCTGTGCTCACTAGTTATTGTGTTGGATCAACTTTTAAAAAAAAAATTGATAGCTCAGTACCCTTGTACAGCTTGAAAATATTTTCTGAATATCATAAGTCATGCTATATTTTTCTTTTCATCTCTAAACATTTGCCTAGCAATACTGTAATTTGTTATGTAGAATAATTGTTTCTTATGCACTTTCACACAATGCATGCATACTTCTTAGACACATTGAGATGACCTGGATTTAAATACAGTCATTTAGAATCCATTGTACTTTTTCCCATTTAATTGGCCTCCTGGGAAATCATTAAATTGCAAACATTTTCTTCTTTATGTTTTTATTAGCATATATTAATTATATATAACAATTGGTTCATTAAGACATTTCTTTTATGTATGTAATGCATTTTGATAATCTTCACCCCCCCTCTTATTACCGTTTCCCATCTGAACCCATCCCTTTCCCTTCACAGACAGCTGTGCTTTTGACATTATGAGTTTCACTAGAGTTGCTTACAGGAGAGAGGATGACTAGTTCATGGGAGCATGACCACTTCCATGCAGGTACTCCAGTAGTATATTCTACTGGCTAAGACTATGAAACAGATACCCTAGATAACAACACCAGGCAACACTTTGTAATTGTGGAATCCTGGAAAATTGGTTAAACTAAACACCTACTCAGTGAATGTGAAATTAAAAACAATGACTGGTGGGGCTAGAGAGTTGGCATAGTGGTTCAGAATACTGGCTGCTCTTGAACAGGACCCTGTTTGATTCCCAGCACATGCATGGCAGCTAACAACCACCTTAAATCCAGTTTTAGGGGAATCTGACACATTCTGAACTCTATGGCATTGCACGACACTAGTGCATGTTCATTCATGCAGCCAATGTGCTCACATACATAAAATAAAAAAACTATTTAAAATATTTAAAAAATGATTGGATGCACAGCAAGTAAAATGTACATTAAGCTCTGTAGTAATTAATAAGATAATGGGCTAAAATGCAAAATAGATATTACATTACCTTGCAGAAGCTATGCACACACATAGGAACAGACACACTCAATTACAGATTCACCTACAGTTACACAGACATACACATGTACAAATATACACACAGAAACAAACACACTGACATACATTTATACAGTTAACAACACACACACAAATATACAAACAGACATGCAGAGACATACACATACACAAATGCACATACAGACACACAGATACACAAATAGATAATCTTCACCCCCCCTTATTACCGTTTCCCATCTGAACCCATCCCTTTCCCTTCACAGACAGCTGTGCTTTTGTGCATACAAATATGCATATATATATATATATATATATATATATATATATACAGCAGCACACACAGACACACACATGTGTTGATACTTTTCCCATTGAACATGAGAAAGGGGTTTGCTCAGTTCACACTCTAAGTAATTGTGGTGGTTTGAATGAGAGTGTCCCCCCATAGGCTTTAAGTATTCAGACAGTTTGTCTCCAGTTGGTGGCACTGTTCTTGGAGGTCTTAGAAGGTGTGGCCAGGCTGAAAGAAGTACATCATTGGGGGTGGGCTTAGTGAGGTTAACAAACCTCGAGGTCTCCAGTCTCTCTCTCTCTCTCTCTCTGCTTCCTGTGCTCATTGTGAGATGTGACCCTTGGATTGCTGCTCCAGCCCAGGCCACCAAGCCTCCTGCCACAATGGAATCTGATTCCTTGGAACCATCAATTGTAAACTCAAATAAACTCTTCCTTTTATAAATTCCCTTGGTCATGGTGGTTTTATCACAGCAACAGAAAAATGACTAATACAGTAACCTTTCCTATCTTTTGGAAAGAAGAACTTTTAAGGCAGTTGACTCACTTTGTTAAACATCTATGTTTTTGTGTTCTTTTATTCTTTTTTTCAATTTATTTTTATTTTTAACAATAAGTAATAAGTTATGAGTATAAGCATCCTTCATGTAGAACCAATTTGCAAGCAGAAGCAGCTATGCCCAAACCCACACAGCCCATGTCTCCCATCATCCAGATGGTGGTTCTTTTATGTACAATCATGTTGATCAAATAATTGTCCAGACTATGTGGCTCTAGTTTCAACATTCACCCCAATCGCAGCCCTTACATTCTACCATGCCGCCTCTTCTGCAGATTGTTCTCTAGGCTTAGAAAAGGCGTACTGGTGGATGAGAAGCAAAACAGTCTACTTTATCTGGAGATGTCATTTTGGACACTGATCAGTTCTGGCTGTTTCCTTTCATGGGTTGACAGTTTGCCTAGGTATAACCTCTCAATCCTACTAATGAAGCACAAGCAATTAGATATATAGGTATTTCAACAGTGCTAAATATTATGGTAGGTTACTTTGGTATAGACACAGATGTTTTGATGGTATGCTAATCCATGAATTATATTTTTTCTGTAAAAGTTGACAAGGTCTTACTGTGGCTTATAACTTCTCCTAACCACTAGAGGATATAAGCTTGTGGCATCAGCCGTGAATTAGTCCTCTAAGGAGAGAGCTAATAGCTAGTTAGACTTGGGATATACAGACATGCAGCTGCCACTGCTGCACAGTATTTCCAGGCAGGTGAAGTGTAGCTGATGCTGATGAAGGAGTCTTGCTTGACTCAAGGAGATCAATTTTTGCTTTATTGGTTTAGTGGCCTTTGGTAACACTCTCTGGCATTCCAGAGACCAGCTGTACACTTGCAAGTGTGGTCTCAATATATCTTTCTCCCATGTTTGCATCAGGTCTTCCACAGCGGGGTCTTACCTCCTCTCTTCTTGCAGGTATCCCAGTTTACAGGCAAGAAGCCTTTACCTTTTGGGGGGGCTTGGATCCCCTGGCCAACATCTCCTTGGCAAAATAATCCATTGCTGATATCAGAGCTCTCCTGTATTAATATATTTTGCTTAAATGCATAGCTTGAAAAGACTTTAGTATTATATTTGGCTCTGAATAGAGAATAATCCTTTTCACAGTTCCTATGTCTAATAATCAATTAAAGAAAGCAGTTATACCGGTTTTGTAGGAAATTACCTCTATAACAGACAGCTCTATGTTATGGTTAGATAATGACTTCATTACCATCATGTATTTCTTTGTTCTATGAAAAGGAGGTAAGAAGTTCTCTCATATTAAACTTTGTGGGCACCTAGAAGGTAAGGTTCATTAGGACTCATTATAAAAAGTTATGACAAATATGATCCACAGAGATGTTTGATGTCTGTAGCACTCTGAGGCTTTTCTTCCTTTTAATGCTTAGATGGGCCAATTTCTCTGCTGGTATTTCTTGGTACATCTTGCACAATGCAAAGCTGTATCTTTTCTTTCTCAGCCATTAAGTTGGTAACCTTTTGGCCTGTGAGAACATACAAATCTTTTCCCATAGTTAGTTTTAAGATTTAGATTGAAAATTTGACAAAAAGTTTTAATATGTAACTGTATCCCCCCCTTTATTATTTTAGGTTTTTATTTTTTGACCCCGAGTTTCAAAAGGGCAGTTATAGTACACATACCTATAGGCAGGAATCAAGGAGTAAATTTCATTAAATTTACCCAAGCTGTTTTGGGTGACTTTATGTTGTTAATTTGGGAAGCAAACTTAATTGCTTAAGTTAAATTATCCTAAAGGTAAAAGAGAATGTTGCAAGATGATACAGTATAGCACAGAAATTATAAAGAACGTTTGTATATGTTAATCCCAAGGTTATTGCTATACGGATTTTAAGTAGAACAAATTGGACAACAGTTTATATTTCCACTTAACTTAGATGTATTACCATTTTTATTAAAACATTTAAACCAATGTTATTTAATATAGATATTTTTTACTTTTACTGAGTCCTAAAATACCATGTAGTACAAGTTTACATTCCCACCAGAAATGGATGAGTGTTCCCCTTTCCTCACAACCTCTCCAGCACTTGGCATCATTTGTTTTCTTGATCCTAGCCAGTCTTATCGGAGTGAGATGATATCTTAAAGTGGTTTTAATTTGCATTTCCCTAATTATTAGTGATGTTGAACATTATTTTGAGATGTTTCTCAGCCATCTCTAATTCCTCACTTGTGAAGTCTCTATTCAGTTCTTTGCTCCATCTTTTCAGTGATTCATTTGTTTTCTTTCTTCTTTGTTTTTTTAGTAGTTTGTATACTCTGGAAATCATTGCTTTGTCAGATGTATTTGCAGTGAAGGTTTCCTCCCACTCTGTGGGTTTTCTCTTCACTTCCTTTGTTGTTTCTTTTGATGTACAGAAACTTTTGAGTTTAATGAGGTCCCATTTGTCAATTGTCAATCTTATTTCTTATACAGCTGCTGTCTGATTTAGGGAGTCTTTTCCTATGCCTATATCTTGTAGTCTGCTGTCAAGTTTTTCTTCTATTGCCTCCAGAGTTTTGGGTTTCACGTTGAGGTCTTTGATCCATCTGGAGTTGACTTTTGTACAGGGTGAGAGGTAAGGGTTTAATTTCATTCTTCTACAGGTGGTGATCCAGTTTTGCCAACACCACTTGCTGAAGATGCTGTCTTTCCTCCATTGTGACTTCTTGGCCCCCTTGTTGAATATAAGGTGGCCGAAATTATATGTGCTCAGGTTTGGATCTTCAGTTTTGTTCCATTGGTCAACTGGTCTATTTTTGTACCAGTACCAAGCTGTTTTTATGACTATAGCCCCATAGTATAGTTTGAAGTCTGGTATAAAGATCACCCCTGTATTGCTCTTTTCACTCAGGGTTGTTTTGGATATTCGGGGTCTTTTGTTTTTCCAAATGAAATTAAAGATTTTTTTTCCAAGCCTGTGAAGAAAATCTTGAGGATTTTAATTGGGATTGCATTAAATCTGTACAAGAGTTTTTGGGTAGAATAGATATTTTTACTGTGTTTATTTTCCCAATCCATGAGCATGGGAGGTCTTTTCATCTTCTGATGTCTTCTTTGATTTCCTTCTTCAGGGGTTTAAAATTTTTGTTGTAGGGGCTGGAGAGATATCCTAGTGGTTAAGAGCACCGACTGCTCTTGCAGAGGACCCAGTTTCAATCCGCAGCTCCCACATGGCAGCTAAGAACCATCTGTAACTCCAATTCCAGGAGAACTCCAGTTCCAGGGGAATGCGAGACCCTCTTCTGACCTCCGTGGCATTGCACAACACGGGTGTACAAACCTACATGCAGACAGTACATTCATACACATACAAAAATAAAAAAAAAATAAAATAAATTTTTTTGTTGCAGAGATCCTTGGTGTCTTTGGTTAGATTTGTTCCTAGGTATTTTATTGTTTTTGAGGCTATTGTGAGTGGGAAGGTCTCCTTGTATTCCTTCCTCAGTTGCTTGTTGTTGGTGTAAGGAAAGACTAATGATTTTTCTAGATTTATTTTGTATCCTGCTACTTTCCTGAAGCTCTTAATAGTTTCTAGGAGTTTTTTGGTGGAGTTCTTAGCATCCCTTAAGTAAACAATCATATCATCAGCAAAAAGGGATATCTCGACCTCCTCTTTTCCAATTAGAACTCCTTTAATTTCCTTTTCTTGCCTTATTCCCTAGCAAGTGTTTCAAGCACTATATTGAAAAGGAGTGGTGACAGGGGGCAGCCTTGTTGAGTTCCTACCTTTAAGGGGAATGCTTCTGTCATTTCCCCATTTAGGATGATATTGGCTGTGGGTTTCCTGTGTATGGCCTTGATAACACTGAGGAATGATTCCTCCAATCCAGTTCCCTCTAGGTCTTTAAACATGAAGGGATGCTGGATTTTGTCAAAGGCTTTTTCCACATAAATTGAGATGATTGTATGGTTTTTGTTTTTTAGTTAATTTATATATTTGATGATATTTATTGATTTTCATATATTGAATCATCCCTGAATTGCTGGAATGAATCCAACTTGGTCATGGTGGATGATCTTCTTGATGTGGATCTGTATGCGATTTGCAAGTATTTTATTTAGAACTTTTGCGTTTGTGTTCATTAAGGAGATGGGTCCATAGTTCTCATTTTTGGTTGTATCTTTGCCTGGTTTTGGTAATAGAGTGATACTGGCTTCATAGAAGGATTCTGGGAGAACTCCCTCCATTTGTATCCTTCTAAACAACTTGAGTAGTAATGCTTTCAAGTCTTTTTGAAATATTTTATAGAATTCTGCAGTGAAACCATCTGGGCCTGGACTTTTCTTGGTTGGGAGGCTGCTTATGACATCTTCAATGTCGTCATATATTATTGGTCTGCTTAAGCTGTTGATCTCTTCTTGGTTGAGCTTTGATGATTCCCAGGATTTCAGACATTCATCCATTTCTTCTAGGTTTTCAAACTTAGTAGAGCGTAGGCTTTTGAAGTATTCCCATATGATTGTCTGGATCTTTTCATTGTCTATTGTGATGTTTCCCTTTCATCACAGAATCTATTGATTTGGAGTTCCTTCTTTCTTTTGGTTAACTGGGCTAGAGGTCTGTCTATCTTGTTTTATTCTCTCAAAGAACCAATTTTTGGATTCATTGTTTTTTTATAGATTTTTTCTTTCTATTTCATTGATCTCTGCTCTAATTATGTTATTTCTTCTTGTCTTCTGCATTTGGGGTTCATTTGTTGTTATCTCTCAAGTATTTTTAGCTGCAGTGTTAGATAATTCACTTGTGCTCTTTCTGTTTTTTTTGATGTAGGCACTTAGGGCTATAAACTTCTCTCTTAGAACTGTTTTTAAAGTGCCCCATAGGTTTTATTGTGTTGTCATTCAGTTCCAGGAATATTTTTATTTCTTTCTTTATTTCTTCCTTGACCCACTCATTATTCAGGAGAGTGTTGTTTAGTCTTCATGTGTTCTTGTAGGTTGTAGGGCTTATTCTGGTGTTGATATTGAGTTTTATTGCACTATGGTCTGATAGAATGCAGGAGATTATTTCAATCTTTTTGTATTTGTTGATTTATTTCCTGTGTCCCAGTATATGGTCTATTTTGGAGAATGTTCCATGGGGTGCTGAATAGAAAGTGTATTCTCTGGTGTTTGGGTGGAATATTCGATAGGTGTCTGTGAGGTCCATTTGGTTTATCGTATCATTCAGTTCAGATGACTCTCTGTTTATCCTTTGTCCTGTTGATCTGTCTAAAGGACTTAATGGGGTATTGAAGACTCCTACTGTTAGTGTACTGGAGTTAATCTGTGCCTTGAGATCCTGAAGAGTTGTCTTTCTAAAGTTTGGTGCACCAGAATTTGGTGCATATATATTCATGATTGTGAGATCTTCATCGGCAATTGTTCCTTTAATAAAGATGTAATGGCCCTCTTTGTCTCTTTTTATTTCTTTTCCTTTGAAGTCTATTTTGTCTGATATTAAAATAGCAACACGTGCTTTCTTATTTTGTACCATTTGCTTAGAATATTTCTTCCATCCCTTCACTTTAAGTTGGTGCCTATCCTTGAAATTGAGGTGGGTTTCTTGTAGACAGCATATAGATGGATTTTGTTTCCTAATTCCTTCCCCCAGTCTATGTCTTTTGATTAGAGAGTTTAGTCCATTAATATTTATGGTTATAATTGAAAGATGGATGTTGCTTCTGTTCACTGTATTATCCATTTGGATTTTTAGTCTTTGATTCTACTCTGCAGTTATGTTTTTATTAGTTTCTTTTCATAGGCACTTGGGGATAGTTGCTCCTCTCCTCTTCCCTTTGAATTGCTTTAAGTATTTTCTGAAGAGTTGGTTTTCTGGCCATGTGGTCTATCATCTTGTTTATGTCTTGGAAAATTTTTCTCTCTCCTTCAACTATAATTGACATTTTTGCTGGGTATAGTATTCTGGGTTGGTATCTATAGTCCTTTAACACAGGAAATACTTTGCTCCATGTTCTTCTTGCTTTCATGGTTTGTGCTGAGAAGTCAGTTGTACTTCCGATGGGTTTCCCTTTGTATGCGACTTGTTTTTCTCTTGTAGCCTTCGGAATTTTGTCTTTGTTTTGGGCATCTAACATTTTAACTATGATATGGCGTGGGGATTTTCTTTTCTGATCTTGTCTATTTGGGATCCTATGTGCTTCTTATATTTGTATGGGTTTGTCTACTTTTAGTTTGGGGAAATTTTCATCTATTATTATGTTAAAGATCTGATCAATGCTATTCTCTTGAGATTCTTCTCCTTCCTCTATTCCTATGATGGGGAGGTTTGATCTTTTCATAGTGTCCCATATTTCCTGGTTGTTCCACTTTTGTGTATTTTCAAAATTTTCATTATCTTTATTTGAGCTTTTTCATTGCTCTCTGTTATCTTCCAGGTGTGATATTCTTTGTTCTGCTTCCTCCATTCTGTTTCTGAGGCTTTTTCCTTTCCTTTCTTCTTGATTGGATGAATGTTCTATTTCCTTTTTCATTTCATCCTGTGTTTTCTTTAGTATTTCCATTTCCTTTTTGAGCTTCTCAATCTCTTCTTGGTGCTCCTTTTTTCAGTGTTTTTTTCTCCCTCTAGTTCTTGCTGGAGTTTGTCATTCTGTTCCTTTTGTTGTTTCCAAAGTTTGTCATTGTATCCCTCTAGGTCTTTTTTGAGTTTTTCATTCTCTTTACTTAGTTCTCTGACTTCTTTATTTTCTTTAATTTCTCTGCAGAGGTCTGCAATTATTCCTCTAAGATCTGTTTCTTGGGTCACCTCCAGGGGGCTCCCAATGTAGCTATCTCCACAGGGTTGGTAGAGCTTGGTGCAGTTATCCTGCACCTTCGCTGTGTCCCTGGCATGAGCCCCCCCCTACTTTTTTTTTTTTTGCCTGTATTCCAATGCCAATCACAAATGTCTTTTCACTATGTTAGAGGCTGGTTTTGCTTGCCTCCTTCAGAGGACTTTTTCACCCCTTTCCTCCTCCTTGTTTATGGAGTATTGACTTGTCTAGGTTTCAGGCTTTCAACTTTTTTTATATATTGGTTATTTGAAGTGTAAGTCACTCTTCCCTTCCTGTTCTGAAGGTTCTCCAAAAAAATCCACTTGGATACTCTCTCATCAATTCCAGTTGGGGGGGGGTGGATATGCCTGACTTAGCCAGTACCCGGTACCTGTCTGGAGTGAGTGCCGGGTTCTTGTGTTTCAGGAGCCCTCCTACACAAAGAGACAATGGCCCCGAACCAAACCCACCCAGCACCACCTGCAAAGGCAAAGGGCGGCTCTGCCCAGTCAGCCACCCTTTATAAGGGTTTAGAGCTTAGACCCTTTTCCAGCAACCCAAGAATCAATCTACCCTAAAATCTACCTGTCTGGAGCAGGTTGTGGACTCCTGTGCTTCAGGACCCCCACATACACACCACCCCCCCACACACAAAGCGACAATGGCACCAAACCAAACTCACCTGGCACCGGCTGCAGTGAGAATAAATATTTAACTCTTTGTTATCTGCTGCAAGATTGTGCTCTATTTTATGGTATTCAAGTTAATAAAGTGTATGTCTGCCCAGAAAACAAATTTCCTTAATGCTGACATTATCAAATTACATGTATAAAATGTGTAATAGATTGTACATTTTATGTTAAATGTGTAATATAAAACATATATAAAATATGTACCAAATATATATTATATATTGTCCAAATATTTTTGACATATTCCATCAATATTTTCACTATATTTACAAAGGGAAGTTTATGAGAATGTGATTTTGTTTGTGACTCTTTTATTTTCAAAGTTCTATTTAAATAATTTTATTACTAAATGTACATTAGAAATTGTATTCCCTTTTGATAAGCATCTTTTATCAATATATTTATTTCATAGACTAAAAAGAAAATATGTCACTTAAGTGTTTATTTTTTAAATTATTTTCTGCAAACTTGGGATTTATAATAAACATTTGATTGAATGATCCCTGTGTTCTTGACACTTCTTTATAATTTTATGTTTTCAAGCTCCATTTGCTCATTAAGCCCATGAATTAGAAATCTATTATGGAGAAACTCAGACTTGTACATAATCAAAGACACTCAGAGGATGTAGGATAAGCTTTTTTTCTGGTTGGGATCCTAAAGGCCCTGTCTATGGTACTGTGGGGAGGTGGCATAGCTTTGGGGGGGGGGTGTTAGATCACTGGATTGTGACTCAGGGGATCATGAGATGTGGACACCATCCCTCTTTCTGTCAGTGCTTTCTCTTGTCACAGCCAGCTCTGCCACCGCAGGCTCAAAGCAACATGGCTGGGACCAAACCAACTGAAACCCTCAAAGCAGTGAACCACAGAGTACCTTCTTACGTTTAAATTGATTATTGTCAGTACTTCTTCTAGTGATGGGAAAGTGACACAGGCTTCAGGTTTGATTTAAGGTTGGAAACTAAAAGCCCCAGGACTGATCACTGGATGTCCCTGGTTTACCCTTACACATTATGTTTACTGGGTTTGGCACTAAAGAGGGAGCAGCGTGGAGGTTTGATTTTATTTTAGTTTGCTTCTTCTTGCTGTTTTATGTGTACATATAGTGATGAGGTTATGAAGGCACATCTGTCTACCACTGTCTACCACCACTTCTTCACTGTTATGTCCTCTGTTGGTGGGGTTTATGGCTGGTCAGCTCAGCCCTTTCCTTTTTCCTTTGGAGTTACCATACTGACACAAATATACAAGTTGGTCTGATACTTTGTTTTGAATTACAGGGTCTCAGACACCCCAGGAGAAAAGTTGTTATATTTCTAGCAGAAATAGTGAATACAATTAGACATCCACTATTCCTCAGGCATTTTTTTTCATCCTAGCGTTTTATCTCTGTATTTGAATAGTTTGTTTCTACATTGTTTCCTAACTACATTGAGAAGAGTTTAATATATTAATTTTCATTAAAGCACAAAAAGGATTACCAGCTAGCAATTAAAAATTAGGTTTCATTTAATTAGTGGCAAGTCTGATGTACATAGTGAGAACTAAAATAAAATTAAAAACATAAACACAAAAAACCCCAGCAGCATAAACCAGCAATGAGCCCCCCCCCCTTTAATCTCAGGAGATAGGGGAACCAGAGAGGTGCATCAGTGAAAGATGAAGGCCAGGCTGGTCTACAGAGCAAGTTCCAGGACAGTTGTGCTACCCGGAGACCCTAACTCAAAAAGACCAAAATAAAATTAAACAACAATAGTAACAATAATGACAACAGTAACTCCATTTATCCTACTTGGACACATTTTAGTTTACCATGCAGTTCCAGTTGTGTGAGATATCGAATTTCTCACCTTCTATCCTTTTTGTTTGTTTCTGTAGGCATGTAGTATTTTTAGGCATGCAGTATTTTTCTAACTTGTCTCTTCTGATGTGGTTGCACTTCATGAACAGCCAGGAGGAGTGGTCTCTGGGGATTCTCCTTCTCCTTCCTGTCTAGAACTTTCTGTGACTTTTTTGGTCTATTGTCTGACTTAATCAGCATTTCCTATATCCTCCTGAGAAAAGCGCATTGACTGAACTACCTCATTTCTGAAAATACCTTTGTTCTGGGCTACACTTAATTGATAATTATATGGAAAGAATTATAGCTTGATCCACTCATAGTTTAGAATTACACCATTCCTTTCTGAGCACTCACCAACCACTTAGGAATTTAATTTTCCTTTTTACTGTTTCGTCATCTTGATAGAGCTGAAGCTTCTGTTTCACTTTCAGCACTGAAACTCCAATTTCTTTGTTTTAAGCCTACCTTCCTTTCTCTTTTATTTCCTTTTGTTTTCTTTCACAATTGCTTTGTGTACTAAAATGTATATTGTGTTGTTTTTCTACCTGCTTCTGCATTTTTAATTTCTAAGGGTTTTTAATTCTCTTGACATTCATTGTTCAAATGCTATTCTCTCTTTGATTGCTTACTTATATTTATATTTAACTTTTTAAAACTATATGTGTTTTTTTTCCTGCATGTATGTAAGTGTGTTCCTGCTTCCAGTGTTCATGAAGCCAGAAAAGGGTGTTAGATCCATTGGAACTGGAGTCAAAGATGATTGTCAGATTTTACATGGGTGCTGGGAATGTACCCAGATCCTCTGAAAGAACAGCTGGGCTCTTAACTGCGGAACCCTCTCTCTAGACCCTTTAGCCCTGATTCTTACTTGTAAAATGCCTGACCTAATAGGTTTTGCTTTACTTGTTTATTTCAACAGACTGGATTTTAATCCTGTTTTGACTCATTTTTTTACTTAAATTTTTGCTACTGTTACTGTTATTTCCTTATTTACCTTTCATATTGGAGGGTTTGCTGAATAGCAAAGAAGTCCACAGTGTCAGTACCTTTTAGAAATAAGAATGCCACAGTCTGTATTATATCTGAGGGATTTCTGTCATCAACATGATCTCTCTTAGAGTAGACATTAATGGCAAGTTCCCTTGTAACTCTGAGTGTTTACTATCAACCTCATGCTTTTATGGATGTTCTGCATCATGGGGTGTGGAGGAAGTGGGTGTAGAGCTCTGAAGGGGACTTAGTCTGTTCCATGTGGCACTCATCCCCCAGCAGGATGAATCGGGATGTTATCACGATGGTGTGGGGAGTTTGGGGGGGGGGGCGGTGGTGCATGGGGTCTAGTTGCAGTCATGTCCACTTTGAATATTCTGATATCAAATTAGTCAGTTCCCACTGCCAAATCAAAACACAAAGCTGAGCTCAGTGCCAACTGGTAGTCAAAAATTTCAAAGTCCTGATGCTATGAAGAGGGGAGAATGTTCTTCAATTTGGAATGTGTGATGACATTTAGAGGTAGACAATTTCAAGCTACTCAAATAAGAAATCAATGAATATGCCATTACGAAGCACCATTCTGCCTCTCATTTACATGAAAAGGTTATAGTCATTTTCTGCACTTCTTAACATTCAGGCTTTGTTTCTCCATACTTTCTAGGTGGATCATTTTAAAGTTCTCAATGAGAGTCCAAAGCCCTGGCTACAGTATTTAAGTTGGTTCTGTCTCAATTGGTCATGAAAGCCTCTCTGAATATTGAACTACCATTTGCTTCAATTAAGAAAATGGAGAGCCGGTTTTCTACACATGAATTCTTTCAGCTCATTTACGTCATGAAACATTTTTCTTTCTGCTTCAACTATAATAGATATTTTCACTGGGTAAAGTATTCTGGGTTGGCATCTATAGTCATTGAGAACTGAGAATACTTTGGTCAAAACTATTCTGGTTTTCATTATATGCATTGAAAAGTCAGCTATGGGGCTGAAGGGATGGCCAGAGGACCTGGATTTGATCCCCAACACCCACATGACAGCAGAGAACCGTCTGTAACTCCAATTCCAGGAGAACTCCAGTTCCAGGGGAATCCAACACCCTCTTCTGACCTCCGTGGCATTGCAGGACACGGGTGCACAGACCTACATGCAGATAATACAATATACACATAAAAATTAAATAAAATTTAAAAAAAATTAAAAAAGAAAAGTCAGCTGTAATTCTGATGGGTTTTTCTATTATATGTGACTTACCGTTATTCTCTTACAGCTTTCACTATTCGCTGTCTGTTTTGAACATATAGTGTTTTTGCTATGCTATGGCTTGAGGAATTACTTTTCTGGTCCTGTCTATTTGGTGTTCTGTGTGCTTCTTGTATTTGTATGGATACATCTTTCCTTAATTTGGGGAAATTTTCTCCCACAGTCCTGTTGAAGATCTGGTCAGTACCATTATCCTAAGATTCTTCTCCATCCTCTATACCTATGGTGTGTAGATGTGGTCTATTCATGATGTCCTACATTTCCTGATTATTCCAGCCTTCTCTAAAAAAAAATATTTCTTAATCTTTGCCTGAGTGTTGCAATTTTCCATGTTATCTTCCAGTCTTGATATTATAATTTCTACTTTATTTATTCTGTTACTGAGGCTTTCTCAAATCCTTTCCCAATGGCTGGTGATTTCCTTTTCCCATTTCAACCTGAGTTTTCTTCAGTATTTTCTGTGAATGCATTCCAAAGTTTATCATTATCTTCTTTTAGGTTATCCCTTGCTTCTTTTAGTTATTTTATTTGTTTGTTTGTGTGTTTAATTTCCTTGAAAACTTTGATCATTTTTACGATAGTTATTTAATGTTTTATATATATTTTTATACAAGATTATGTTACAAATCAAATCTAGACCTGTGTCCCCCTCCCTACCTCTCACCCTACCAGAGCTCATGCATTCTGCCAAACATATTTTTCATTTTTTCTGTTTTTCTCAAAATTCTCAATGTAGAAGTTAACTGTTTCAAGCAGAAGTTCACCGTTTCAGTAAATTCTTTGATGCAGTCTTTTCTGTTGTTGTTGTTGGTGGTGGTGGTGGTGGTGGTGGTGTTGCCAATATGCATCATTCCCAACTACTTTGACAAAAGCTCAAGGAGCTCTGCTCAAGAAATACTTACAACTAAGTAATTGGCACTAGCATCCACCGATGAGGTATACCATTTGTTGTTTGTTTTTATGGGACTCTGTTACTTCACTTAACATAATCTCTTCTAGTTCCATCCACTTACCTCCAAAGTTCATGATGTCATATTTCTTTACTGCTGAATAGAACCCCATTGTCCAGATGTACCATATTTTCTCTATCCACTCATCAGTTGAGGGGCACTTGGGTTGGTTCCAGATTTTTGCTATCATGAACAGAGCTGCAATAAACATGGCTGTGCATGTATCTCTGAGGTAAGATGAGTCTTCTGGGCATATACCCAGGAGTGGTATGACTGGGTCAGGAGGCAAGTTCATTTTGATTATTCCAGGGGTTCTCCACACTACTTTCCATAGTGGCTGTACAAGTTTACATTCCCACCAGCAGTGGATGAGTGTTCCTCTTTCCCCACAACCTCTCCAGCACTCGGTAGCATATGTTTTCTTGATCTTAGCCATTCTTTTTTTTTTTGGTCTTTTCAAGACAGGGTCTACGTGTAGTCCCAGCTATCCTGGAATTCTCTGTGTACACCAGGCTGGCCTTGAACTCACAAAGATCTGCCTGCCTCTCCCTCCCAAGTGCTAGGATTAAAGGCATGCGCCACCATGCCCGGCTATCTTAGCCATTCTTATCAGAGTGATTCTTATCAGAGTGAGATGATACCTTAAAGTGGTTTTTATTTGCATTTGCTTAATTATTAGTGACACTGAACAGTTTATAAGATGTTTCTCAGCCATCTCTAATTCCTCACTTTTGAAGTCTCTGTTCAGCTCTTTGCTCCATCTTTGGAGTGAGTAATTTGCTGTCTTTCTTCTTTTTTCAGTAGTTTATATACTCTAGAAATCAATGCTTTGTCAGATGTATCTGCAGTGAAGGTTTCCTCCCACTCTGTGGGTTTTATCTTCACTCCCTTTATTGTTTCTTTTGATGTACAGAAGCTTTTGAGTGTAATGAAGTCCCATTTGTCAATTATTGATCTTATTTCTTGTGCAGCTGCTGTCTGATTTAGGAAGTCCTTTCCTATCCCTGTCTTGTAGGCTGCTGCCAACTTTTTCTTCTATTACCTTCAGAGTGCTGGCTTTCACGCTGAGGTCTTTGATCCATCTGGAGTTGACTTTTGTACAGGGCAAGAGGTAGGGGTTTCACTTTATTCTTCTACAAGAGGTGATCCAGTTTTGCCAACACCACTTGCTGAAGATACTGTCTTTCCTCCATTGTGTCTTCTTGGCCCCCTTGTCAAATACGAGGTGGCTGAAATTGTATGTGCTCAAGATTGGATCTTCAGTTTTGTTCCATTGGTCAACTGGTCTGTTTTGGTGCCAGTACCAAGCTGTTTTTATGACTATAGCCCTGTAGTATAGTTTAAAGTCTAGTATAGAGATCCCCCGCCCCCCCCCCCCCAGTATTGCTCTTTTTGCTCAGGGTTGCTTTGGTTATTTGGGGACTTTTTTTCCATATGAAATTAAAGACTTTTTTCCAAGCCCGGTGAAGGAACTTTTGGGGATTTTAATTGGGCTTGCGTTGAATCTGTATATTAGTTTGGGTAGAATGGACATTTTTTAGTACGTTAATTTTCACAATCTATGAGTATGGGAGGTCTTTCCATCTTCTTTTTCTATTTCCTTCTTCAGGGGTTTAAAATTTATTTTGTACAGATCTTTGGTGTCTTTGGTTAGGTTTGTTCCTACATATCTTATTTTTTTGAGGCTATTGTGAGTGGGAAGGTCTCCTTGAATTCCTTCTTCAATTGCTTGTTGTTGATATCAAGAAAGGCTACTGATTTTTCTAGGTTAATTTTGTATCCTGCCACATTACTGAAACACTTAGTCATTTCTTGGAGCTTTCTGGTGAAGTTATTAGCATCCCTTAGGTAAATAATCATATCATCAGCAAAACGGGATAGCTTGGCTTCCTCATCTCCAATTAATACTCCTTTAATTTCCTTTTCTTGCCTTATTGTGCTAGAAAGTGTTTCAAGCACTATACTGAAGAGTTGTGGTGACAGGTGCCTTGCCTAGTTCCTACCTTTAAGAGGAATGCTTCTGTCTCTTCTCCATTTAGGATGATGTTTCCTGTATATGGCTTTGATTATATTGAGGAATGATCCCTCCAAACCAATTCCCTCTAGGAATTTAAACACGAAGGAATGCTCAATTGATGCTGCTTTACTTGAGATTATCTTGTGGTTTTTGTCTTTCAGTCCATTTATGTGTTTTTTGATATTTATTGATTTTTGTATGTTGAACCATCCCTGGTATGGTTTGAGTGGAACTTGGTCATGATGGATGATCTTTTTGATGTGGCTTTGTATGTGGTTTGCAAGTAGTTTGTTGAGAATTTTTGCATCTGTGTTCATTAATGAAATGGGTCTATAGTTCTTTTTGGTTGTATCTTTCTTTGGTTTTGGTATTAGAGTGATGCTGGCTTCATAGTAAGAATTTGGGAGATTTCCCCCTGCTTCAATCCTTCTGAACATTTTGAGTAATAATGGTTGGAAGTCTTTTTGAAATGTTTTATATAATTCTGCCGTGAAACCATCTGGGCCTGGGCTTTTTTTAGTTGGGATGTTTCTTATTACATCTTCAATTTCTTCATGTATTATGGGTCTGTTTAAGATGTGGATCTCTTCTTGGTTAAGCTTTGGTGATTCTGAGGATTTCAGATATTGGTCCATTTCTTCTAGATTTTCAAACTTAGTAGCGTATAGGTTTTTGAAGTATACCCATATGATTGTCTGTATCTTTTCCTCATCTGTTGTGATGTTTCCCCTTTCATCACAAATTCTATTGATTTGGAGTTGCTCTTTCTTTCTTTTGGTTAACTGGGCTAGAGGTCTGTCAATATTGTTTATTCTCTCAAAGAACCAACTTTCAGATTCATCGATTTTTATATTGTTTTCTTTGTTTATATTTCATTGATTTCTACTCTAATTTTTGTTATTTCTTCCTGTCTGTTGCGTTTAGGGTTCATTTGTTGTTGTCTCTCAAGTGTTTTTAGCTGCAGTGTTAGATAGTTCACTTGTGCTCTCTGTTTTTCTGATGTAGGCACTCAGGGCTATAAACTTCCCTCTTAGGTCTGCTTTTAAAGTATCCCATAGGTTTTGTTGTTTTGTATTGTCATTGTCATTCAATTCCAGGAATGCTTTTATTTCTTTCTTTATTTCTTCCTTGACCCATTCATTATTCAGGAGACTGTTGTTTAGTCTCCATGTGTGCTTGTAGATAGTAGGGCTTCTCCTGGTGGTGATATTGAGCTTTATTGAACTGTGATCTGATAGGATGCATGAAATTATTTCAATCTTTTTGTTTTTGTTGAGGTTTTTTTCTGTGTCCTAGTATGTGGTCGATTTTGGAGAATGTTCCCTGGGGGGCAGAGTAGAACTTTTATTCCCTGGTATTTGGGTGGAATATTTGGTACACATTCTTGAGGTCCATTGGTGTATTTTATCATTCAGTTCAGATGTCTCTCTGTTCATTCTTTGTCAATTCAATCTGTCCAAAGTACTTAGTGGGGTATTGAAATCCCCTACTATGAGTATGCTGGAGTTTATCAGTTCCTTGAGGCCCTGCAAAATTGTCTTTATAAAGATTGGTGCACCAGAGTTTGGTGCATATGTATTCATACTGTGAAATCTTCATGGTCATTGTTCCTTTGATAAACATGTAATGGCCCTCTTTGTGCCTTCTGATTTCTTTTACTTTGAAGTGTATTTTGTCTGATATTAAAATAGCAACACCTGCTTTCTTTTTGATACCATTTGCTTGGAATATTTTTTCCATCTCTTCACCTTAAGTTGGTGCCTAACCTGAGAGTGAGATGGGTTTCTTGCAGACAGCATATAAATGGATTTTGTTTCCTAATCCAATCTCGCAGACTATGTCTTTTGATTGGGGTGTTATCCATTAATATTTAAGGTTTTAATTGAAAGATGTGTGCTGCTTCCTTTCATCTTATTTGCGGTTTTAGTCTCAGTTTCTACTTCTGCAGTTATTTTTTATTAATTTATCTTTCTGTAAGGTTGGTTTTCCAGACATGTATTCTATCATCTTCTTTATATCATGGAAGATGTTTCTCTCTCCTTCAACTATAATCGAGATTTTTACTGGGTATAGTAACCTGGGTTGGCATCTATAGTCCTTTAACACTGGGAATGATTTGCTCTAGATTCTTCTTGCTTCATAGTTTGCACTGAGAAGTCAGTTGTAGTTCTGATGTGTTTCCTTTTATATGTAACTTATTTTTCTCTTGTGGCTTTCAGAATTTTGTCTTTGTTTTGGGCATCTAGCATTTTAACTATGATATGGCATGGGGAATTTCTTTTCTGATCTTCTCTGTTAGACGTTCTATGTGCTTCTTGTATTTTTGCTTTATGTATTTGTATGGGTTTATCTTTTTTTAGTTTGGGAAAATTTTCTTCTATTATTCTGTTGAAGATCTGATCAATACCCTTCTCTTGGGATTCTTCTCCTTCCTCTATTCCTATGATGTGGAGGTTTGGTCTTTGCATAGTGTTCCATATTTCCTGGTTGTTCCACTTTTCTGTATTTTTAAATTTTTCATAATCTTTACTTGAGTTTATTAGTTGTTCCATGTTATCTTCCAGGTCTTATATTCTTTGTTCTGCTTCCTTCATTCTATTTCTGAGACTTTTTCCATTCCTTTCCTCTTGATTGGATAAGTGTTCTATTTCCTTTTTCATTTCATCCTGTGATTTCTTTAGTATTTCCACTTTTTTGGAGCTCCTTAGTCTCTTCCTGTAGCTCCTTGCTTCACTGGTTCGTGTCCTTTTTCAGAGTTTCTATTTCCTCTAGGTTTTTCTTGAATTTTTCATTCTCTTTCCTTAGTTCTCTGACTTGTTCTTTATATTCTTTGATTTCTTTGAATATGTGTGCAATCGTTCCTCTATGATCTGTGTCCTGGGCAATCCTCAGGTGGATCCCACTGTAAGATTCTCCCACAGGGTTGGTTGAGCTTGGTGTGAAATTATCCTGCACCTTTTCTATATTGTTCCTTCATCATGTCCCTGCCATGTGGGTTTCCCTTTTTGCCTGTATTCTGATACAAATCACAAGTGCCTCCTCACTATGTTGAAGACTTGCTTTGCTTGCCTCCTTCAGATGCCTTTTTTTTCTTCTCTATATATGGAGTGTTGACTTGTCTAGGTTTCAGGCTTTCAATTTTGTTTATATATTGGAAGTCTAACTCACTCTTCCTTTTTTTCTGAAGGTTCTCCAAAAAAATCCACTTGGACACTCCCTCAGCAATTACAGTTGGGGATGGGGTATACTCTGTGCTTCAGGTGGATCTGGGAATTCCCTAATCTAAGTTTTCTGCACTCATGTTTCACAGTCACAACAGGTCCACCTTTAATACCAGCTAGCAGGGAGACACCACCCTGACAGCCACCAGACAATGATTTAACAGGTTCACCTTTAATACCATCTAGCAGGGTGACTCCACCCCAACAGCCACACAACACACTGATTTAACTATCCAACAAATCAAGGAAACAATTATCCAACAACCCAGAGATAGATCTATCTGACAATTTGCCTGGCTGAAGTGCCTGCTCCTACCTGTGCTTCAGGTAGTCCTGGGAAGTCCCTGATCTAAGCTCTGTGCACTAGTTATTTTAAGATCTCTAACTTGGGTTACATCTAGAGATCCTCATTAAGGAGTCTTCTACCAGATTTGTACTATTTAGTGAGACTTATTATTTGCATTTTCTTTTTCTTTTTTATGGAGATAATTTTGGAATATGGATTTATTTTGTTGTTTGTATTCTTGTATGAAACTCAAACGTTTCTTTGTTGAATTGAAGACTGAATTTACTTCTACTCATCAGGTGTCTTCATTGTCTTCTTATTAGCTATGAAAATCTGGTTGGTCTAGGATTCAGGTTTTCACTTCTGATTTTGTACTGGAGAGACCAGCTAGTTCTCACTCAGCTAATCTGGTGGTCTTCCAGAGGCCCAGGACAGGCAACAATCAGGCAGGCTTGAACCTTGCATCACATGAGATATACCTATTGGCTCTACAGGGCTGGTTGTAAGCATCTGGATCTGGGTCCAGGGCCAGAAAAGCCTAGTCTGAAGCTAGGGAAGGGCTGTAGGTGCTCCCTAGCTAATGGGTAGGGATTCTGGACTACCTCCAAGAGCCAAGGTGAATGGGCCTCTGGTTGTGTGGGGGGGGGCAGACCTCTGAACTCATGGGAATCACTGAAGTTTAAGCAATAAGAGATCAATACCTTAAACAGGCCCATAACATATGTGGAAATTGAAATAGTAATGCAATAACTCCCAACTAGAAAAAAAAAAAAAAAAAAAAAAAAAAAACCTGGGCCTAGATTGAAATTTGTGCAAGAGTTCTCCATAAAACATTTAAAGAGGACATAGCAACCATTATTACTCATAAGGTATTCCAAAGGATAGAAAACAAGTGAAATCTAATCAAATTCCTTTCTATGAAAGCGGCATCATTTCTAATACCAAAACCAGCAAAGATACAGCAAAAAAAAACTATAGACCCATATCCTTAATTAATATAGATGCAAAAATTCTCAAAATTCTCAAATACTTTCAAACCTCATACAAGCACACATCAAAAGGGCCATCCATTATGATCAAGTTGTATTTATTCCAGAGATGCAAGGATGGTTCAACATACATAAATCAATAAATGTTATAAATCATATAAATGTACTCAAAGACAAAAACCACTGGTTCGTTTCAATAGATGCAGAAATATCCTTTGATAAAATTCAACATAACTTTGTCTTTAATGTCCTAGAGGCAATTTTACTGAAGGGAACATACATGAACATAAGCAGCACTATATACAACAAACACATGGCCAATATTCTTCTAAATGAAGAAAAACTAGAAGCATTCCCCTTAAAGTCAGGAACCTGGCAAGGCTACCCACTAACTCCACTCCTTTTCAATAAATGCTTGAAACTCTTTCTAAAGCAATAATACAAGAGAAAGAAATTAAAGGAGTACTCATAGGAAACATGGAGATTGAAGTATCCCTTTTTTTGCAGATGACATGCTATTATACCTGAGGTATGCAAAAAATTTCCACCAGAAAACTTCTAGAAATGATTAACAGTTTCAGCAAAGTGGCACGTTACAAAATTATTCTACCGAAATTAGTAGCCTTGCTATATGCCAATAACAAACACTTGTAGAAGGAGTTCACAGAAATCACTCCATTCACAATAGCCTCAAATATATATATTTATAAAAATTTATATATAATTATATGTATATATTTATCAGAACAAACCTGATCAAAGACATCAGAAGATGGAAAAAACTCCCATGCTCATGGATTGAAAGAGTTAATATAGTGAAAATAACCTTCCCATCCAATGTAATATATAAATTGAATACAAATCTAATCAAAATCCCCATGAATTTTTTCACAGGTTTGGGAAAAAAAAACGTAAAATTCATATGGAAAATCAAAAGACCCTGGATAGCCAAAGCAAACCTAAGCAAAAAGAGTAATGCAGGAGAAATTACTACACCAGATTTCAATGTTTATTACAGATCTATACTCATAAAACAGCATGGTACTGGCATAAAAGTAGACCCATTGATAAATGGAACAAATTAGAAGACCCAAACTTGAGTGCACACAATTTCAACCACCTGATATTTGACAATGGGGTCAAAACACTCATTGGGGGAAAGATAGTATCTTCAGCAAATGGTGCTGGCAAAACTGGATCACTATGTCAAATGCTGGAGAGGTTGTGGGTAAAGAGGAATACTCATTCTCTGCTGGTAGGAGTGCAAACTTGTACAACCCTATGGAAACAGTGTGGAGAAACTGTAAAAGACTAAAAATGAACCTACCATTTGACCCAGTCATATAGCTCCTGGGTGTACATGCAAAGAATTCATCTCTAGCAGATATACTTTCACAACTATGTTTATTGCAGCTCTTTTCACAATAGTGTAGACCAGAAAACAACTTAAGTGTTTCTCAACTGATGAGTGGATATTGAAAATGTGGTACATTTACACAACCGAGTTCTTCACAGTAGTAAGGAGAGACAACATCATGGATTTTGCTGCTAAATGAATGGAGCTAGAAACTGTTATGTTAAGTGATCTAACACAGTATCAGAAAAATAAAATGATGTAAGGTGTCCCTCATCTGTGGATCCTAGCACCAAATTCTTATATTTAAGTCAAGACAGGTAACTTGTTACTAAAAATAATACCACATTGACAGATAATAATATAGATATAGCTTGAAGTTTATGTCTCTATTTTCCTAAATTCAAGTATTTATGAGAAAGAATAAACAAATCTCTTCTGTCAAAGTAAAAAAAAAAATCACTATTTGTGTTGCCTGTAGATACTGGGTGTTTGGTGTTGCTTTATTTTATATGGACAATATCCACATTAATAAAAATTGAAAAAAAGAAAAATAACGAAAATGAAAAGAAAGGAGGGGTGCTCAGGGGTTAACAGAACTGGCTGCTCTTGCAGAGGAGCTGGACTCAATTCACCGCAAACACTTGGTAGCTAACAACCATCCATAATTTCAGTTCCAGGGGGAAACAAGGCCTTCTGCCCTCCTTGGCAGAACAAAACTCCAGGTGCTCTTATATACAGGCAGGCAATATACCCATACACATAAGTAAAATAAATACATTTATTTTATTTTATTTTATTTTTATTGATGCTTTGTGTATTTCATACATCATTTTCCAATTCAGTTCAGGCATATTTCCCTTTCCCTACCTCCCTATCCCATCCCACCCCATCCCAGATCATGCATTCTGCCAAAAGTGTACTGCATCTTTCAGTTTTTTTTTCCATTTTTTAGCAATAAATGATAATTTATGAGTACAAGCATCCCTCATGTAAAACCAATTTGCAGGCTGTTGTGCCCAAACTCCCACAGCCCCACCATCCAGCATGTGGGGGGGGCTTGTATGTTCAATCAAGTTGATCAAATGAGTGTCCAGACTATATTGCTGTAGTTTCACCATTCACCCCAATCACAACCCTTGCATTCTACCATACCCCGTCTTCCGCAGATTGTTCCCTAGGCTTAGAAAAGGGGCACAGGTGGATGAGAAGCAAAACAGTCTACTTTCTCTGGAGCTGTTGTTTTGGACTCTGGTCAATTCTGGCTGTTTCCTTTCATGGGCTGACAGTTTATCCAGGAATAACCTTTCAATCTTACTAATGAAGCACAAGCAATTAGATATATCGGTATTTAAACAGCACTAATAGTTATGGTAGGTTACTTTTGTATAGACACATATGTTTGGATGGTATGTTAATCCATGAATTACATTTTTTCCTGTTAAATATGACAGGGTCTTACTGAGGATGTAAGCTTGTGGCATCAGCCGTGGGTTATTCCTCCAAGGAGAGAACCAATAGCCAATTAGATTTGGGATATACAGGCATATGGCTGCCACTGCTGCACAGTATTTCCAGACAGGTGAGGTGTAGCTGGTGCTGACAGTGGAGTCTTGCTTGACTCAAGGAGACCCGTATTTGCTTTATTAGTTTAGTGGCCTTTGGTAACACTCTCTGGTATTCCAGAGGCCATCTGTACACTTGCATGTGTGGTCTCAATACATCTTTCCCATGTTAACGTCAGGTCTTCGGCAGCAGGGCCTTATCGCCTCTCTTCTTGCAGGTATCCCAGTTTAGAGGCAAGGAGCCTTTGCATTTTGTGGGGGCTTGGATCCCCTGGCCAACATCTCCTTGGTAGAATAATACATTGCTGATGTCAGAGCTCCTGTATTATTATATTTTGCTTAAGTGCATAGCTTAAGGACTTTAGTATTGTATTTGGTTCTGAATGGAGAATAATCCTTTTCACAGTTCTTATTTCTATTTGTCAATTAAAGAGGGCAGTTTTACCAGTTTTATAAGAGATTACCTCTATAATAGTTGTCTCCAATTTACAGTTGGAGAATGACCTCATAATCATCATATTTCTCCTTTTTCTATGGTGGGGAGGCAAGATAATCTCTCATATTAAAACCTTTGTGACACCTAGAAGGGAAGTTTTGTTAGGACTCATTATAAATAGTTGTTACAAGTAGGATCCACAGAGGGGTTCGATTTTGTAGCAATCTGAGGCTTTTCTTCCTTTCAATATTCAGACAGGTCAACCTTTCAGTTGGCACTTTCTGGTACATCCTATTCAATGCAAAGCTGTATCTTTTCTTTCTCAGCCGTTAAGTTGGTGACATTTTGACCTGTTGGAACATACAAATCTTTTCCCGTAGTTAGTTTTAAGATTTGAATTGCAAGGTTTTTGACGAAAAGGTTTCATGTCTATCTGTATCCCCCCCCCTTTTTTTTAACCCATGAGTCTCCAGAAGACAGTTGTATTATACATAACTATAGGGTGGAATCAAGGCACAGATTTCATCAAATTCACCCATGTTGTTTTGGGTGACTATATATGATTAACTTGGGAAGCAAACTTAATTTTTACGTTAAATCATCTTAAAGAGAATGCTACAAGGTGATACTGTACAACAGAGAAATTATAGAGAACATTTGTATGTGCCAATCCCAAAGTTATTGCTCTACAGATTTTGTGTAAAACAAATGTGGACAACAGCGAATTATATCTACATTTAACTCAGATGCATTACCGTTTTTATCAGAGTCTGTAAACCAATGTTGTTTAATATACACATATTTACTTTTACTAAGTCCTAAAACACCATGTATCCTGTAGACAGTGTCTAGGCGAAACTGAGTACTTGCTGAACTCACATCAATTAAATATGCCTTGATCGAATATACATCCGTGTCCCTCTCCCACCCATCCCCCCTTCCCAATTCACCATTTCAGTCCATTTTCTGATGCAGTCTTTCTGTTGTTGTTCTTTTACTATGCATCCCTCTCCATGAGAAATATTTATATCTGGGTTGTTGGTACTAGCATCCACATATGAGGGACACCATTTGTCGTTTGTTTTTCTGGGACTGTGTTACTTCACTTAACATAATGTCTTCCAGCTCCATCCATTTACCTGCAAAGTTCATGATGTTGTCCCTCTTTACTGCTGCATAGAACTCCATTGTATACATGTACCACATTTTCTCTATCCACTCGTCAGTTGAGGGGCACCTGGGCTGGTTCCAGCTTTTTGCTATTGTGAACAGAGCTGCAATAAACATAGCTGTGCATGTATCTTTGCAGTAAGATGTGTCTTGTGGGTATATACCCAGGAGTGGTATGACTGGGTCAAATAGCAGGCTCATTTTGAGTCTTCTAAGGGTTCTCCACACTGCTTTCCATAGTGGCTGTACAAGTTTACATTCCCACCAGCAATGGATGAGTGTTACCCTTTCCCCACAACCTCTACAGCACTTGGTGTCACTCGTATTCCTGAGCCTAGCCAGTCTTATTGGAGTAAGATGATATCTCAAAGTGGTTTTAATTTGGGTCAGTGAATCTGCATTTTTTTTATTTTAAAAAGAGCATGCTTGGGGCCTTTGTTCCAGTATAAAATTAATAATAAAGTATATGAAACTTCCAGAAGCTGGCCACAGTTCAGAATCACATGAAATATGTGGAGTGGTTTCCCGGATTTTTATCTGCAACAGTAGTTTAGGCTTTCTGTTCTTTTATGATTCTGGACACATAGACATCACCTGTACATCCTCCTGTTGCTGTTGCATTTTCCAATTTAATGGTCTTCTTCAATGAATGACACTTTGAGGAAATAATTGATCTAATTTAATAGTAGTGTTTTCAGAGAAACTAAGGCAAAATTTAAGAATTTAAATTAACATCTGCACTCAGAATTCACCTAATTCTCTTTTTTTTATTTTCTAATTGCTTTTCACTTGAAATTCAATGCTTTCTGATTACATGGGTATTACACAAACTTGAGTGCCTTTACATACATGCACACAATACATGCATACATATAAAATAAAATAATGACTAACATATTATAAAACACATTGCTGTTTAGCTCCAAGATTTTTCTCTTTTTATAAAGCTGTATTGCTTCCACTGTAATGGACATGTTAACACACTATTGGCATAGCCTGGGATTATTCTTAAGGTTAACATAGGTGTCTCTTGCTCTACAATCTGTAGTCCAGGGCTTTCATGTTGGCTTACCCTAGTTTCTGCATGACCTGTTCACATTTAAGGAAAATGTGATCAGGCTAGATCTCTCCAACATACAAGGTTACTAAGGTGCAATAATATTTCATGGAATTAAAAGCAATCCATATGGAAGGGGGAGACAGATGAAGTCTCTTGTTATCGTCACCCCAACACTGTAAGCCAAGAGACAGAGGAGGGAAGGGAGCAACCTGGCCACTGGCTGTCTGATAAAACTCACTCCCTATAAGAGAACCAGAGAAGCTTTCCTTGTAACTCACCATTTGCATATTGCAATTGTTAATTCGGTCTAGATGTTGAGTTTTTTTTTTTTTTTTTTTTTTTTTTTTTTTTTTTTTTTTTTGGTCCTTTTTGAGAGAGGGTCTCCCTTTAGTCCCAGCAAGGCTTGAATTCACAGAAATCTGCCTGCCTCTGCCTCCCAACTGCTGAGATTAAAGGCGTGTGCCACCACACCTGGCTTAGATGTTGAGATTTACATTTGTTTTTTGAGATTATAAAATACTTTATTTATTGGCTTGATTTCTGCTTGTATCCATTCATGCATATTCACCTACAAGTATCTGAAAAATAGCTCTGAAGTCAAATATGATAATGCTCTATTAACCATAATTAAATATTTTACTTATATTAATTAATTGCTTAAATATTTAAATTCTTTATCTAATTCTTATATAAGAAAATCCTCAACACCCCCCCCCAAAAAAAAAAACAGTGAACATTCAACAACTGCAATAATTTCAAGATAAATTTTTGCAAACTTTTATAACAGGAAAATAGAATCCTTACTTCCTTGTTGCAAATAATGATGGTGAGTCTGTTTCTATTTTATCTGTATTCTGCTCCCTTCACACTGCCTTCAGTGTGATTACTCTGAAGTTTAGATCAGTTTCTAATAACAGATGTGTGCTTATTATTTAGTAAGTTATGTAGACATTTTATAAGACAATATTCAATGAAGTTTTGTTTTAAATGTTAAATTTGTGTTTTCTAAATTGACATGCTATTATTCTGTAAAACATGTGAAAATTAAATGACTGTTAGTTCACCCATGTTATTATGCAATGCCCCTGGAGATAGAAGAGGGCTTTGGATTCCCCTGGAAATTGACTTATAGAAGTTCTTAGCTGCCATGTGAATGCTGGGAATTAAACCTGGGTCCTCTACAAGAGCACTCATTGCTCTTAACCACTGAACCAACTCTCCAGCCCACTGTGATTATTCTTCTTTGTAAATATTTTATTTATTATTTTTTTATTTTATACATATATAGGTGGATGCACCCACATCCTGCAATGCCTGCTGAGGTCAGACGATGATTTCAAATCCCCTGGAACTGGAATTAGAGAGGATTGTTAGCTGCCATGAAGGTGCTGCAAACCAAATCTTGGTCCCCTGCAAGAGCAGCCAGTGTTCTTAACCACTGAGCCATCTCTCCAGCCTAATGTGTTTGTTATCTTTTAAATTTAAATGTTTTACTTCAAAACTACGGTCAGGCCTTGGAGGCTTGATTTTTTCTATGCTCTAATGCTCTTCTGATGAACAAGGGAGTGTCTTTATTAATGATAACGACATTGATAATTGTGTCAAAGAACCCTTTGAAGTTGCTTATTAACAAGAGAGAATTTTAAAGTCATAATACAGGAATAGTAAATTGGACAGGAAGCTTTAAGAAGAGGGTAATAAAGGAGGGGATCTAAATAACTTCAAATTTTATTGTATGAAAATTGCAAAAATTAAAAAGTAAAATAAATATCAATGATATTTGAAAACATTTAATGTTCATAAGAGTTGATGACTTCATTATCTTAAGGTAAATTGTTATAAGCAAAGATACAGCTAAGGACACTATTCAATCTATTTTTTTTTTTTTGAGACAGTGTCTCCCTATAGCCCCAGCTGGCCTGGAACTCACTCTGTAGACCATGCTGGCCTTGATCTCACAGAGATCTGCCTGCCTCTGCCTCCCCAGTGCTAGGACTAAAGACATGAACCACCACTTCCAGCTTAAAGACAGTTCTTAGGCTCTATGTTGGTGCTGGGACTCGAACTTGGGTCCTCTGCAAGAGCAGTTGGTGCTCTTAACAGCTGAGCCATCTCTCCAGCCCCTCAAGCTATTTTTGATAGGTATCAGGACTATGAAATGTTTTGTAAGTCAATTTTAAAGGATCTATATTCATTAATATTTATACTTAATGTATTTATTATTGCGTACATGGTTGTTAAATGATCTTTCTTAACATGTAGAAAAACAATGCCCACTGTGAGTCTGAAGAAGTGTGAGTGGACATTGTTTTGGAGGGAAAGTTAGAAGTTTTTGCTTTCCTGGTAGATTCTCAGTAACCAAGACCAATAATAATATAACCACACAACCTTTATATTTGACTAATACAAATTTGCGAGTTTAATTTACTTATATCAAATAAAAGTTAAGTGCTGCATATATAGGGTGATTTAGAGAATCTTCTATTCATAGGAGGAAAATATGCAATATCCATTCTTTCAAAATGCACTGGAAGAGAAGCTCAGGGTAAAATGTAAAATATTCCATTCATGCCTCTTATAACTCATTCATATGCAACCATAAAATTAAAATAACCATTACTCTCAATTTGCAACGTATCATTGTTATTTGTGTATATTTTTATTTTATTTTATTTATTTTTTATGTGTATGAATGTACTGTCTGCATGTAGGTTTGTGCACCCGTGTCATGCAATGCCGCAGATGTCAGAAGAGGGTGTCGGATTCCCCTGGAACTGGAGTTAAAGATGGATTTTAGCCGCCATGTGGGTGCTGGGGATCGAACCCAGGTCCTCTGCAAGAGCAGTCGGCACTCTTAACCACTAGGCCATCTCTCCAGCCCCAGTTATTTGTGTATATTTTACTGCTTTATTTGGTGTTTGTGTACTTGCTAACATCACTAAAATTCTATAGTAGATAAAAATTAAATACTATATTATCCTTTATAGGTCTGTGCTAATGAACCATTTCTTTTGAAATTTATCACATTTCCATTAAGATAACATGCTTAATTGCATTTTTATAGAATTAGAATCAGGGGCTGGAGAGATAGCCTAGCGGTTAAGAGCACCGACGCTCTTGCAGAGGACCCGGGTTCGATCCCCAGCACCCACATGGCGGCTAAGAACCGTCTGAAACTCCAATTCCAGGAGAACTCCAGTTCCAGGGGAATCCGAGACCGTCTTCTGACCTCCGCGGCATTGCACGACACGGGTGCACAGACCTGCATGCAGACAACACATTCATACACATACAGAAATAAATTTAAAAAAAAAAAAAAAAGAATCAACAAGGTTTGAAATAGAAAAGAAAGACAGTGACCACTTGATTTCATCATCTGTCCTCATTTAAACAGAGATAAAAATCATGCTGTCATAAGCTACCCAAATTTTTCCAATGATTTTTTTCTATAAATTGATGACTCTATTAAGTTTGGTTACTAAATTAAATACAACTAAGGGTCATTTCAAATTAGAGAATAAAAAATTTTATTGTTGCTGAGGTTTTATTTAAAAAAAAAAACAAATCATGTCATTTGTGCTTATACTACTTTAAAAAATAAGATGTAGTAGTTCTGATTTTTTTCAGGATAAATTCTAAAGTGAGAAATGCATAAAATTTATAATTATGTTTTTGGTAATAGATTGGTAATGGATAATTGCATATAATGTATCATCTTCAGTGAAAATCTTAATTATAGACATAGAGTAATCTTTTATCAATATTTGTGATATGGTAGCAAAAGAAATTGAAAAGCACTTTTTCAATGTGGCAGTTGGTGATTGGACTGTAAAGGGGTCAGCCAATGGACTCACGCTCATCACCTGCGGAGATGGTCTCTGTCCTCTCTCGGCAGTATCATAGGACTTTTGACAGGATTCCTAAGGAAAAATGGCTAAAAAAGGAAAATAATACCAAATGATGAAAATGATCCAAGATTAATTTAGTAAAGCTACTCACTCAAGAATTAACTCAGGCAAAACCTGGCCACAACTTCAGCTGAAAGCCTATTGGCAGCTGATTACTGCTGGGTGAGGAAGGTTGATTTACTTTAAGGGAGAGATTCTAAGTAGGCTGACTAGGCTCTAGTGGAAGAACCTGCATTGAGGGCCATCTGTATACACAAAGTTTACTGGATTGTCCTTAACATATAGGACAGAATGCATGTAAACCAGTGGGGAGTCTATGGGCAATTTGGGAATGGAGACGGTGTATAACTATGTTTAAGGCATAGTGTGTGAAATGCATACAGATTCAATAAAAACATACATTAAGAAAGAATTGATTTATATGGAAGAAAATGCTCATTTTATTCAAAGAGGAAATAATCAATTTGAATTTATGTAGTTCTTTATAACTACCATTTGTGTTTTTTTTAAGTTTTTGAGAATATTTGAAAGATATAACATTCAAATGAATTTTATTTTACTTTGGAGGATGTTGTGTGAAATTAGTGTAGATTGGACTAGATTCAATGAAATTGGAATGGGGTGTGACTGATAAACAAACACATATACAACATATATTTGTATAACACCTATCTATCTATCATCTATATATATATATATATATATATATATATATATATATATATATATATATATATATAGATAGATAGATAGATAGATAAATATTAGATGATATAGATGATAGATAGATAGATATTACATATATTATGTAGTAGTCAAGGAAGTCTAGGGAAGAATCTAATACTTTATTTCCTTTTGTATCTATTTCAAGAACACGCAGGTTAAGTAAACAGCAGGTGACCCTTCCCTGGGAACAGATGTTGACTGAGGAAGAGACAATGCTCTCTTCTGAGACGATATTCCTGCTCTGTACTGTAGTTTGCTTAAATAACTGTGAGAAACATTAATCTTTCACTTCATCAGATGAGCACACAAGAGTGCTGAAAGGGAGACAGTGGGGCTGGAGAGATGGCCTAGTGGTTAAGAGCGCCAACTGCTCTTGCAGAGGACCCTAGTTTGATTCCCAGCACCCACACGGCGGCTGAGTATCATCTTTAACTCCAGTTCTGGGGAAATCCAACACCCTCTTCTGACATCCGCAGCATTGCACGACAGGGGTGCACAAACCTGCATGCAGACAGTACATTCATACACATAAAATTAATTAATTAATTAAATTTCAAAAAGAAAGGGAGACAGTTTATTTAAGATTTTGCAAGGCTAGGTTTAACCATAGAAGAGCTGGTGTAATGACTGATCTCTAAGCCTTGGAATAGAAATTTGTTTATACTTCCTATTCAGGAATAAGAATTCTTCAGCCTCTTCTTTTCCAGTTGTGGGTATTTGTGTTAATCATGATATGCTGCATAAGGATGTGTCTCTGGTGAGACTTAATCTGTGAATATACAACAGTAAGTCATTTGGAGTCAGTTTATTAGTTCAACCATGTACTGGAAAACTAGTACTGGGCTCTCTTTGTCTTGTGATCTGTCTAGCCTCCTAGCCTTGATATCAATGTCAGGTATGCTCTAAAGTCTATGAAATGTGCCTTAAAGCAAATTATAGAGTGCTTGGTTACTCTCGTGATATTTGTCATTATTTCACCACTGGGCACAGCTTTCCAGGCCAGTTGTTGGATTTCACAGGATTCGAGCTAGGTAGGGTTGAGGAATTTTTTTTTTCTTTCTGGAAGTATGCACAGCACCTTCTAGCATTAGGAACGTTAGCCAGTAGAGATGAGACTCTTAACAACACTAGCTTGATTTCTCCTTGGGTGCTCGACAGCTCATATATGTAATATCTTCAGCAACCAGGTCTTATAGGAAGGGATAACAAACAAGTTGTTTAGGAAAATCTCTATCACACCTACCAGTATAGATTATTTAAAAGAGTTATCCTATAACTGGTAGGCATTGTGCCTACTAGACACCGTAGCCTAATAAAATAAATGTTCAGCGCCAGAATAGGCTCCCTCTCTTGTAGCTGTTGACAAGGGGTCCCAGAGACTCTCAGACAATACTGACCATGGTTCCTCCTCTTGATTATCTACCAGAACTTCACAACACTACTACTGAAAATATTAATTTATTCTTTCATAATTTCATACATGTGTACAATGAAATATAACATTTCCACCCTTCCACATACCCCTGGATTTACCTAACATACCCTCCCAAAATTCAATTATTTTTAAAAATCCACTAATTCCAACTTGTGCTGCCCAAATGTGCATGGATTGGGCTGTCCACAGAGCGCAGGCAATCTACCAGTGTCCATAGTGTAATCAGCTCCTCTGCTCACTGCCTGGTCTCAGGGAAACTTGTGGATGATGAGGCTGAAAGAATGGTAAAAGCCAGTGGCGGGGGAGGAGTGCTGTGAAGTGCTGTTCTTTGGGCTTGACATGTCTGATGGAAATATAATTTTAAAATTCATTTATTAAAAGTGCAATCCTTTTTTTCCAATTTGTTTTTGATATTAAACGTTCTAGATAATTTATGTCTGGGGAGTTGTTTTGGTGCAGTATATGTACCTATGTGATCATATACAGAAATTAGTATATGTCCTGTTTGTATCTATACATATGTTCTCAAGTCATATATTTGTTGCCTGTATGTACATTTTCCAGCATTAAAGGCAAACACATTCATAATGAAGTATCAACGGCTAAGGAAAGGTTGAGCCCTTATTGTATGCATAAGATATTACCTCCTCCCTAAGCTCACATTTCAACTTAGCCACTCTGAGTTTTTCTTTGTCAGTGTGTGGATAGTTTATTTTGTAATTCAAAGCAAAAAAAATCTAACTCTGCAGATAGGTCTCAATGGTTGAGTACACACCGTTCTAAAGTTTCTAGGGCCCAAGCATACAAGTCAGGTGGCTTCCAAACACCTGTAATTTTACTTTTAAGGGATCCAAGCCTTTCTTAGGGCCTCTACATACACACATGCATATATAGAAACAGATGCACACAATCATACACATACATAAATAGATAAATAAAAAATATGAATAAATATTTTATTGTTTTAGATTGTGTGTGTATGAGTGTATTACCTGCATGTGTGTAGGTACACCTATCTTGTAAAATGCCTGGAAAAGGAAAAAAGGTTGCATATTCCCCTGAAAGCAGAGCATTAGATAGTCATTGGCTCCCATATGGGTGCTGGGAACTAAACCCAGGTCCTCTGCAAGAGCACCCAGGGAGTCATGGTTTTAAAATGATTGATAACCACTCTAGTAAGTTGATCATTCTCTTCTTCACTATGATTTAAAAATTTGACCAATTAACCAATAATATTCCTTAGCATTTTTAACTGTCAGTTCCGCAACAGGAGGCTTAAGCAGTTCAAGATAATTGTTCATTTTTCATTTTCAAGTAGATATTACATTTTCAATGCTATACATGTATTTGCCCAATATATCATTAAAGTTAGTATTTGTGTTCCGTAAAATACATGACATACATAAGCAATTTCAATATTGACAACATTCCATTTCTTCCTCAAAGAGATGTCTCTGTGCACTGTAGTGAGATTGAAGAATTTTAGAGTAGTATGGCTAGGATATCACATAACTGGATAAAAAATAAGAAAAGGATCATTTTCATTAAATAAATACACACTAGAGTTTAGGGAGATGGGTCAGACAGGAAAGCCCCTGCCTTGCAAGCATGAGGTCTGAGTTCAGATGCGCACATCTGTATAAAACCTAGGCATGGAGAGCACTCCTGAAATGATAGTTCATGGCTGGTGGAGACAGTATCCTACAGCTCACTGCCCACTCAGTCTAGCTGAAACCTTGAGCTTCAGCTTAGGGAGTAATCACGTCTAAGAAGATAAGGTGGGAATTGGCTGGGGAAGACACTCAAAGTCAAACTCTGGCCTCTGCACATGGTGTCAGTCAAGTTATGTAACATTTCCATGTATAAAGGAATGGAAGAACAAAGCTGACAATTGTTATTCACATATGAAGATACATACCAGTGTGCGGTAAATCTGTCTCAAGTTATAAGGTGACAAACTACAAAATATTGAGTAATATTATACCTGAGATAAATCCCATACATATTTGGAAATAAAGCCTATGGAAGCAGGTTGAGACATCACCTCACTCCAGACTTGGGAGAAACAGTGTAGTGTAGTGTAGTGTGAGAAGCAAATTGATACCCACAGGGTCCATTCTTCTTTGTCCTCTCTCCACACACAGATCCCTGTTGCTCTGAATATAAAGAAGTTTGAGAATCAAGGTGTGAAACCAAGTTTGGTATCACAGAGCAGACTTCACTTTTAAAACTCTGAAAGTCCATGCGATGCTGTCACAAAATGAGGAGTCAGTAGACTGTGACTCTTTGTGACTTGCTTTGGATAAAATCACAAAGCTCTCTGTCTTAATATAAAAGCATACTAAAAATATCCATAGATTGAGAGTAGTTCAGCAAAAAGCAGCCCATTTAAATGTAAATATAAGTTAATATGTCAAACAGACCTTTGATATAAGGGAGGTACATTTTTGGTGATTTTAGTAACATATCAAATCTTCACAAGCAGTAATTTGCTTTACTTTTATATGGACTTTAAAAAAAGAGTAAGGAGTAAATTATTATTAGGCTTGAAATGTCTGACAGGAATATACTTCTTTCGGTAGGTTGAGCATAAATATAAAACTCAGAGAAGGATGTACTTGCCTGCAAGGAAATAAATTTCAACTTTTTGAACTCTAACTTTTTGAAGAGATAAATCAAGGACCAATTGTTTACATTTTAAAAGATTCATAGAGTCTGGAGAGATAGCTCACTGGTTAGAGCACTTGACTCTGTCGGATGACACAAATTCTGCCTTTAGCTTCCATGATGGGTGGCTTCTACTGCTGCTAACTTCACCTGTGCACAGTATGTTCACATACACATAGAAAAGTCATGGTTTGTTTTAATTTATAGAAGCACACCGAGTTGAAACTTTATTGTAAATGTTATTGTTGGGAGAAGTGGGGACCGTTTTATCCAGTCATACCACACTCTTCCTTCTTGAGGTTTATAAAGTAAGTAGACCTATTTCTATTTATATAAACACCCCTCAGGGATATGGTTATAGTAACATAGAAAATGGGACTGCAACTCTCTTTTTCTATGGAAATTTTCATTTAATGTTTTAGTTAATTGGTGTGTACCACCATTTTGCCTGTGTGTATGTAAGCAGACCTAAAGTATGCAATGCCCAGGGATAAGAAGATGGCATTAGTTCCCCTGAAACTGGAGTTACAGAGAGAATTTAGCCATCAATGGGTTCTCAGAATAGAATCCAGGTCATATGGAGGAGCTGCCAGTGCTCTGGATGGCATTGTCCTGTCTCCAGCTCCCTATTATGAATCCTATAAAACTTATGAAACATAAGTCTGTCTCAGATTTTATTATAGTAAAACTAATTGACCATTGATAATCGTACAGAACTAAGCAAAACAATATTATATAGAAAAATCATGTTTAGGCAACATTTACTTTCAAAGTAAATTATAACCTGCTGACTTGCCTTCACACACTAACACCTAGTTGTTCGTATTAATTCAGGAATACAACATATTTTCCAGAGTATAGAGCTAACAGATGCATATGAGACAAAAGCAATTAACAGTTTTGGAATTTATGGAGAAGGTATATGATAAAATTTTCATATTATTCATTATAAAGCAGGAAATAATTATCCTGCTCAGATGAAGAATATTTGACAACATACAAATTAAATGCTATTGTGATTATATTGAAATTATGTGTATATATGAATATATGAATATATATATATGAATATATATATATATGTGTGTGTATATATATATATATATATATATATTCAGAAAGAAGACAAGAAACGCAAACATGAAATTTTGGTTCACCTTTATAAGGTGCATACAAAAAGCGTATAGAAATGCAAACAATAATCCTGAGTTCAAGTCCAGCCTGGCCTACAGGACAGCGTGGGGCCACAGGGAGACCCTGTCTGGAAAAGACCAAAAAAAAAAAAAGAAATACACACAAATATAATAATTATAATAAATGTAAAGAAATAAACCAAACTGTTGGAATTAATAAGCTAAAATCAGATATAAAAGGTTAGCATCAACATATTAAAATATTAATCATATATTTATAATAGGGAGCAAAATATTAGAACATACAATAAGGACCATAACCTCTACTCACACAAATAAAGAATGAGGATATTTCCCTAAAAATATTCTGCATCTGTTGGAGAAAAAAATGTACATTATAATATGAAAATACATTAATGAAATTGTATCCACATGAAATAATATAATTTCTTCCTAAATGTGGAAAATTAATATTTTAGCTATATCCAGTCATACACCGTTAGTGGGAAAGTAAACCAGCACAGCCCCTTTGGAAATCAATCTGAAGGTTTCATGAAACTGTAGAACTAGAACTGCCATATGCTTAGCTATTCCATCCCTGGGGATCATAGCTTTGAATCTTTACATGTGTTTCTTTAAATTGGCATGTCTGTAGGGACTTAGGCGGGAGCGAAGAAGTCGTGATGGTTGCAGTGATGGTCCAGGATGACAAAACACATATGCTACAGAAATAGAGGAAATGTAGGAGGAAGGGTTCAAATAGGGATCCAGATAGGGGATGAATACACAGTTGTGTGCAGATGGATGGTAGGTAAAGAGGAGGGCACATGGAACAGCCACATGGACTCCCACTATATAAGCTCATTTTTTAAATACATCCATTGATGAATTGTATATTTCATATATTATCTTTCAGTCCAATTTAGACACGTTCCCCTCTCCCTGACCCCCACCCCCACCCCAGTTCATGCCTTCTGCCATACATGTCTTGCATCTTTCTTTCAGTCTTTCCAAAGTTTTTCACTGCAGAGGTTTGTTGTTTTGGGCAGAATTTAACTGTATCAATCAGTTCTTTGTCCCAGTTTTATGTTGTTGTTGTTCCCTCCCCTTTGTATTGCACCAATATATGCCTATAGAACCATCATGCACATATCAAAATTACGACTTCTGAGAATAAACTGTATGTTAATTCTGAAATACGTTTAAGTATTCACATTTTTCCCCTTTAATTTTATATTACTGTAAGATATGAATACATACCTTCCACCCATATACAGTGATTACAGAGTCTGAAAATACGTGGTAGATCAATTCTAGAGCCTAAGAGATTCACATTATAACAGCACAGTTGCTTTCAGATAAAAATAAATATAACAATCATGTTGTTCAACTTGCCTTTTTTTTACTTTTTTGTAAATTTTATTTATTTTTGTATGTGTACGAATGTACTGTCTGCATGTAGGTTTGTGCACCCGTGTCTTGCAATGCTGCAGAGGTCAGAAGAGGGTCTCGGATTCCCCTGGAACTGGAGTTCTCCTGGAATTGGAGTTACAGACAGTTCTTACCTGCCATGTCGGTGCTGGGGATCAAACCCGGGTCCTCTGCAAGAGCAGTCGTTGCTCTTAACCACTAGGCTATCTCTCCAGCCCCCAACTTGCCTTTTAACTGGGGATTTGGTGTTAGCATCCACAAATGAGGGTAACCATTTTTGCAATTCATATTTTTCCCCTTTTATATTACTCTAAAATATGCGTACATACCCTCCCCCCATATACCACAATTACAAAGTCTGAAAATAAGTGGTGGGTTAATTCTTGGTCACATTAAGGTATTCACATTATAATGGTACAGTTGCTTTCAGGTAAAAGGAAAATCGTACACACACACACACACACACACACACACACACATTGCTCAGTTTGCCTTCCTACTAAGTATTTGATGTTAGCATGAACAGATGAGGGATACCATTTGTCCTTTGTTTTTCTGGGACTGTTACTTCATTTAGCATTATGTCTTTTAGTTCCATCCATTTACCTGCAAAGTTCATGATGTCATTTTTCTTTACTGCTGTATAGAACTCCATTGTGTAGATGTACCACTATTTTCTCTATTCACTCATTGGTTGAGCGACATCTGGGTTGGTCCCAGCTCTTTGCTATTGTGAAGAGAGCTGCAATAAACATAGATGTGTATCTATCTTTTTGGTAGGATGAGTCTTGTAAGTATATACCCAGGAGTGGTATGACTGGGTTAGGTGGTAGACACATTTTGAGTCTTTTAAGGATTCTCCACACTGCTTTCCATAGTGGATGTATGAGTTTACATTCTCACCAGCAGTTGATGAGTGTTCCCTTCCCCCCCCCCAACCTCTCTAGCTTTTGGTGTCTTTTGTTTCCTTGGTCTTAGCCAGTCTTACCGCAGTGAGATGACATCTTAAAGTGGTTTTAATTTTCATTTCCTTAATTATTAATGATGTTGAACACTTTCAGATGTTTCTCAGCCATCTTTATTTCCTCACTGTGAAGTCTCTATTCAGCTCTTTATTCCATCTCCTGGGTGGGTCATTTGTTTTCTTACTTCTTTGTTTTTTGAGTAGTTTATATGTTCTGGATGTTAATGCTCTGTCAGTTGTATCAGTGGTGAAGGTTTCCTCCCACTCCGTGGGTTTTCTCTTCATTTCATTGATTGTTTCTTTAGTTATACAAAAGCTTTTGAGATCTCACTTGTCAATTGTTAACCTTATTTCCTATGCAGCTGCTGTTTGATTTAAAAGTCTTTTTCTATGCCTATGCTTGTAGGTGGCTGTCAACTTTTTCTTGTATCACCTTCAGAGTTTCAGGTTTTACATTGAGGTCTTTGATCCATTTGGAGTTGATTAAACCTCCCAAAAAAAAGCTCAGGCCCAGACACTTTCACAGCAGAATTCTATAAAACTTTTACAAAGGTCTTACAACCATTACTACTCAAAATGTTCAGAAGGTTACAAGCAGAGGGAAATCACCCAAATTCCTTCTACGAAGCCAACATCACTGTAATACCAAAACCAGGCAAAGATACAACCCAAAAAGAAAACTATAGACCCATCTCATTAACGAACACAGATGCAAAAATTATCAACAAAATACTTGCCAACAACGTACAGACCCATATCAAAAGATTATCCATGATGACCAAGTTCGATTCATACCAGAGATGCAGGGATGGTTTTTACAACATATGTAAATCAATAAATATAAAACACATAAATGGACTGAAAGACAAAAACACATGATCATCTCAATTGATGCGGCAAAATCTTTTGACAAAATCCAGCATCCTTTAATGTCTAAAGTCCTAGAGGGAACTGGACTGGAGTGATCATTCCTCAATGTAATCAAAGCCACATACAAGAAACCCACACCCAACACCATCCTAAATGGAGAAAAGTTGGAAGCATTCCCCTTAAAGGCAGGTACATGGCAAGGCTGTCCACTATCACCACTCTCCTTCAATATAGTACTTGAAACACTTGCCAGGGCAATAAGGCAAGAAAAGGAAATTAAAAGAATTTAATTGGAGAAACGGAAGTCAAACTATTCCTCTTTGCAGATGATATGATAGTTTACCTAAGGGATGCTAAAACCTCCATCAGAAAACTCCTAGAAATTATTAAGAGTTTCATTAAAGTGGCAGGATACAAAATTAACCTAGAAAAATCAGTAGCCTTTCTTTACACAAACAACAAGCAACTAGAGAAGGAATACAAGGCTGTCCCACTCACAATAGCCACAAAACAATAAAATACCAAATACACAAAAGATCTCGACAGCAAAAAATTTAAACCCCTGAAAAAGGAGATTGAAAATGACATCAAAGGATGGAAAGAATCCCCCCATGCTCATGAATTAAAAAAGTTAATATAGTACAAATGTCCATTCTACTCAAATTAATAAACAGATTCAATACAATTCCAATTAAAATCCACAATAGTTTTTTCACAGACTTGGAAAAATAATCCTAAAATTCATATGTGAAAACAAATGACCCTGAAAATTCAAAGTGACCCTGAGCAAAAAGTGCAATACAGGGGGGAATCACTATACCAGACTTCCAACTATATTATAGGGGTATAGTCATAAAAACAGCCTGGTACTGGCACTAAAAGAGGCCCATAGACAAATGGAACAAAACTGAAGATCCAAGCTTGAGCACACACACTTTTAGCCACCTCATATTTGAAAAATGGTGCAAAAAGACTCAATGGAGGAAAAACACCATCTTCAGCAAATGGTGCTGGCAAAACTGGATCACCATTTGTGATGGTGTTCACAAAATTCTTCATAAAATTAAACCCCTACCTCTCGCCCTGTACAAAAATATAAGCTCATTTTTAAAAGGCCTTCAATGGAGGCCCCACATGCAGATGGATAGGAAAATCCCAGATGCCATGGGTTGTTACATAACCTTCCTAATTCCAGGCATGTGATAATTCCGTGAGAGCTTATGCCTCCCAAACTAAACAGGTATGTCCTTTGCCATGGTTATGGATCAAAAGTTCATCCTATTATTCAATGTACCACATACCTTCCCATACCTTGTCTGCATACTACAGAGAACCCATGTTTGAACTGAACTGGGATTATTCTCCCTGTTGGCTAGCTTTTATCCAGCTAGAAGTTTGTCAGGAAGGCAGGCAGTGGAGAAACCTCACCCATGTGTTCCTCAGCCTTAGACCCTGGAAGCTATAAGGCTAGCTTATCAGGAAAGAGTGCTTACTGGCAAAGCTGTTATCAGAATAAACAACTTACTTCTGATTGGATGTGAGGCTTTGGGGGGGGAGTTTATGTTTGATAATGTAGCTGTTGGTCAAAGGCTCATGGCTGTGGGAATCAGAGGCTCCATAAATAAACCTAAAACTGTTGTTTTACTATATGGAGATGATATCAACCTAACTCCTTAATATTTATGATTATTCACACAGACTACTGATGTTCTCAGACTTAAAACAAGGGATTGCGTTTACTGCAAAGGGTAAATAATTGCCAAAGTGATGGCTATTCAAGGTAATGAAAGTATGAGACTGTTTAGTGCTCAGAATTTGAACAGGACACTTATACCACACATCCTAGTTCAGAGAACAGTATAGAAAAGAGGGTGAAAAAAATAAAAAGAGGATGAAAAGAATGCAAGTAAGGTAATTGGGGTGATATGCCTGTGGCAATCAAGAACCACAGTATATCCATGTATGAAATGGCCAAAGGTAATTAATAAGTAATAAACAGAAAAGATATACAGATTCAGAAAATAAAGTTGCTTCACTAGCAATTTATGTAGTATTTCTGACTTAGGTGGTAGATTAATGAATATATGTTTTATAATTATATATCTAAATACCTCATAGTATCAAATAGCTAAAAATTTAATAATGATAATAATAATCCACCTTTAACCAGTTTTAAAATTATTATTTATACAAACGCAACCCAAGGTGTTTTATAAGAGTGTATATTTACTTTTTCTGTTGCCCCAGAATCAAACTATGCAAAAATTTGGTTTTATTTATTTATTTATTTAAAAATTCTTTATGGACTTAAAATATTTTAAACTTATTAACATCAACTATTGATAGCAAAATATCTTTTTTTTTTTTTGTCTTTTCAAGACAGGGTCTCCCTGTAGCCCCAGATGTCCTGGAACTCACTCTGTAGACCAGGCTGGCCTTGAACTCACAATGATCCACCTGTCTCTGCCTCCCAAGTGCTAGGATTAAAGGCTTGTGCCACCACACCCAGCAAAAGATCTTTTTTGTATACTAGTAACATATATAATATTGTTTACTAACTATATTAAAGCCAATGTAGTATTTTTAATATTTTATAATTTAGAATTTAATATTAAGGCATTAATTTATTTATTGTTGTTCTTTTTGAAGGTGGGTCTACATGTAGCTTGAGGTGGCCTGGGACCCAATATGTAGAAGAGGCTGGCCATTATCTCACAGAGATCCACCTGCCTCTTCCTCCCAGATAACGGGACTAAAGGAGTGCATCATCACACCTTGAAATACATTTAAGATTTATGCATCTGAAATAATTTGAACTTTTGTAACTAAGACTGATACTTAAAATTTTTTGAAGTTTTTCACTTCATTAAAAAGGGTTCTATCAATCAAAAACAGAACATATACCCACAATCAAAATTTATTTTTTAATTTTGGACAAAGACTTTCAGAAATGTTTCATGAATGTACTGCAAATATAGGCACACAGTGCTGTGGTTATTTTTACTGGTTGACAGTTTCACATACATGTATAATAAATGTACTAATTCCTAGCCCCTTCCAACTCTCTCATTCCAGTTGCTTTCCCATTGAACCCTTCTCAAAACTCCTCGTACTTTCTTGTCTTCTTTTTGTGTCTGGCACAGTCAGTTTAATAAAAGTTTCTTGTCTGACCATGGGTGGGGTGTTTTTTACTAGAGCAAGTGCAAATGTCCAGGGGCTACAGCACTGAAGGAAGAAACAGCTCAACAGAGTCCCTCTGTGTAGTCCAGGCCAGCCTGGAATTTTTCAGCAATCTTCCTGCCTCTGTCTTCTGTGGCCTGTTAGTACTGGCATGTATAACCACACCTAATAAACAACAGCTTTAATGTCCCAGAAGTACAAAAAGTTAAAATTTTATTTTCCCAATGTTAAAATTATTATTCACATTTCCTTAGAAACTTTTGAAAACAGATAAAGTTATTTGCCTGCCATGTGATTTTGAACTTAAAGTTTTCATAATTTATTATCTTTATTTCTTTTGCCCTTATTTTAAGTTTTGGCTTATTAGGATTTTATTTTCAAATTACAAATTGAATTATTACATTTTATGCTTATTTGAAGTTCTAAGCATTACTTTGTTTTTGAATACTAATATAAGTACTTTAAACATTTTTAAACGTAATTTTTGTGCTTTTCAAATAATATAATTTGATACTATTTATATCCCTTCCTCTATCCACTCCTTCATTGCCACCCAAATTAGTGTGTTCTATTATATATATATATATATATATATATATATATATACCAATCCTAAAGGAAGCTTCTTTTTGCAACAGATGAAGGTTATTACAGAGATTCATAGATGGGCACACACAGAGAAAATGCTTCTGAAAGCTGCCCATTCTTGAATGACACATCTACAGAGAAATCTCACGGAATACAAGAACAGGTATTGTAAGAATACTAAGTTTTGTAATGTTTTGATAATTACAGTTGATTACACATGCTTATATAATATATCTGAACATAAGGAGAGATAGTTGTTTTATTTTAAAATAAAAATCACTGCTTTTACTGCACTTATAGTCACTGAAGGTAAGTTGACATCTCTCCAGAAGAGCTGCTGGTTTACACAGCCATAACTAACATTAATAAACAAGAAGGGGAATCTATATAAGATTGCTAGCTGTTCAATTTATATCTAGAATAAGAATGTAAGAGTCTCAAATGAAATTGTAGATAGAGCAGTGGTGTGGCCACAGAGTACCACATTCTTCTAAATAGCTCAAACTTTAAAAAGTAGGCTGTTTTAGTTCCTTTGTTTAATAATAAAAAATAAAAATCTTTTTGGATATATTTTAATTGTGGAGTGGACCATATCCTGTTTCCCTGATAAATCGCTGCTGAACAGAAATCTAAGGTTTGTCTTATTTAGACTTTTACTTTCCATTCTCTGTACATTAAGTGATTGAAATTTAGTTCTAAAAGCAGTTGCTTTTATTATCAGAGCATTTGTCAATCTCCCCACAATTCATTTGACCTTTCTTTTCAATCAGTAATAGCTGTGGTAGTAATGACTTTCTCCTACAGTAATGATCATAAGAGAACAAATAAGTTTTAAAATGACAGCTTGCACTTAGTGAAGAAATGTTCTATGAGAGAGATTTATTATCATTATTATATAATTTTTCTGTGTAGAAGGTGTGTAATCGTGAGACCTCACTTACTTCTGGAGCTTTCTTGAAGATTGGTGAATAACCTTAAATATGTGCATTAAACCTCCAATTTGTGAGATAGTGAAGATATCAAAGTAAGTCTCGTGCTAGGTTCTTTTATTACGTGTATGATTTGTATGCTTTGAGGGTGACTGGTTTCCTTATCTTCATAACACTAATTGTTCCTATTGCTTGATGAGCCTTCATACTTAGCTGAGCTATTTATTTTCTTTTCTATTATTCCTCAATTATTTTTTTGTTCAATACAATTGCTCTCTCATATTTTCTTGTAATACACACTAATGTAATTTCTGCAGGAAAGTCTATAGATCATGTTACATTAAAGTTAGCAAGTATGGAGCTGGGGAGATGGCTAAGTCAGTACAATGCATGCCTTACAAGCTTGAGGCCCTCTGAAGTTATGTAATAAGTCAGATGTGCTTCTAGGTATGGTGTTCATGCCATTAATCCCACTCAGGAGGCCTAAGTAGATGGATCTCTGTAGGATTCAGAGCAGGTTGCACTACATAGCTCATCCCAGGCCAACATAGGTACAGGGAGACATTTTCAAAAATGTGAAAATAAAATGCCAGTTGTGGCCAGCGTGCTCCTGTAATTCCAGGACTGGCAATCAGAGCCAGTAGGATTACTGGAGCTCACTGAAGGATTCAGTTCCAGGTTTAGCGAGAGAGCGTGTCTTTTTCATTTAATGTTTTTGGTTTACTTATTCTTATTTTAAGTGCTGGAGTATATTGCCTGCATGTATATAAGTGTACCTCTGTCATACAATGTCCATGGAAGACAGAAAACAGTGTCAGATCCCCTGGAACAGGAGTTACTCACAGTTGTCAATGCCATGTGGATCCTGGAATTTTGAGCCTGGGTCTTCAGCAAGAGAAGTCAGTGCTCTTAACTGCAAGGTCATCTCTCCAGCCCTGTCTTAAAAAATAAGTTGGAAAGTGACTGAGGAAGATGCTCAAAGCCTGTGGCCTATCTGAGTGCACACATTCACACATAAACATACTCCAAAGTAGCCATGATTTTATCTAAAAGCTTTGTTATCCTAAGTTTTTTGACCTTACCAAATTACTGAACTACTTATACTAATGTCCCAAGTATGTACTTGAATTAAGTATCATATTTTTTCATTATTTGACTATTGCACAAGTCATATAGACCTGTACCAAATCATTGCTTTCTATAAGAACAAATATGAATAATGGCTGTTCATCAGGAAAAATCAAGCAAAAATTCTCTAAGTTTCTAATGGTCTTCTAGTTTGTCCTCCATTGCTGTGACAAAACACTCTGACCAACACCAACTTGGGGAGGAAAGGGTTGATTCAGCTTACATCTCCTGGGTCACAGTTCAGCACTCAGGGAGCCCAAGGCAGGAACTCAGGCAGGAACGTGGAGGCAGGAGCTGAAGCACAGGCCATGGAGGAATGCTGTTCACTGGCTTGCTCCCCTGGCTCATGCCCAGCCCACCTTCTTATATGGTACACAAACACCTGCCCGGGGTGGCACCACTCATTGTGGGCTGGGCCCTCCCACACTGCTCTCAACCATCAAAACAATACTCCACAAATGTGGCCACAGGCCAATCCAATGGAGCCAATTCCCCAATTGAGGTTCCCTCAACCCAGGTGTGTCAAGTTGACACTAAAGCTATCCAACACAAATGGTAATTCTTTCTTGTGAGCTAATGACAGAAGAATAATTTTCTATTGTATGTGATCACTAAAAGCTTTTATGTAACTTTGGATTTTCATTGAAATTTTTGCAGTTTTCATAGAATATAATTTGATTGTATTTATCGACCTCACCTATCAGCACCAGCACTTATTGATCCCCACCCAATCTAATCTACTCTTTTTTCATATTATATTATACCAATTTATATTTTTATTTTTTTAATTCTTTATTTTTTTTCATTTTTAAACATTAAGTAATAACTTATGAGTACAAGCATCCTTCGTGTAAAACCAATTTGCAGGCAGTTGTGCCCAAACCCACAGAGCCCATGGGAACCACCATCCAGCTGGGGGGGCTTGTATGTTCAATCAAGTTGATCATATGAGTGTCCAGACTATATTGCCATAGTTTCCTCATTGACCCCAGTTGCAGCCCTTACATTCTATCATGCCACCTCTTCTGCAAATTGGTCCCTAGGCTTAGAAAAGGGGCATAGGTGGATGAGAAGCAAAACAGTCTACTTTCTCTGGAGCTGTTGTCTTGGACTCTGGCAATTCTGGCTGTTTCCTTTCATGGGCTGACAGTTTGTCCAGGAATAACCTTTCAATCCTACTAATGAAGCACAAGCAATTAGATATATAGGTATTTAAACAGTACTAATTGTTATGGTAGGTTACTTTGGTATAGACACAGATGTAGGTATGCTATGTTAATCCATGAATTATGTTTTTTCTGTAAAATATGACAGGGTCTTACTATGGCTTATATCATCTCCTAACCACAAGAGGATGTAAGCTTGTGGCATCAGCCATGGGTTATTCCTCCAAGGAAAGAGCTAATAGCCAATTAGATTTGGGATATACAGACATATGGCTGCCACTGCTGCACAGTATTTCCAGGCAGGTAAGGTGTGGTTGGTGCTGACGGAGGAGTTTTGCTTGACTCAATGAGACCTATATTTGCTTTATTGGTTTAGTGGCCTTTGGTAACACTCTCTGGTATTCCAGA
>VZQC01005212.1:918243-942035 GCA_009823505.1 Rhizomys pruinosus
CCATCCAAGCATCTGTGTCTATGCTCACAGCTTAGCTTGACATAATAATTGGTACTGCTTAAATGCCTGTACATCCAATAGCTTGTGCTTTGTTAATATGACTAAAAAGGGTATCACTGGAAAAGCTGTCAACCCATGAAGGGAAACAACCTGAACAGACTGGAGTCCAAAATGACAACTCCAAAGAAATTAGAATGTTTTCTTCTCACCCACTTGTGCCCCTTTCCCAAAGCCCAGGGAACAAACTGCGGAAGAGGAGGCGTGGTAGACTGTAAGGGCTGCAGAGAGATAGGGGCGAATCGTGAAACTACAGGAATGTAGTCTGGACTCCTAACTGATCAACATGCCTGGGCATACAAGCTTCTCCAACTGGACTATGGGAATCTTGGGTTGTTCAAAATTTGGACATAGAAACTTGCAAATTGCACCAATTACCTAATCATATGACATACTGAGTAACATCAATGTTATCTGCAAACAACTGTGTCATTATATTGTAGAATCCCTTAAAAATAAAAAAAAGAAGAGAGTTGATTTAGTAAATTAAGACTATTTTTTAATTTTATTTAAATATTTTTATTTATTGTTTTTATGAGTTTACTGTCTGCATATAGGTTGCTGCCCCCCTGTTGTGCAATGCCATGGAGGTCAGAGGAGGGTGTCACATTCCCCTGGTACTGGAGTTAAAGACGGTTCTTAGCCACCATATGGATGCTGGGAGTCAAACCTGGGTCCTCTGCAAGAGCAGTTGATGCTCTTAACTGCTTAGCCATCTCTAGAGCCCTGATTAAGACTCTTGATGACCAGTATGATTGACTATGTTGAGAAGGAAAAATAAATAAGACAACATATAATTGTTACTTTTTTATAAAGTAATTCTTACCCTGTGCTCTTTTTTAATTTTATTTATTTATTTATGTGTATGAATGTACTGTATGCATGTAGGTTTGTGTACCCATGTCGTGCAATGCCACGGAGGTCAGATGAGGGTGTTGGATTCCCCTGGAAACTGGAGTTCTCCCAGAATTGGAGTTACAGATGGTTCTCAGCCGCCATGTGGGTGCAGGGGCTCGAACCCAGGTCCTCTGCAAGAGCAGTCGGTGACCTTAACCGCTAGGCCATCTCTCCAGCCCTGTAATCGTTAAAGAATGGAAAAATTATTGATCTTCGGTACAGGCTGTGAGCATCAAATGGTAAACTAAGTAAAAGGAAGATTTTAAAGAACAGGAAGATTATCTGGAGAGAGTAAAGTACATTGGCATGGTACAGTCTTGAGCTTTGAATCTTTAATAAGGAATTTGAAGTTGAATGGATCCCTAAGGTGATGATTGGAGAAGTGTCAGCCACGGACAGCTGGAGTGACTGGATCCAGGGTGTCAAGTGTCAGCTAGGGACAACTGAAGTGACTGGATCCAGGGTGTCAAGTGTCAGCCAGGGACAGCTGGAGTGACTCGATCCAGGGTCTCAATTTTTTTTCAGCACCAGAGAAAATATTCAGACACAGAGAGAAAGCTTCATTTTTATAAAGTCACACACTCCACAAAGGAGCACAGGCACTCTTTGGTGAGTTGTGACCACTCTTGTTTGGACCTCCTCCCCATGGAAAAGCAATGAAATTGAGGGGAAAAGAAAGAGGGTTATTCATGAGATAAGGAGAGAGATGGATAGGAATTTATTGGTATAAAATCTATTCCCCTCTTCTGTCCTGACATGGGATTCAGTGTGTGTCATGAGACCAGCTCTACTAAGAAAGTAATCAATTCTGAAAAACTGACCATACAGAGATATCATTTATAAGGAAGTAAAAGCAAGTGGTGGGTAACTTAGTAGTTGATACTGATCCCAGTTGTTTCTAACCAAGTTGTATTTTTCTCTGTTTGTATGGTCATAGGACCTACTCCTGTGGTGCAGTCTTGCAGTTTTGTTGGGATGGCGCCTTGACACATCAGAAGCCTGCCTTCTTCCAGGCCATTCAGCTTGAGGCAGAACCACTTCCTTTTGCTGTGAAGTTTTGCAGAAAACTGTAGAGCCTTGTAACTTTGGATTCACTCATGAAGACCCTAGAGAGTCAAGTTTACCCATTGCTGAATTGCAATGAGATGGTAAAGAACAGTGTACTGCAGCACACTATAAGGAGAACATGCAGCTCAGTGGCTCAGTTGATAAAGTCCTTGTCCAATATGCATAAAAACCCTGATATGGTGGTTAAAGCCCATAATTCCAGCACTCAGGAAGTTATTACAGGAGGATCATTAGTTCAAGTTTACCATGACTTTATAGAGAGTTCAAAGACAACCTGGCCTGTGTTTGTGTGTGTGTGTGTGTGTGTGTGTGTGAGAGAGAGAGAGAGAGAGAGAGAGAGAGAGAGAAAGAGAGACAGAGGCAGAGAGACAGAGAAACAGAGAGACAGATAATCAGAGAGACAGAGACAGAGAGACAGAGAGAATGGATCTAATGAATTATTATCTACAGGTAAAAATACACCCACAAAACTGTTGGGGACCTAAGAAAAACAAGGAAACTCTTTTAAAACAGGAACAAGCGAGGACCCATTAGCCATCCCATCTGAAAAGGTGTTCTGTTTTGAGCTCTCAGTACATTTTTGTCAGATGGAAAGCAGCAGCACAGAGTATGAAGTATTCAGAATATCTTCACATAAAAATAAGCAGCACTGCTCACTGGTTGTTATTGTACCACGTATTGTCACCCAAATTTTACTAAGCAAAGCAAAAGTCCAGTGAAGGAATTATTTCTGGTGTTCTGAGCAAGACAGTTTTTAACTTTCAGGTACAAATTCAAAGGGCTGCAGTTCCCAAAGGAAGGACCTCTCACAATCCACAAATCAACCCATAACACTGAACAAAAGTAGTTACTTCAAATATTTTCTATTTAAACAGCACCAAATCCCGAGAGTCTATAAACTTTTCTTTATAATTATTTCTTCAAATAATCCAGGTACAAATTGGACATTGTGATTTCTGCTGAAGTCTATATTTACTAAACAAATCCCAGTTCACTAGGCTTAGGTGGCGTTACTGGTTTTTGGTTGGCAGGTGTTTAAGGTGTACTTCTTACTAGCATTTTCCCTTTCTTAAAAGAAAGGAGGCTTGTAGGACTTAGCTGAAAAAGAAAAAAGCTAAGCTGGATCAGAATTTATATGTGCATGTGTGTGCAGGCATGTGGATATGCACTGTGTGCAAGCATGCATATGGACATGTGCTGGTACAAACGCATGTGGGCAGTGCCTGAAAGATCAGCGCAAATATTAGATATCTTCCCCAAATGCTCTATACCTTATTGTTTTGTTCATAATACAGGAACTCTCACTAACTTGGAGCTCACTAGCTCAACCAAGCTGCCTTTTCAGTAAGTTCCAGATCTGCCTATTTCTTCTTCCTAAATGCATGGGTTATAAACACAAAACCTGTGCCCTAATTTTAAGTCAGTGCTGTGATTGAACTCCCGTCCGCATCTGTCACCTCAAGCACTTTACTAACAAATCCATTCCCAAGGTCTGTGGTTCCAAAATTTAACAGATTTAATAGATAAAGAAAATACTTTAATACAAAATTAAATATAAGCAATGAGAAGGCTAAAAGCACGAGGAAAATTGTGTAAATGGTAAAGATGTAAGACAGGAATTATATCAACTAAAAGGATTCAATATAGGACAAAGGCTAAAAAGGAAAAGGGAGAAAAGAAGATAAAGTTTACAATAAATGATGCATGTCTTGAGATAAAAATTAATAAAATTTACCATAGATAAAATAGTCAGATGTTCTATGTATATTAGAGTCAAAGTTTAATGTGAACAGATGATGCAGAAGACTAAGGACAGCTATTACACCCTTAAATTAAATTCCTAAAGTTCTAAGGGGAAAGATATGCCAAAACAGTTCTTTCAAAAAATCTGAAATCCTGTATGTTTAAGCCTGATCACTTAGAAATTGAGCTAGACAAAAAAATTAGACTTATGTGTCCTCTAGTCTAAAAAGTCTCTGTGAAATACCCACTAAGACATTGGAGGCCTGAAATATCCAGATCTTAATTCTGAGAAATTCTCAAAAATTTTAATTTGAACACTACCATAAGGTAATAAAATAGAAGAATACTAAATGAAAATAAAGTAAAGCTTAGCCAAAGTATGGAAGATGCTATGCATGCAAAATGGGATACTAGGTTGCATAACACAGAGAATGTGCCCTTTTTATACTGAGATCTTGCTATATAGCTTAGGCTGACTGAATTCTTGCTCCATCTGCCTCTCAAGTGTGAAGATTATTGTATATCACTGTGCTGGAATGAAGGAATCTTAATACAGAAAAAGAACTAAAAATGGATAAATAGCTCTTTTTACCCTAATGTCTATGGAATTAGACAAGAGTGACTGGTAGAAGACAGAAATGCTTCTAAATATTGAGGAAAACATACTCTGGTGTTAAAAATCTTCTTTATTCATAGTACATGACGAAGGTCAATAATTTTTTGATATTGTTTTCTGGCACTGGCAAGACGGCTGATGTCTTTTAGTGTGATCCCTGAGACCTACATGATAGAAGGACTGAACCTCCTGCAAGTTGTCCTTTGACCTCCAGATGTATATTTTGTTTGGTATACACACGCATGCATTGAGAGAGAGAGAGAGAGAGAATAATAGGGATTATTTTTTGAGACACTGTCTCTGTACAGTTCCAGCTGGTGAGGAACTTGCTGTGTACACCAGCTTGTAGACCTGCCACAGTAACCTCCTGCATGAGTGCTGCAATTAACAGCCTGCACCACAGCACATGGCAAAAGTGCAATTTTTTATTAATTTTATTTATTTCTGTATGTGTATGAATGTACTGTCTGCATGCAAGTTTGTGCACCCCTGTCGTGCAATGCCACGGAGGTCAGAAGAGGGTATCAGATTCCCCTGGAACTGGAGGTCTCCTGGAATTGGAGTTTAAGCACAATACTAAATCTCTCTGTTCAGCCAAACATGCTGGTATGTTTCAATTTAGAAAGGAACTGAACACAACGACAAAGAGGTAGATGAAACTCCCACACACAATTTTGTGAGGATGAAGATGTGTTCCTAGTACAGGCTCTTCATGTCTCCAAGGAAACTCTGTGGTTAGCTAAAGCCTGCAACCTCCTGGAAAACAGTATTCCTGGCTTCTTATTAAGACTGGACTATGGATAAGATGAGCTCTTCATCACTGATTATCCTCCTGAATCCACATCTCCTGAATCATCAACCCTTCAATACTCTCCCCTTTTAAATAATTCATGATCAGAATCTTCTTTTCTTTAATATTTTATTTATTATTTTTATTTATGTGTATGAATGTTCTCCACGTGTGTGAACATCCGTGCCATGCAATGCTTGTGGAGGTCAGAAGAGGCCATTGGGTCTCCTGGACCAAGAGTTACCAGTGGTTGTTAGCCAGCATGTGGGTGCCAGGAATTGAACCTGGGTCTGCCACAAGAGCTGCCGATGTTCTTAACCACTGAACCATCTCTACAATTCCCAAGCAGAATCTTCTGTAATATCCTTAGCTCCGTACACCAAAGCTGCTGTTCCCTGAATGACTCATGTGTTTCTAGGGGCTTTTACAAACAAATACTACTTTTCAACAAAACTCCAAGTACAACCACATGTAAAAGTACAGAACTGGTCATCATTGTTCCAAACCGCATCTTCCCACACTCTCCTAAATTTGTCTGGTTATGTCAAGTAGCTATGAAGAAGGCCATTCTCCTCTCCTTTATTCAAAGTTAAAACCCTCCTGGTTCTCTCTCTCTCTCTCTCTCTCTCTCTCTCTCTCTCTCTCTCTCTCTCTCTCTCTCCCAACTTATCGATTGTCCTTCAAAATCCTCAGCTCTAACTCTAAGATTCCTGATTTCTCACTGTCAATGGTGTGTCTACCTGCCAGTCACTTAAACTCTTGCTCTAATCATTTCTAGAAAAGGACCTCTCTAAAATCTCAGAATCTTCTTCCTGTTCACTACTTTCTTCTGGTACTTTATTACTTTATTATCTATTTATCTGTTTGTTTATTATATTCATTTATGCACTAATTAATTAAAATTAATTACTTTAATACCAAACAGAAGCTTAGTATGCAGTACAGACTAGCCTCCCACTCTTTTGTAGCCCAGGATGGTCTCATTGCTCCTCTAGTTCTATTAGACTACTTAGTGCTCAGATTACTGGAATTGCAGGCATGCACCACCACACTCAGTTTTCTGTTTCACTTAACTAGTGTACCAAGTTATTTCTCATTTTGAGAACAAATGACTAGCAAAAACTGGTTAAGAGAGGATTGATTTTTGCTCCTCATGTGATGAGCATGGTTTGTCTTGACAGTAAAGGCTTGGTATTGCTCACACATGAGTAGTGAACCAGGAAGCACAGGCCAAAGGGACAATGTAGAACCAGCTATAACCCTCAGTTCCTGTTCTTGTAATGACCCAGGTCTCCCAGCTAGGCTCCATCTCCTGGCCAGTCACTTTATCCCAATGCAGTACCACCAGGCGGAGAACACGTTTTCAAACACAGGAACATATGAGGGATTCTACAGTTATAAGAAGAGATGGCCTCTCCATAGGGGTGTGAATCCACTATATGCTAATGTGATCTGGTCCACTGTCCTAATTTTGTTTCTTACTTTTTGAAATCTTTCTATCCTACACAAGCTTCATTTTTTTCTTCTAATTTCTTCCTCAGACTTCCTTTTTTTTTTACCAAGCATGGCCAGATCTAACTTCTAAGCCTCACTCTTCCAGTGTGTTCCAGTGTGTTCCTTCATGAATAACAGCTCTCCTCTCTGTACAATATAACCTATTTTTGCTTATTCCCTACTTTTCTTTACAAGTAGAATAATAATGACTTTAACATTCAATTTAAAATCTTAAAATATCTTTTAAACCTAAATTATATGGTAGCAGGGTTTTATGCTCCTTCCTGGCACTGTGTTTTTGTTACACAGCCTTCAGTTATGCACATCCACTCCTGTTCAGATATTGCATGTGTATTTTTCAGGAGGTTTTGGAGTTAATAGATTTCCCTCTGATTTTTCATACCACTTAAGCTGTGTTTATCTCTCTTCAATTTCTCAGGGTCTAACCTCCCTACTGCTTTCCCAGTTAAAATGTCCTCCTTTTTACCTTGGTAATGTGTGTCTCTTCTTATCTCCCATCCAGGCCCTTCTTACCTTTACCCCCATGGTTCCTTATATGCCATTCCTTCCTTCCTTCCCAGGTGAATACTCCCATGTTCTGCTTGGTAAAACTCTGTCTCCCACTAGCTCCCTCTATCAGGCTCTTTCTGCTCTATATCTCCTTATGTGGGGCTGGATAAATCCAGTATAAGAGAGCTGCCTCCTTACCCCAAGAAACTAGATGGCCAGTAGGAGATGAGAGTAACTCAACTCCCACTCCACATATTGTACATCAGGCACCTGCAACCCTCCACGGGAGTGTAGCTTGGAGTGTAGCATCCCTAACCTTATGCTTCCTGAGGTATGCCTGCCCTGTCCTCAAGAGGTATATGGTGCAAGCCATAAGCTTATCTTGGGGGTCTACAGTATTTCTGCCATAAAATATAGCCTGCCATAAAACTTAGCAATTGCAGAACACTCATAGGCTTCTCTTCTGTCCTGCCCAGCTCCTTGTCAAAGACCCCAACCAAACTCCGTACAAGTGCTTAAAATCCCTGCAATAAATGATTTTGCTCACTGACACTACTCCCGGTTCTTTCTCTGATCTGTTTCTGGTTCATTGCCATCTTGGGGTCCATCCTCTGCTCCCTTCCTTTTCCCTTCTTGTGACCCCCAGGGAGTCACACCATGGCCAGGCATGGCTGCTATACCTAGGGCAACTAGGCGGGTGACCTGGGAATCAGGAACCTCATGACATGGAGGAAGCCAACAACTTGGTGCAAACATCCCCTTTCCTTGGCAAGATCAGGGACATTGGGTAGCTGTGCCCTCTGTCCCACCCACACGAGGGGGAACAGGTTTCTAATCGGTTCTTGCTACATCGAAGGACTCTCTAAGATAAAAGTGCAACTGAGGCTTTCTGACCAAGGCTACTTTTCAGTGTCAGGTGAAGGCCCCTTCATCCTCTGGTGAGTCCTCAACAGCCCACTTCGGTGTTGGCGAGAATCTTCTGTCTTAATTTCTCTCTGTTCATAATCATTTCTTTCTTTTTTTTTCTATCATGGGCAATACCCTCACACATCAGAGGGACCCACAGATTAGGAGACTGAGGGCTAAGTCACTCCCTAAGAGTTGAAGAGTCCACACCCTGTTGACCCCAGGCTACAAGGATTTTTCCCCAGCTCCTCATCCTTAGAGACAGTGCTTTGGTTTCTTCCCTTCTCACTAAACAAGCAGGAGATTCACAAACCTGGACAACAGCAGTGCCTGTTGGAAGCAGAGCTCCCTGCTCCCAAACACCTCCCTACATCCTCCTGCCTGGTTTCAGCAACTAAGAGACTAGCTTAGTGTTTAGGTAAACAGATTTGCTCCCACAAGGCCCACAGCTCAAATCGCAAATCCTCCACTTTGTAAGTCCTTTTATGCTTTAAAATTTAACTTCTCTTTGTTCTTCAAAATTCTAGCTTTACTCCAAGAAGAAAGACTCCCTTTTTTCTACATTACAAACAAACATAATAATTTATCTCTCAGTGCTGAGAAGTTCCTTTATTAATTTCCTGCTCAAAACATGTGGGGTATTTTTTTTTTCACTTTTGATTGTTTACAGGTCATTTTTCCATACAGGTTGTTTTCTTGCTTTCAGACTTCCAAAGATTCAATTCCTTTCCATTTTCCTTGTTCTAGCTGTTATATCAGTATATAAACTTACACATAAGGAGACTGGTGCTAAAATCCACAAATGACAGGAAAAATGCTTTGTTTGTTTTTGTGCATCTATGTTACTTTACATAGTATAATAGTTTCTAGTTCTATCAATTTATCTACAAATATTAGGATTCTGTCTCTCCTTACTGCTTAGTAGAACTCCATCGTATAAATGTACCACATTTTTATTATCTGTAACTCAGCTGAGAGACACTTAGCTTATTTCCACTTTTCAGCTTTGTGAAGGGAGCAGCAACAAAATGAATAGAGAGGCATCTGCAGTAGGATGAGTACCTTGGGTAAAAGCTAATGAGCGGTATAATCAAATCACATAGGAAATTCATTTTAGTTTTTAAAGAGCTCTCCACACTGCTTTCCATAGTGATTTCATGAGTTTTCATTCCTACCAGCAGCATCCTCGGCAGCATTTGGTGTTTCTTGTTCTTTTGAACTAGCATGAATATTGATCTTCAGCTAAAGAGAACATTCAATATCTATTTTTTGAACTACAGTTGGTGTCTGCAAATTTTCAATAATTTTTCCTCTTTTTTAACCATTTTTATTCAAGTTATGTGCATTTCATACATTCTTTCTCAGTCCAATCTAGACTCATCTTGTCTTCCATGCCCCCCACCCCACCCAAGTTCATGTAACCTGCCATCCCTGCCCTGTATCTTTTTCTGATTCTTTTCAAAGTTTGTTCAAAGCAGAGGATTATTGTCCTTGGGAGAACTTTACTGTTTCAGTTGGTTCCCTGACCCTGTTCCTCTGCTGTTGCTCCCTCCAATCTGTACCACTTACTATACTAAAATTATATCTTCCGTACATAAACTGTCATTTCCATAACATATTTCAGGATTTGCATTTTTCCTTTTAAATTTATATTACTCTAAAATATGCTTATACATTCTCCACCCATGTACCAAGAATCCAAAGTCCAAAAGTAAGTGGTGGGTTAATTCCAGAGACTGTTAAGGGAAATATATTATCAGAGCACAGTTGCTTTCAGGGAAAGCAGTGGATGAGTGTTCCCCTTTCCCCACAACCTGCCCAGCATTTGGTATCATTTATTTTCTTGATCCTAGCCAGTCTTATTGTAGTGAGGTAGCTTAAAGTTGTTTTTTTTTAATTTAATTTAATTTTATTTATTTCTGTATGTGTATGAATGTAATGTCTGCATGCATGCTTGTGCACCCGTGTCGTGCAATGCCATGGAGGTCAGAAGAGGGTCTCAGATTCCCCTGGAACTGGAGTTCTCCTGGAATTGGAGTTTCAGATGGTTGTCGGCCGCCATGTGGGTGCTGGGGATTGAACCCGGGTCCTCTGTAAGAGCGGTCGGTGCTCTTATCCGCTAGGCCATCTCTCCAGCCCCCTTGCTTAAAGTTGTTTTAATTTGCATTTCCTTAATTGTTAACAATGTTGAACGTTGTTTAAGATGTTTCTTATCCATCTTTAGTCATTTGTGAAGTCTCTGTTCAGCTTTTTACTCCATCTTTTGAGTGAGTCATTTGTTTTCTTGCTTTGTTTTTTGAATAGTTTATATATTCTGGAAGTCAAGGCTCTGTCAGATGTATCACTCGTGAAGATTTCCTCCCACTCTGCGGGTTTTCTCTTCATTTCACTGATTGTTTCTTTCACAGTACAGAAGCTTTTGAGCTTATTGAGATCCCACTTGTCAATTGTCAACCTCACTTCCCATGCAGCAGCTTTCTGATTTAGGAAGTCTTCTCTTATGCCTATGTCTTGAAGGTTGTTGCCAAACTTCGCTTCTATCATCTTCAGATGTTGAGGTCTTTGATCCATTTGGAGTTTGTGGGGTGTCCCATTTTTGCCCAGGATGACCCATGTGGAAAATACATGCAGGAAAGGACACCACATGGATGTATGTTAAGGTCCAAATACAGGAAGAGCTTTATTCCAAAATTCCTGGTTATATAGACAGCATGACTCAACTCCCAGGGCCAAATCCTAAACGTGTTCAGTCACTACATTCCATGGGTGTGGCCAGGGAGGTCCCATTGGTTTAGAATGCTACTCATCTTCACTAAATTTTCCCACAGGAGTTCATTTTTATAAAGGGCAAGAGGTAGGGGTTTAGTTTTATTCTTCTACAAGTGGTGATCCAGTTTTGCCACCCCCATTTGCTGAAGATTCTGTCTTTCCTCCATTGAGTTTTCTTGGCCCCTTTGTCAAATATGAGATGGTTGAAATTTTGTGTGCTCAAGTTTGGATCTTCAATTTTGTTCCATTGGTTTGCAGGTCTGTTTTTGTGGCAGTACCAGGATGTTTTTATGACTATAGCCCAGAAATATAGTTCAAAGTGTGGTATAGTGATCCCCCTGTATTGCTCTTTTCACTCGGGGTTGCTTTGCCTATTTGGGTTCTTTTATTTTTCCATATGAATTTAAGGATTTTTTTTCCATGTCTGTGAAGAAACTTGTGGGGAGTTTAATTGGGATTGCATTGAATCTGTATATTAATTTGGGTAGAATGGACAGTTTTACTCTATTAATTTTTCCAATCCATGAGCATGGGAGGATTTTCTATTTCCTGATATCTTCTTCAATCTCGTCTTCAGGAGTTTAAAATTTTTGTTGTAGAGATCTTTGGTGACTTTGGTTAGGTTTGTTCCCAAGTATTTTATTGTTTTTGATGCTATTGTGAGTGGGAAGGTCTCCTTGAATTCCTTCATCAGTTGCTCGTTGTTGGTGTAAAGAAAGGCTACTTATTTTTGTAAATTGATTTTGTATCCCACTACTTTATGGAATCTCTTAATCTTTTCTAGGAGTTTTCCGGTGGAGCTTTTAGCATCCCTTAGGTAAGCGATCATATCATCTTCAGAAAGGGATAGCTTGACTTCCTCTTTTCCAATTAGTACTGCTTTAATTTCCCTTTCTTGTCTTATTGCCCTAGCAAGCATTTCAAGCACAATATTGAAGAAGAGGGTGATAGTGGTCAGCCTTGTCATGTTCCTGCTTTAAGGGGAATGCTTCTAACTTTTCTTCATTTAGGATGATGTTGGCTGTGGGTTTCTTGTATATCACTTTGATTACATTGAGGAATATTCCCCCCAGTCCAATTCTCTCTAGGACTTTAAGCATGAAGGGAATGCTGAATTTTGTCGAAGGCTTTTTCTGCATCAATTGAGATGATCGTGTGGTTTTTGCTTTTCAGTCCATTTACGTGTTTTATCATGTTTATTGATTTACCTATTGTTGAACCATCCCTGCATCTTTGGTATGAAACCAACTTGGTCACGATGAATGATCTTTTTGATATGGGTCTGTATGTGGTTTGCAAGTATTTTGTTGAGAATTTCTTCATTTGTGTTCATTAATGGGATCGGTCTATAGTTCCCTTTTTTGATTGTATCTTTGCCTAGTTTTGGTATTACATTGATGCTAGCTTTATAGAAAGAATTTGGGAGATTTCCCTCTGTATTCTTCTGAACAATTTGAGAAGCAATGGCTGTAAGTCTTCTTTAAATGTTGTATAGAATTCTGCTGTGTACCCATCTGTACCTGGGCTTTTTTTATTTGGGCAGTTTTTTATTGCATCTTCAATTTCCTCAAATATTATGTGTCTGTTTTAAACTGCCAATCTCTTCTGGGTTAAGCTTTGTTGTTTCCCAGGATTTCAAATATTCATCCATTTCTCTTAGGTTTTCCAAGTTCAGTAGAGTATAGGTTTTTGAAGTATTCCAATACGATTGTCTGGATTTTTTCATTGCATGTTGTGATGTTTCCCCTTTCATCACAAATTCTATTGATTTGGAGCTGCTCTTTCTTTCTTTTGGTTAACTGGGCTAGAGGTGAGGTATGTGTATCTTGTTTACTCTTTCAAAGAACCAACCAACTTCTTTGTATTGTTTTCTTTGTTTCTATTTCATTGATTTCTGCTCTTACTTTTGTTACTTCTTTCTGTCTGTTTGGTTTAGTGTTCATTTGTTGTCTCTCAAGTGTTTTTTAGCTGCACTGTGAGATCATTTATTTGCATTCTTTCTATTTTTTTTAAATGTAGGTGCCCAGGGCTATAAATTTCCCTCTTAAGACTGCTTGTAATGTATCCCAAATGTTTTGTTATATTTTATTGCCATTTTTGTTAGTTCCATGAGTGTTTTTATTTCTTTCTTAATTTCTTCCGTGACCCATTCATTATTCAGTTTTTATTTAGTCTTAATTCATTATTTAGTCTCCATATGTTCTTGTAAATGGCAGTGCTTATCTTGATGTTGATATTTGGCTTTGTTTCACTGTGGTCTGATAGAATGCATGACGTTATTTCAATTCTTTTATATTTGTTGAGGATTATTCTATGTCACAGTATGTGGTTGATTTTTGAGAAGGTTCCCTGTGATGGTGAGTAGAAAGTATATTCTCAGGTGTTTGGGTGGAATATTCAGTAGATGTCTGTGAGGTCCATTTAGTGTATTGTTTTGTTCACTTCAGATGTCTCTCTGTTTATTCTTTGACCAGTTGACTTATCCAAAGGGTTCAGTGGTGTATTGAAGTCCCCGACTATTAGTGTGTTGGGATTAATCTGTGCCTTAACGTCTTGCAAGATTGTCTTTATAAAGTTGGGTGCACAAGAGTTTGGTGCATATATATTTATGACTGTGAAATCTTCATAGTTATTTGTTCCTTTGATAAGGATGCAATGGCCCTGTTTGTCTCTTCTGATTAGTTTTACTTTGAGGTTTATTTTGTCTGATATTACAATGGTAACTCCTGCTTGCTTTTTGGTTCCATTTGCTTTAAGTTGCTACATATCCTTGAGGGTGAGATATGTTTCTGTAGACAGCAGATAGATGTATTCTGTTTTTTAATCCATTCTCCCACTCTATGTCTTTTGGTTGGGGAATTTAGCCCACTAATATTTAAGGTTATTATTGAGAGATGTGTGTTGCTTGTTTTCACCATGTTTTCTGTTTGCATTGTAGGTGTAGGTTTGTGTTTTCATAGTTATACTTTTATTTGTTTCTCTCTCACATACTTTGGGGATAGTTGATCCTTTCTTCTGTCCTTTGAATACCTTTGAGTATTTTTTGAAGGGCTGGTATCCTGGACATGTATTCTTTCATCCTGTTTATGTCAAGAATGTGGACCAAAGTATTCCCAGTATCAAACAACTATAGATGCCAACTGAGATTTCTATACCCAGCAAAAATGTTGATCATAGTTGAAGGAGAAAGAAAAACTTTTGACATATAAATATATATATATATATATATATATATATATAATGTATTTTTAAAACAATTAATTTATATTTATTTTATGTTCCAGTATTATGTCTGCATGTATGTAAGTGCACTAAGATTGTGCAGTGCCTGTGGAGGAAAGAAGAGGGCCTCAGATACTCGGAATGGAGTTATAGAGTGTTATTGGCTGCCGTATGTGTGTGTGTGTGTGTGTGTGTGTGTGTGTGTGCGTGCGTGTGTGTGTGTGTGTGTGTGTGTGTGTGCTGGGATTTAAACCTGGTGCTTCTGTAAGAACAGCAAGTGCTTTTAATTTCTGTGTCACCTCTATTCCCAGAAATCATATGATGATGTTTGGTACACTACTGTGTATCTGTGAATCACCAAAGAATAATTATATATCAGAAAATGCCTGGTTGGTAATATAGTATAAACACTGAAAAACATTTGAGAATGTAAAAACAGGAATGTAGAACAAGATACAAGAAAAGCAAAGTAGAGAAGCAGAAATCCAGCAGCATGCAAAAGAGATTAGTCCAAATATAAAAACTGTGGGAAAACGGGTACTTTAAATAATACAGAGTGGATACCTTTCTATGACATCATAATGAATTTGCAATAAAATCCAATGCTATATTATTGAATAAAATATACAAATATTATGTAATTCACCATTAACTTTAGTCATTTTCAAAATGATAACATATCACATATATTTACACACATGCACAGGTGTTACTATGTAAGAATTATTGAATACATCCCAAAATAACTTTTGTTTCTGCCTCTACCACCCAATTATCACTAAATTGAAGAGAAAGACACATAGCAGTGTGTTTCTTATTATTTCTGTAATGATAGGACTGTAACCGAGTCTAATGATAGAGGTCCCAGTGACTCCATTCTGAGAAAGAAGTGAGAATTGCACATTTATTTTAGCAAATAAGCACACAGTTAATTATAGCTCTGGGCTTAGTCCTGTTGCTCTTGCAACTTTGAGCACTATATTCACATAGTTCATTAAAATAGCAGTTTTAGTTAGAGTCACAATGTTTCTTTAAAAATACCATGCACATAAAACCTCTTGTTTAGCCTAAGAAGAGAAAGACTCGCTTTTCTTGTAAGAACCTAATAACTGTTTAGTATCTAGACAAATGGACAACAGAACTAAGAAATATCATCCATAGGGGTGCTGATGCAGCTTTCAACTGATGCTGCTAGCCACACCCAAATTCTCTTTTCCACATGTGCCTTTACAGCTTGCAGTAGATGAGTTCTGAGCTTCTGTGTTATCATTTGAATGAGAAATAGCCCCCATGGCCCCCTGTATTTGACCATTTGGTCCCCCAGCTCTGTTTGGGAATGTGAGAGGGTGGGTGGATGTTGTGTTACAGAGGAGGAAATAGCCTTCCCCAATGTTCTGATCTCTTTTCACTTCCTGAGTGGAAATTCACTGTGAGCAGCCAACCTCCTGTCTTGTGTCACCATGCCTAACTTGTCATTATATACTGTATCCCCAAGAACTGTAAGCGAAAATAAATCTTTTCACCCTTAAATCATTTTTCTCAAGGTATTATATAAGTGCATTAGAAAAATAATTCCAATATTTTTCAATATGCGTGTTGACCTTTGATATTGCAATGGATATTTAATGATTTTGTCCCTGCCCTATATGTATATTTTTAATGTATTTTAAATTGAACATTTGTACATTTCATACAATGGTTCCTAATCAAATTTAACACCCACTTGCCTTAAACTACCCATCAGAACTCATGTATTACACTATTAATTGTTAAGACTTATCTAGTCAAGGTTTTGAATGCAAATATTCTTCAGTGCAAAAATTCATCCACGGGAGTCTCGTCAGCACATCTAGAAATCATTCAAGCAAGGCATATTGTCCCTTACCTAGCAGTAATCAGTCTCCAGAGGTTCTCAGTCCAGCGTCATCCCACCACCCACATCTCTTTTTACACAGTGAGACCTTATCTGAATTGGCACAGGTCCTGTGCCCGATGCCAACTGTGGTGGTTTGGATGAGTGTCCCCCATAGGCTCTAGGTATTCAGACATTTGCCTCCAGTTGGTGGCGCTGTTTTTGGAGGTCTTGGAGGGTGTGGCCATGCTAGAGGAAGTGCGTTGCTAGGGGCAGGCTTAGTGAGTTTAACAAGCCTGGTGGTCTACAGTTGCTTCCTCTCTGCTTCCTGTGCTCTTTGCGAGATGTGACCCTCGGTTTGCTGCTCCAGATCCAGCCACCACGCCTCCCGCCACAATGGACTAATTCCCTGGAACCGCCAATCGTAAGCTCAAATAAACTCTTCCTTTTATAAGTTCCTTGGTCTGGTGTTTTATCACAGCAACAGAAAACTGACTAATACAGTTATTGGTACCAGAGAGTGGGCTGTTGGCTGTGAAGAACCTGACCATGTGTATGTTTGGAGAAGTGTGGAAGACTTTGGAACTTTGGGCTGGAAAGGCTGTTGACTATTGTAAGCAGAGCTTAAAGGGCCATTCTAGTGGAGGCCTGGAAGAAAGCATGGCTGCAAAAGATGTGGTTCCAGGGGAAAATAAAGTCTTAGGCAGCAACCGGGATATTTTGATAAAGAGTCTGGCAGCAGTTTGCCCACAGCCCAGATGCTTGCCTGATGCTAAGTTGAAAAGAGGTGGACTGATGTCTTTGGCGGAGGATATTTCAAGACAGCCTAATGTAGAAATGGTGGCGTGGCTTTTAATGGTGAATATTATACAGATCTACAGTGAAAAAGAGCAGATGGGGCAGAAAGAAATGCAAAATGTACAGTTTGGATCTGATAACTGCACTAGGAAGATTAAAGGTGGGGCCAAGGCATGTGAAGGAGAGGTTGGATCTGAAAACTGCACTAGGAAGATTAAAGGTGGGGCCAAGGCTTGTGAAGGAGAGTTTCCTTTTGATAAGGAGATTAAAGTGATTAAGGAAGGGCCTCGAGATTTACAAGTAAACAAAAGAATCAGTACCTTCAGGGCAAGACCACACCCAGCTAATCCTCCAGCAAGTCCAGGGCAGAGAAAAGTTGCAAATGTGGTTGAAATGGGCCAGGGTCTGGCCCGAACTTGCAGCCAGATTCGGCAATTTCATTCACGTGGTGCTGGCTTTAGAGACATGAAGTTTGCAAGAGTGAAGGGGTCATCAGCTCTTCCTCCACGGTTTCAGAGAGCCAAAGAGGCCAGGAAGAGTACAGCAGGGGTGTCCCTGAATAAAGAAGGCCGTGATAGGCCACTGCGTGAAGCTGTGAGTATGAAGCCTGGTTGGCAGCGGAGACCCCAAGAAGACTTTCGAGATGCCAGACCTGTGAGATATTTGCCAAGGAGAGCTGCATACGGGGAGTGGTACCAGCCTAAGAAAGAGATGTATGTTGCAAGCAAAGCTGGAAGAGCTGAGCCGTGTAAGCCCTTTGGAAGTCAAGTCCCAGAAGTCGCATGTGGAGCTACAGGACTTGGCGTTTGCCCTGCTGGTTTTCGGTCTTGTTTTGGTCCAGTATTTCCTCACTATGCCTCTATTCCTCCCTTTTGGAATGGGAATGTGTATTCGGTTCCACTGTACATTGGGAGTATGTAATTTGCCTTTTGATTTTACAGGAGCTTACAGTTAAGAGATTGGCCTGAGTCTCAGAAGAGACTTTGGACTGTGGACTTTTGAATGACATTGAAACTGGTAAAGACTATGGGGACTTTTAAGGTTGGACTAAATGCGTTTTGCATTTTATATGGTCAGGAGCCTATGGGGGCCAGGGAGTGGAATGTGGTGGTTTGAATGAGTGTCCCCCATAGGCTCTAGGTATTCAGACATTTGTCTCCAGTTGGTGGTGCTGTTTCTGGAGGTCTTAGAAGGTGTGGCCATGCTGGGGGAAGTGTGTCACTGGGGGCGGGCTTAGTGAGCTTAACAAGCCTCGTGCTCTACAGTTGCTCCTCTCTGCTTCCTGTGCTCTTTGCGATATGTGACCCTCTGTTTGCTGCTCTGGATCCGGCCACCACGCCTCCCGCCACAATGGACTAATTCCCTGGAACCGCCAATCGTAAGCTCAAATAAACTCTTCCTTTTATAAGTTCCTTGGTCTGGTGTTTTATCACAGCAACAGAAAAGTGACTAATACACCAACATTACCACAAGTTCACCTGTGCAAGCTTCCAGTAGTGCATTAGCCTCTGCTTCCATACATACATGAACCATCCCTGGCACTTACAATCTTTTTGCCCCATTTTCTGCAATATACCTTGTGCCCTGAGTGGGTGAAATTTAATATAGGAGTCCTATCTAGGAACACCCTCTCTGGAGGCGCCCATTCTTTGAAACTTAGCCAATTGTGACCTTCTGTGTTAATTCCAATCTATTGTATACTTTTTAAATGTGGTCACCAAGTAGGTGCTCATGGGGCATTCATGCAACTACAGAACTTCAGGGCTCTTCAAAGAACCATGACAGATACTAGTGGATGTTCAGAGAGTCCCTGTAAACTTCATATGATGAAGAAGAACCTGTGGTCAGGTAAGTGAGAACCTAAGAGCTTTACTGTAATATCATAAGGAATAAGCAGAGGGATGGTAAAGAAAGGTGACACAGCTAGTTGCTGAGCAAGGGCTAAGTGTGATGTTGTAAACAATGACTACACTTCCAACAGCAAGAAAACTTAAAAAAATAATTTTATTCATGGACCACACTAGACCTATTCTGTAGGAGTTCCATGGGCGTTTGGAGGCAACTAGGGAGACCAAGAAATATTCTCTCACACTGTCTGAAAAATACAAAGCATATCATGAGCATCAGGTCCTGTGAAACTGGGCCTTGAGGAGCTCTTGCTCTTTTTGTTCCTCTCCACAGTCAATATATAATGGAGATAAAGAATAAGCCTCATTAGTATTGATGAGACCCAAGTAAATGAGCCCTTACCCATTTCACTCAAGAATGCTTTACTTCTAAAACAGGAATGAATTACTAGTAACAATAGTGTGTGTGTGTGTGTGTGTGTGTGTGTCTGTGTGTCTGTGTGTGTGTGTGTGTGTGTGTGTGTATGCCATTAGTGTTCATGTTGCCTATCTACCATCAGATCTTCTAGAGCTTGAATTGCTGGTGACTAAGGAAGATCAGTAAGTTCTCTTAACCATACAGCCATCTCTGCAACCCCAGTTACTACGTTTTTAAAGTTTCTGCAGCAAAATAAATGAACAAAGGAATTCATCTGTCATGGATGCTTTGCACTTATATTGTTCTGTGCCAAAAATCAAAGTAGCCTCAGAACCCTAGGGATTAGTAAATCGGATATCTATGCTGTGTATTATTTTATTAGGTTTTTGAATGTATATTATGGAGAGTAACTACAGAGATGCATGCCGCAATTCCAAATAATAGATAAAGAATATAACAGATATGTTTAAGCTATAACACTTAAAGAGGAAAACAAGCTTCACAGAAAGTTACCTTACCTTAATCATCTGTCATACACAAATTCCAATGATATAATCACTGCTGACTTCCAGGACTTTTAGGACCCATCAATGTACATCGGTCTTCACCATCCACTCTTTATAGGTGAGCAGTAATGAGTGCTGGAGAAAGGATGCTGTTGCATCTACTCTCTATAACGTACAGCAGCAATAGTGCATCCAGATTAAACCAAAATAAGGTCAAACATAACCTACAGGGCAATATTGGTGAAAATGTTAACTCCAAATCTATTTAATAATGTGCCAAAAACGCAGATCTCTGTGAGTTCAAGGCCAGCCTGGTATACAGAGCAAGCTCCAGGCCAGTTCAGAATAAAGGGAGTCCCTGTCTCAAAAAGACCAAAAAGTAATAATAATAATGCACCCAAAATATATACTCTTGTATAAAATTATTATTGTTAAAGTTTATTCATTTATTTTACTTATTTGTTTTTGTTATTTTTAACTGTGTGGTGTGTGTCAAGGTTTAAATAAAACAACTGTAACTAGATATGGATATTCTTCTGTAACGTACATAAAGTCAAATGTTAATATCGATACTAAACTCTACCAGCAAACTACAGCTATCAGTGCTGTGCTGGCACTTTTTCTTGTGGGTAATCAACAGCTGTCTAATTGGAATCAAGGCTCACTCAGTGGGAGGGAACAGAGACAAATATACATGATTTGAGGGGTCATAGATCCCAGAGAAAACCCTACATTTACCACATCCTCATATCAACATAGATCAACACTACATTCTAAATATGCATCCTTGGGACTGAAGAGATGGCCTAGCGGTTAAGAGCACTGACTGCTCTTGCAGAGAACCCGGGTTTGATCTTCAGCACCCACATGGCGGCTAAGTACCGTCTGTAACTCCAATTCCAGGAGAAGTCCAGTTCCAGGGGAATCCGACACCCTCTTCTGACCTCCGTGGCATTGCACTACACGGGTGCACAAACCTACATGCAGACAGTACATTCATACACATAAAATATAAATAAAATTAAAAAAGAAGCATATTAAATATGCATCCTTATTTTTACAGACAGGTGTACCACTCATCACTCATCAAGAAGCTTCTTTTTGCAACAGATGGAGACAATGACAGTTCCACAACTGGTCAAACACAGAGAATAAGTGTCTATGAGATACTTTGCACTGACAAATTTTCAGTGTAACTTCTGTACAGAAGATTAATTCATCTTTCAATTCTCACAAGAGACTTTTCCCTCTGGGGATTAATACAGAAACCTACAGCTGGCCAATGTGTAGAAATCAAGAGTGCCTATCTCTGATCACCTGTTTCAAATTTCTGCCACCCAAAGCTCAGGGCTTACTGTGGAAGAAGGAACTGAAATATTGTTAGAGTCAGATGTAGTTAATGACCACATCTAAAGAGTTCTCTAGATTATGGGTCACTTACAAGTGAACTCACAGAAAGGGTCACAAAATGTATAAGACCAAACCAGATATGGGGAAGTGGGAAAGCAATTGCAGCCCAACCTAAGGAACGTTTGACAGTTTATGTCTGCTGGGAGGGAGAGAGATTATCTCTTGGAAGGATAAGCATGTTAAATATATATATATATATATATATATATATATATTACGTTAAATTTGATGAGGTGCAATAAGGGTAGGTACAGATAAGGGAGGGGGTCTAATTACCATCAAATTTATATTGTGTGAAAATCACAATAGTTCAATTAAAAATAAAAAATGCATCAACTTACATAGAGAGTGATACAGGCTGATGACAAGTTTATAATGGTTAACATTATACCAAGCTGGTTTTATTTTCTCTCCTTTTAATTCTTTATTTTTTTAACAGGTTCTTAGGCAGCACTGTTTGGCCTCTAATTCATTATGTGGTCAGTGAAGACCTTGAATTTCTGGTCTTCCTGGTTCATCTCCTGTACAACCACTCATTTTATGTAGTTTTAGGGATCAAACCCAGGGCTTTGTGCATTATACTAACATGCAAGTAACTGAGCTACATTCTCAGTGCCCTAGAATGTGACCTAGGTTTTTCCATTCTCTGTTTGAATAACTTCTATACTGACTATCATATCATGCTAAATTTAATTGCATATTTTTTTCCTCATGTATTGTGTATCATGAATTTTTTGCTAAGATGACTGTATAGTTAATATCTAAAAGTTTAGAAAGATTGTGCATGTTATTCTTCTCCATCATGCACACATTTGTTAACCATTTATACTTTACAAGGACTAGCAGAAATATATATAAGAGTATAGTTAATATAAACACTTTTTCCTAACATCATATAATCTTTTTATGGTTTAAAATATCAGCTGCCACTTACTACAAAACACTTTACTTATTCATTAAATTTCAGTCCACTCTCTCATTTGTATCCCAAATAGTCATTATCAACATGGAATCTGTTCAAATGTTAAGTACACCTCTCCAACTTTCTCTCCAACAAATGCCCACACCTCTTTATTACTGGACTCTGGGTGTATAATCTTACATGACAGAAAATAAAAAGTTAGTCAGATGTGATTTTGTTCACCACTTTGAGATGGAGAGATTATCCTGCATGAAAGGGTCAGAGGGAGATTCTCAAACAAAAGAAGGTGAGTTAGGCTGGAAAGATCTGCTTCATGGGAGAAGAACCAAGTCACGGAATATGGACTTGTCGAGGCTGGTGTTGTCATGGAAATCATTTTTCACTTGAGCCTCTTGAATGAATGCATATCTTTTAATACCATGGTTTTAGAATTATAAATGTCAGAGGTTAAATTGTTGGTGTTTTTAGGCTTCTTATAGTGGCAGCAGAAAATAATATTTTAATGACAGTATATAGGGTATGGCTAAATAAATACATTAAAATGTGCACACAGCATTGGGATTTGGGATCAAGTAGAGTCCCAAATAAGTTTTCAAAACTTATGTTATTGTTTGAAGGCATGTGAATATGCATGTGTATGTTCCTGTGCATGCAAGAGCACACAGAGTCCAGAGGAGAAAATCAGGTCCCCATGGACCTGGAGTTACAGGCTGTGAGGAGCACATGACCTGAGTGCTTAGATACAAACTCATTGATTCTGCAGGATTAAAAGTTGCCCTTACCCATAGAACCATCACTTCAGCATGATAGAAAAGACTTCAAATACTTTGAAGAAAAATATGGACATTAAAAGACAATATGGATACATGAAGGCTCAGGAAGTAATAGATGCATGGCAAAGGGAAACTGTAGTTGCGAGTTATCATAACATAGTTCTTGATGTCCCTTCACAGTGTGGGAGCCAGTCGGATTCCAGTTACTCTGCCTCAGATCTCTGGACTAGCTTCATAACACAAACTAACTAAGCACTCTAACATGGGCTGCTAAACCTCTCCTGAGGTGGCCCCATCTTCCTTGGCTCCTGAACATCCTGAATAACCTGCCCAGCAAGGACCTGGTAAGTAGGATATCATCCACCGAAGCTATATTCCATTCCTCTCTCCCACCCCATCCTGTCCCCTACCAGCCTTGGACTCTGGTGGACTCCAATACCTCTTCAACAGATCTCTGGACTAGCTTCCTGACAAGGACTAGCTAAACTCCATAGCATAGACTGCACTGGCTCCTGATCTGTTTGACACAAACCATCCCTCCTACTAACCTGACCAGCCCACCTACTACCCTATCCCACCATCCACCCAGACCAGTTGACCTCCCTGAAAGAACCTGAAATTTAGGCCTACTTTGTTTCCCATCTTTAACAAAAAGCAATTAAGATAAACAATATAAACAGAACCAAAATTAAATTGAACAAAAACAGATTAGGAGTTTCTACTGGACACAGAATTAACACAGAACATCCACATGTCCAAATGGCAGTGCAAAAACAAACTATATGAAAACCAAGAGACTATGTTCTCTCCTAAAACCGACTAAACCTATAAAAGTGCATTGCGGGCTGGAGAGATGGCCTAGCGGTTAAGAGCGCCAGCTGCTCTTGCAGAGGACCCAGGTTCGATCCCCAGCAACCACATGGCGGCCGAGAGCCATCTGAAACTCCAAATCCAGGAGAACTCCAGTTCCAGGGGAGTCCGACACCCTCTTCTGACCTCCGCGGCATTGCACGTCATGGGTGCACAGACTTGCATGCAGACAATACATTCATACACATACGGAAATAAATAAAATAAAAAAAATTTTTTTAAAGACTAAATACTTCTTGTCATCCTATTTTTTTTTTAATTTTTTTTTTTTTCTGTATGTGTATGAATGTACTGTCTGCATGCAGGTCTGTGTACCCATGTCGT
>VZQC01005212.1:943092-956283 GCA_009823505.1 Rhizomys pruinosus
AAAAAAAAAAAAAACAAAAAAAAAAAAATCAGAGATGAAATGGGAAATATCACAATAGACACAATTTAAAAATCCACAAGATTGTAAGGGAATATTTTAAAAATCTATATTCCGTTAAATTTGAAAACCTAAATCAAATGGATGAATATTTAGTGTCATGAACAACACCATCTTTAGACAATGAAGAGATCAATAGCTTAAACAGACCAATAACTAATGAAACTGAAACAGCAATAGAAAACCTGTGAAAAAAAAAAAAAAAAAAAAAACTGGGCTCAGATGGCATCATGGCAGAATTTTACCCGTCAGTACTGCTCGAACTATTCAAAAAGCCAGGTAAAGATACAACAAAGAAAGAAAACTGTAGGCCCATATCTTTAATGAACATAGATACAAAGATACACAACAAAATACTCACAAACCACATATAGATACACATCAAGACGATCATCCACCACAGTCAGGTAGAATTTATTCCAGAGATGCAAGGATGGATCAACGAATGTAATTCAATACATTTCATAAAACATATAAATGGACTTAAACACAAAAATCACATTGTCAAATCAACAGAAGCAGAAAAGGCCTTTGGCAGCATACAACATGCATTTATTCTAAATGTCTTAGAAGGAATAGGTCTGGAAGGAACAAACCTCAATATCATTCAAGCTATATACAACAAACCCATATCATTATAAATTGAGAAAAACTGGAAACATCCCCCTTAAAAATCAGGAACCAGACAGGGTTTCCCTTTATAGACAATCATTTTCAATATAGTTCTTGCAATCCTTGCAAGGGCAATAAGTCAATTGAAGAGAATGAATAGAGTACTAATTGGAAAATAAAAGGTCAAATTATCCTTATTTTCAGATGATATGATATTACACATAAGAGATACAAAAAGTTCCTTAGAAAATTTACAAGAAATTATTAATACTTTCACTATAGTGGCAAGTTATAAAATCAACTTAAAAATCAGTAGTTTTTATGTACCAACAGAAAGCAATCAGGAAAAGCAAACAAGGAAACTGTCCCAACCAAAATAACTTCCAAAAAATACTTAGGAATAAACCTGTCTTAACATTAAAGATCTCTACAGTGAAAGAGATAAAGGAAGATACTGAGAGATGGTATTATCTGCCATGCTCATGAATTGGTAGACTCATTATTATTAAAATGACCATCTTACAAAAAAACAATCTGCAGATTCAATGCAAAGCCAATCAAAATACTCAAACATTCTTCACAGAGCTAGAAAAAATATCCAAAATTCATATGGGACCACAAAAGACCCCGGATAGCCAAAATAATTTTGAGCAAAAATAACAATGCAGGGGGATAACCCTAAATGTCCCACAACCAATAAGTGGATAATGAAAATGTGGTACATCTGCACAACTCAGCAGTAAGGAAGAATGAAATTATGAAAATCGCAGGTAAATGGATGGAACTTGAGAATGTTATTTTGAGTGAAGGAACAAAAAGGCAGAAAACCAGGCTATATATTCTCTTCCTCATTTGTGGATTGTAGCACCAATACCCTTATGTGAGTATATGTCCTGATATAACAGCAGAAGCCAAGAAATTGGAAAGGATACAAGGAGGTAAAGGAAAAGGAAGAACTAGAAAGAGGGGGACAATAAGGGTCAGATGTTACGAATGGTGAAGTAGGGAGGATTGGGGTGTTGTATTAGGACAGAAGGAGGGGGAGATACATGGGGACAAGGTGTTAGGTGGGGGAGGTCAAGAAAGGGAGATGGTGGGGCTGATGCTGGTACTGGGCCTGAGGAGTGTGGAGGGGGTGGGAAGGGAAGAGGAAAGAATAGAGATCATTGGACCTTGGGGGGCTATGGAACACACAGTGTAATGTGATTTCCCTGAGACCTCGTTAGAAAACATTAGTGGTGGTGTGGGGCTGGAGAGATGGCCTAGCGGTTAAGAGCGCTGACCGCTCTTGCAGAGGACCCGGGTTCGATCCCCAGCACCCACATGGCGGCCGAGAACCGTCTGAAACTCCAATTCCAGGAGAACTCCAGTTCCAGGGGAATCCGAGACCCTCTTCTGACCTCCACGGCATTGCACGACACGGGTGCACAAACCTTCATGCAGACAGTACATTCATACACATACAGAAATAAATAAAATTAAAAAAAAAAAAGAAAATATTAGTGGTGGTGTAACCTGGAGGCTATGAGGGAGGTAACACTGTGCAAGACAGAGGATACCTCCCCTTGAATGGTCAGAGTGATACAAAGGACACTCAAAGCAATGCAAAGTATTCCCAAAGCCCTTGATTATCTACCAGAAATAGAAAATAAAACCCTACTGTTCAGAACAGAACATGCTTCAGGGATAGGACTTAGATTAATGGAACTGGAAACCTTCTACCTGAAATTATGTGCTAAAAGGGAAAATCAATCAATGGTACAATCCAGCCCCAAACTCTAACAACCAACTTCTATTGGTGCAGTAGAGGCATTGTTGTCTGCGGGATGGTCAACAGCTAAATGGGAGAGAACCGATCAAAGCCACTCTAAACTCAGCCAAGCCCACAGGGCTGGAGAGGACACAGCACCTACAGAAAACTGTTTCAGTGTCATATCTCTAAAAAATGAAATTTCTAACCATACACTAAGTATGGAATCTTATATTTACATACAAGCATGTCTTACACCACTCATCAAAAAAGTTCCTCTTTGTAACAAATGGAGTGTACTGCAGAATCCCACAGCTGGTCAAAAAAAAAAACATATACATATGAAAAACCTTTATTCATAGGAGACACATCTACAGTTGAACTTCTAGATGAAGAATGAGGGGCAGAGAGAATCCCTCAAATCTCGTCAATAAAAGTTCCATATATAATAGAGTATGGTGCTAATGGAAGGCCACAACTAGTCAAAGTTCAAAGAATGGGAGCCTTCAGATGGTGTATCCACGGGCCCCTATATTAAACCACACCCACCCAAGGATTAGGGAGCTTTGTAGAAGAGGGTCATAAAGTTTGTAAGAGCTGGTGCTGGTGTATAAAAACAAAGAAGAAGTGACTTCCAGTCAACTGTAAGTTTTCACATGTGAGCTTGTGGCCATCTCTGCATCAGACATGAGCCCCATGCCAACTGGGACAAGCTCTCAAAGTGGAGCAAGAGAAATGGGTGGGGGACTAACCTTGGACTGAGAACTACAAGAGAATGAGTACTGTTGGGTGAGGAAGCATATGCCTTACCTAGGATTCCTAGATATGCTGGCTAGACACCAGTGGATCTATTTGTACAGAAAGACATGTGGGTTTTGGGAGTTTGACTGGAGAGGATGTAGCTTGGATGTCGTAATGCATGAGGTCTAATGGAGCATCGGGGCATGGGCATGATGGAGTTTGATTGGGAATCAATGTATGAGTTATACAACTGCTCAATACAAATTATATTGAGAATAAAATAAATAAAATAAAAATTAAAACTATACTTCATTAAATTCAAAAACTAAAAGAAATGGACTGCATTGTAAAATAATGGACACCAACAAAATTAAATCAAGATAGCTCGACTGCTTAAACAGACTCATAACAAACAAGGAAATTTAAAGAGTATTACAGAAACTCCAGACTAAACTAAGCCCAGGCCCAGATGGCTTCATAGCAAAATTATACCAGCATTTAAAGAAGATCTAAAGCCAATGCTGCCTAAAATATTCAAAAGGATGGAAACACAGAGAAAGCCCCCAAACTCCTTTTATGAAGCCAGTATCACTCTAATCCAATGCCATGTAAAGATACAACAAAAAGAAAACAATATGTCCACAACCTTAATGAAAGGGGATACAAAGACACTCAACAAAATCCTCACAAACCAATACAGAAGACATACATCAAATATCACTCACCACGAGTGTCAGATCATCAGCTTTATTTTGGAGATGCAGGGATGGTTCAATTTACATAAGTGAGTAAATGTGACAAACCATGAAATGTGCTTAAAGATAAAAAGTACATGGTCATCTCAATTGTTGAAGAGAAGGCCTTCAACATGCATACATGTTAAAAGTTCTAAAAGGAATTTGTCTGGAGGGAGCATACCTAAACATAATTAAGGTTATATACTATACAACAAACCCATAGCCAACATCATTCTAAATGGAGAAAAACTGGAAGCATTCCCATTAAAATCAGGAACCAGATAGGGCTGTCTAGTATTCCCATTCTTTTTCAATATAGCACTTGAAACTCTTGCAAGAGCAATTAGACAATAGAAGGAAATTAAAGGAGTACTAAATGGAAAAGAAGAGGTCAAATTATCTTTATTTGCAGATGCTATTATAAAGAAGAGAACCCAAAAATTCCACTAGAATTTTTTTAGAAATGATTAACACTTTCAGTAAAGTGGCAGATTACAAAATCCACTTACAGAAATCAGGAGCCTTTGTATATGCCAATTACAGAGCTAGAACAAATCATCCAAAAATTCATATGGAATCAAAAAGACCCTGGATAGTCAAAGCAATCTTGGGCAAAAACAACAACACTGGAGGAGATCTCATATTATATTACAGAGCTATAATCATAAAAACCTCATGATACTGTTACAAAAATAAAGATGTAGAACAATGGAACACAGTAGAAGAAGCAAGCATGACTACATGCAATTTCAGCCATCTGATATTTGACAAAAGTGCCAAGTATACACCTTGGAGGAAAGACAGCAGCTTCAACAAATTATCTTGGCAAAACTGTATCTCCACCTGTAGAAGAATGAAATTGGATACTTATCTTCCCTTTGCAGAAAAGTCAACTCCTAATGGATCAAAGACCTCAGTCTAAAACCCAAAACTCCGAAACTCCTAGAAGCAAAACCTAGTCAGTCCCCTATAAGAAACAAACAGAGGAAAGGATTTTCTAAATCAGACATCAACTGTTCAGAAACTAAGTTCCACAATCAAGTGAGACCTCTGTACTGCAAAAGAAACAACCAAGGAAGGGAAGAGGAAACCGACTGAGTGGAAGAAAATTTTTACCAGTGACTCATCTGGCAGATGATTAGTATCAAGACTATTAAAATTTTAACTTACCTTAAAAAAAACAAAGAAACAATAAATAAACAACCCAAGGGAAAGATGAATTCCAGTGGGGGTGGGGGCTGTTGGAAGTTGACAGTGGGGCCAAGGGGGTTTGATTGAAAATACTTTAAGAAATGTATTTTTTTAAGTTAGATTCCATTGTTAATCCAAGTCAGACTGGCTAAGATGAAGAGACTAATGGACTCATGTACATTCATGTTTGTTACATCTCTCTTCACAATAGCTAAGAAATGGAAACAGCCTAAATGTCCTTCAAGTGACAAATGAATAATGAAATTGTAGTATATTCACACAATGGAGTTCTACTCAGCAGTAAGAAAAGAGAAAATTAGGAAATTTGCAAATAAATGGATGGAAATAGTGAGTGTTATATTAAGTGAAGTAACAAAAAAAAGAAGAGGAATGACCTCTCTTCTCCCTCATTTGTGGATTGTAACTCTAATTCCTTATATGTGAATATATCTATCTAGATATAGATATAGATATAGATATAGATATAGATATAGATATAGATATAGATATAGATATAGATATCCTCTCAGGGCATCAAGAAAGCACCAGGGGTCATGATGTCCCTGCAGAGAACACCATTTGGAACCAAGGCCTGAAGTATCAAGACATTGCCTGTGATCCTTATGTTAACTATCAACTTGCAGTCTATAATCTGCCAGGGAAGAAATCTCAGTGAACAGTGCTCTAGATTGGCTTGACCTGAGGGTATGCCTGTGCAGAATTGTCTTGACTGCATTAATTTACTGAGAAGACTCATTTCCATTCTGGGTGGGAATATTTCCAGAGCATGGGATCTTGGAATGTATACAATGGAGAGTGTGAGTTGAGCAGTGCTATGCATTCATCTCTTCTTGCTGTCAACACATTATGACAAGCTGTTTCAAGCTCTGGCTGCCTGGTTTCCCAGACATGCTAATATGTTCCTTGAAGTAAAGATTTTGGGGGAATAATGAAAATACATATTTAAAACACTCATGAATGCCCAGAAAATAATGAATGTCAGCTTAATAGAGAGGAATGGAGAATTTAAAATACAGTCACAGAATCTCGGCTGAAGTGTTTTCCCCTGTTATATGGAACACATGCATATATACAGTTATCTTAGATAATGATCTGTGGATGTCTCCAAAGAAAGTATTGATGCTCTACTTTAATTTCTCTTGATGCTTATGGTAAAATGCCAGAGGAGAGATAAGTGGTAGAAAATCTGTTCTGGAGAACATTGTGACAATTTGATTACTTGGGAAATCTAAATGGCAAAAGACAATTATCATATTTACTTCTGGAAAGAAAATAATGACCAAGGCTGAGCAAATTTTCTAGTGTTTAGGAAGGCAAGATGCCTCAGAAGGTCCTTGGCAAACTGGACTTATATATCATGCATCTGTCTCCTCAGCAGAGGCCAAAAGCTGCGCTGAAGGAATCAGTTGAAAATGCTGTGGATCAGCTTCTTGCTTAATGCCTGGGACAAGCTGGGAACTGCATGACATTCCCCAGTGCCTCAACTTCATTCTTTTCTCACAACTTGGAAGTAACAGATAAAGGACAAAAAGAAAGGACTCTTTTGTTCACGAGATTCTAATAGGCAGTAAATGGACTGATTAAAAAAACTCAGACACAAACACACACTATCCTTCCAGGAGGGGGAAAAAAAAACAAAAAAACTCAGGGGTCAGAAGGTCAGAGTGTTAGTCTCAGGGAGTACAACTGAGATACCTCCTGGTGTGCACAGCATGGGATCTGGATCCAAGACCTACAGATTATCTATAAACCTTTAAATATTCTGGAATTTAAATAGCTGGATTTTTAAAAATTGCTTCATCTTTTTTCCTCTTTAGATACTTCTATTTTCTCTCATATTCAGTGTGATTACTGATAACTATTTTCTTAGCATGGGCTCATTATTTTATTTGAGAACTGGATAGCTTCTGGCTTCAAAGGGTTTACAAACAAGGATGTGTTTTGCACTTGGTAGAATCATGAGAAGAGTCTCAGCCATATTGGATTTAGATTAATTAAAGGATGACGTTTGGGAGTGAAAAGTAACTGAACAAAGCTTATTTATTTGTGTTTGTTTTTAGTGTTGGGATTGTGGTGCATACATTGTGTGTGTGTGTGTGTGTGTGTGTGTGTGTGTGGTGTCTGCACATGTGTGTGTGTGTGTGTGTGTAACTATACACACTTGGAGACCACAGAGGGTATTGTGTGTACTGCTCTGTAGCTCTCTGCCTTATTCCCTTGATATGGGGTCTCTGAATGGAAGTGGAGCTAATCCCTTAGCCAGGATGTCCCAGTGATCCTCCTGTTCATCTGCACCCCACCCACATAGAACTAGGGTTACAGATCCACATCCATAATGTCTGCCTTGTTATGTAGATTCTGAGGATTTGAACTCGGGTCCTTATGTTTGTGCAATAAGTTATCTTATACATTGAGTCTCCCAGCTGTGAATGAGGTTTTCAACCTCCAGTGAGAATACATGCCACCAGGTCTGTTTAGGGTATTGGGGTTGGGCAAATTAATTTAAAGGGGTTGTGATAAATTTTGAGCCAGTTGGAAGACCATGGTAGGCTGAATAATCACCCCTGACATACACATGAGATAATCATAAAAACCCATGACTGCATTCCCTTACTGTACACAAAGAACTTTACATAGATAGCTAGGGATAGGAAAACCCTACTAGATAGGTCTGAAGGCCCTAAAAGTATTGTGTAAAATCCTTATAACGGATGACCACAGGAACATTTTCTTGTCTTTTTTTAATGGACATTAGCTAGGCATTTTAGTAAAGATTTTAAACATGATAGTTGTGAGAAAAACACTCAAAGACATAATGAAGTGAAAGTTCAGGCTTCTCAAGGCAGAGGAGCCTGAGGACATTTTCTATAGGAAAGTTAGGTATGAGGTAGGATCAGTGTCTGGATTGCACTTTACAAATATGCACAAATGATCATGAAACATGGAAGGCAGTGGACTCTCCAAGTTGGATATGATGAAGAAATAAATATGCCTGGGAAGCCTCCAAATTAATGAACTCCTATTAGCATTGTGAATTTAAGCTTCTGAACTTCCATCATTACAGGGAAATGTATTCATGGAGTTTTGGCACACTTACCTTGTAATGATGTGGTACAATGGCCAAGGGAAGAATAGCACTCTACCTATTATATTAGAAGGAAACTGATTTGATTATACTCCCATCCCTCAATTACAAGACAGAGTATATAATACTATAATATTTATATCCCTGTCAAAAATTAAAAGTACCTTACAAGGCATGCTTAAAGTTAGGCTCCAGTTGTTCACTCTGTTTCATTGGTTCTTGAATATTCCCCTATGTTTGAAGCATAGTCTGCTAAAAGACCTTCCTCTAAAGTTTGACTCAGAATTCATCTGCCCTATGTCTGCCTCTTCTACTCTGTAAGACTAGCATGCACTTTTTCTGTAATACATGTCAGGGCTTTATACCATAGCCCTGTGTTTTATTTTATGGCTTTTATATCAAAGTTTAAATATCATGTATACTTCCTACAAAATGAGAAAATTTTCACAATAGGTATTTTCTCTAATCATTTCTTCTTTTTTAATCTGGAAATATTCCCAGAGTGTTTATCATACAGAGAGATTCAATGTACATATTAATTGAAACAGTAAAATTTCTAATTTATGAAGGAATCGAATGAATGAGTGAAAGAGGGTAGGAGAAGAAAGTTTAAAGATAGTAAGTAGTCAAATCACATTGTAGACAAGTAAATTACATCATAGGTAATGTATAGTCATATTTTAAAGTTAATTCAACTGTGCTATAGGGCATGTATTTGAATAATAAGAACATGTATGAAAGATAATTATTTGAGAGCATATTCCCCTATATTATCATCATGGTTCCTGTAAGTGACAAAACGTATGCATGGACGTATGCTACAGAAAAAAGAGAGTAATTTTTCTCCACTGGAAAAATAAGAGAAAATGAATGAAAATGATTCTAAGGACATTTTAAGGTTAGTTGTAAGAGAGAACAAAGGAAGTATAAAGTGAAGCATGTGACTTGAGAATAACTCTGATATCCTAAGTAAATCATATATGTGCTCTCATTTTTTAGACAGTATGGAGAATTAGAGTAAAATGTTGTCGACATTTTGAGATTCATTTCTATTCTAATGGGACAAAAACCTTTTTTTGAATAATGAAGATCAATGTGATTTTCATCATTTAATTGTTGATTTTCTCAAACTCAATGTAATTGTTTCAAGTCTAATTATAAAAACAGTTTAATTTTTGATGCTCAAAATTCACATATATATCCTTTTAAAAATGATTGTGTACATTTCCTAACTAACTTCTAATAGATGCCTGTGGGATAATTTCGATATTCCAAAATCCTTACTTTCATGAAGTGTAGTTCAGTAGAACAAATATTACTCAAGCTATCATTAAAGGTCTATAAATTTAAAATGATAAGGAGTTTTATGAAGGGAATGGAAAAGTTGTAGTGGACTGAAGTAATTTTATTTAGTGGGAATCACATTTTTCATGAGATGGTTATGTTTGAGAATTTGGGAATGCTTAGTACATTCCATGTTACTGTTATATTTTCCATAGATGAAATAATTGTTGAAGTGGCTGGGGAGTTGGAAGTTAAGAGTGCTTGCTGCTATTCCACAGGACTTGTGTATCATTCCCAGGACTCATGTTCTATTCTCTCAACAACCTGTAATTCTAGTTCCAGAAGATCTTCTGTTCTCTGTCGGTATCCACACTCATGTGGACATATACATATACATAAATAAAATAAATTGGTATAGAACAAATTCAAAATATGGCTATGAATTTTAATATTCCTACAGGGAAAGAATTTCTAAAACAAAGAAGTAGGAAAATACTAAAGGAGAAACTGAGCATAATAGTATTAAATGACTTCATACAAATTCAGGGACACTAGGATGATAAGGAAAGCATACACTTGTAGCCGTGACAGGAGGTGGTCATTATTTCTCATACTATAAATAGATCAAGAAAAATACATTTGATTAAAGTGCTACAAACAAAAATAAAATATTATTTCAGGTCTCTATGACATTTTAGTTTTTATTTTTTGTTATTTTTATCCATGTCTTTATTTTTTATAATGCTTTTATTGATGTTTTGTGTATTTCAGACATAATTTCTCAGTTCAGTTTAGACATATTCCCCTTTCCCTTCCCCCCCCTCACCCTACCCCAGATCATGAATTCTGCCATAGCTGTCCTGCATCTTTCTCTCAGTCTCTTTTTATGTTTAGGAATTCACATTTTCCTCCTTTAATTTTATACTACTCTTAGAGTCTGAAAATAATTGGTATATCGATTCTACAGCACATTAAGAGATTTATGTTATAACGACATATTTGCTTTCAGATAAACAGAAGAATAATGATATTTTTCAGCTTGCCTTTCATCTGGGGATTTGGTATTAGCATCCACAAATGAGGGAGACCATTCACCACTGGTTTTCTGGGACTCTGTTATTTCACTTAGCATAATGGTTTTGGGTTCCATCCATTTACCTGCAAAGTTCATGATGTCATGTTTCTTTACCAATGAGTAGTACTCCATTGTGCAGATATACTACATTTTTTTTCCTCTTCTCATCAGTTGAGGGGCATTTGTGTTGGTTCCAGCTCTTTGCTATTGGGAAGAGAGCTGCAATAAATATGGATGTGAATGTATCTTTGCGGTAGGATGAGTCTTATGGGTCTGTACCCAGGAGTGGTATGGCTGGGTCAGGTGGTACACTCATTTTGAGTCTTTTATGGGTTATCCTCAATACTTTCCATAATGGTTGTACAAGTTTACATTCCCATAAACAGTGGATGAGTGTTTCCCTTTCCCCACAATCTCTCCAGCATTTGGTGTCTTTTGGGTTCTTGACATTAACCAGTTGTATAAGAGTGAGATGATATCTGAGAGTGGTTTTAATTTGCATTACCTTAATTACTAATGATGTCGAACACTTTTTAAGATGTTCCTCAGCCATCTTTACTTCTGCACACCATCTTTTGAGTAGGTCATTTGTTTTCTTAATTCTTTGTTTTTTGAGTAGTCTATGTATTCTTGACGTTAATGCTCTGTCAGATGAATCACTGAAGATTTCCTCCCACTCTGTGGTTTTTCTCTTCACTTCCTTGATTGTTTCTTTCACTGTACAGAAACTTTTGAATTTGATGAGGTCCCATTTGTCAACTGTTGACCTCATTTCCTGTGCAGTTGCTGTCTGAATTTGAAAGTCTTTTCCTGCACCTATGTCTTGTAGGTTGTTACCAACTTTTTCTTCTATCACCTTCAGGGTTTCAGGTTTTATTTTGAGATCTTTGATGCACTTGGAGTTGATTTTTATACAGGGTGAGAGGAAGGGGTTTAATTTTGTTCTTCTACATATGGTGATCCAGTTTTGCCAGCACCATTAGCTGAAATTGCTGTCCTTCCTCCATTGACATTTTTTTAGCCCTTTGTCAAATATGAGGTGGCTCAAATTGTATGAGCTCAAGTTTGGATCTTCAATTTTGTTCCACTAGTCAATGGGTTTGTTTTTGTGCCAGTACCAAGCTGTCTTTATGACTATGACCCTGTAATGTAACTTAAAGTCTGATAGAGCAATCCCTCCTGTATTGTACTCTTCACTCGAGGTTGCTTTAGTTATTCATGGTCTTTCGTTTTTCCATATGAATTTGAGGTTTTTTTTTTCCAAGTCTGTGAAGAAGCTCATGGGAATTTTTATTGGGATAGCATTGAATCTGTATATCAATTTGGGTTAAATGGACATTTTTACTATATAACTTTTTCCAATCCATGAGCATGGGAGATATTTCCATCTTTTGATGTCGTTTTCAATCTCTTTCTTCAAGGGTTTAAAGTTTTTGTTGTAAGGATCTTTGGTATCTTTGGTTAGGTTAGTTCCCGGGAATTTTATTATTTTTGAGGCTATTGTGTGTGGGAAGGTCTTCTTATATTCCTTCTCCACTTGTTTATTGTTGGTGTAAAGAAAGGCTACTGATTTTTCCTGTTTAATTTTGTATCCTACCACTTTACTGAACCTCTTAATAGTTTCTAGATATTCTCTGGTGGAGTTTTTAGCATCTCTTAGGTAAACTATCATGTCATCTGCAAAAGCAGATAGCTTAACTTCTTCTTTTCCAATTAATACTCCTTTAATTTACTTCTCTTGCCTTATTGCCCTAGCAAGCATTTCAAGCGCTATGTTAAGGAGGAGTGGCAATAAGGGGCAGCCTTTCCAGGTTCCTGGCTTTAAGGAAAATGGTTCCAATTTTTCTCCCTTTAGGATGATGTTGGCAGTGGGTTTGCTATTTATGGCTTTAACCATGTTGAGGAACATTCCCTTCAGTCCGATTCCCTCTAGGACTTTAAACATGAAGGGATGCTGGATCTTGTCAAAGGCTTTTCCTGCATCAATTGAGATGGTCATGTGGTTTATGTCTTTCATTCCATTTATGTGTATTATGATATTTATTGATTTACATATGTTGAAACATCTCTGCATCTCTGATATGAATCCAACTTGGTCATGATGGATGATCTTTGTGACGTGGGTCTGCATGTGGTTTACAAGTATTTTGTTGATAATTTTTGCATCTATGTTCATTAATGAGGTGGGTCTCTAGCTTTCTTTTTGGTTGTATCTTTGTCTGGTTTTGGTATTAGGGTGATGCTGGCTTCATAGAAGGAATTTGGGAGAATTCCCTATGTTTGTATCTTTCTGAACAGACTGAGTAGTAATGGTTGTAGGACCTCTTTAAATGTTTTATAGAATTGTGTTGTAAATCCATCTGGGCCTGGGCTTTTATTAGTTGGGAGGTTTTCTATTAATCCTCATTTTCCTCAAATATTATGAGTCTGTTTAAACTGTCAATCTCTTCTTGGTTAATCTTTTATGGTTCCCAGGATTTCAAATATTCATGCATTTCTCTTAGGTTTTCAAATTTAGTGGAGTATATGTTTTTGAAGGATTCCTGTAAGATTGTCTGGATCTTTCCTTCATTGTGATGTTTCCCATTTTGTCATGAATACAATTGATTTGGAGTTGCTCCTTTTTTTTTTTTTTTTT
>VZQC01005212.1:958038-1064358 GCA_009823505.1 Rhizomys pruinosus
TCTTGTGTGTGTTTTTTTTTTTTTTTTTTTTTCATAATTTTTACTTGAGCTTTCTAGTTGCTCTGTATTATCCTGAAGGTCTAATATTCTTTTTTCTGCTTCTTCCATTCTGCTTCTGAGGCTTGTTTACATCCTTTCCCAGTGATTGGATGAATGTTCAATTTCCTTTTTCATTTCATCTTTTGATTTCTTTAGATTTCCCACTTCCCTCTGGAGTCTGTCATTCTCATCTTGTAGCTCCTTGGTTCATTGGCCATTTCCTTTTTTTTTTTCATTTCAGCCTGGGATCTTTTCAGCATTCCCACTTCCCTTTAGTTCTTTCCAACATTTGTGATTACCTCCCCCTATGCCCTTCTTGAGTTTTTCAATCTCTCTCCTTAGTTCTTTCCACCATTTGTCATTATCTCCCTCTAGATCCTTCTTGAGTTTTTCATTCTATTCCCTTAGTTCTAAAATTTCTTTGATTATGTCTAAAGTTGTTCTTCTAATGTTGGTGTCTTGGCTTCTTTCCTTGGATATTTTGTTGTAGGGATCTTCTGTAGGGTTCACTGTGGATTTATTATGAGCTTTTCCTATGTTCTTTTTTCTCTATGTCTTTGGCATGTGGATTTATCTGTTTATTTCTTTCTTTGTATATTAACACCTCAACCTTGGCTGCACAGACTATAATCACTAATGCTGTGTCTGTTAGGTCCTCTGCACCACAGCACTACCAGGTTGATGGGGGGGGGATTGTGTTGCTACTCATGCCCTTGTGCTGGTAGGCCCCCAAGGGTCAAGGCAGGTCCACTTTGCCTTCTTGGCACCTCACTGAATCCATGCGCCTGTCTGGAGCCCAAGCTAGGACTTCTGGGGCAGGCAGTGACAGCCCCCTCTGCCCCAAATGGTCAAGTCAGTTCTGCCTTGCCTTCCGGGCACCTCACTGAGTCTGTGAGCCTGTATAGTGCCAAAATATTTTTAAATATAGGAAAGAAACCATACTCAGCAAAGCTAAAGAAAATTCAATTGGTATATGTAAGATGTCGGTTAAAATAAGGAAACGTGTCCATTGAGTAAAGTACTGACCTCAGGTATAGAGTCTATGTTAATCTTTACTAATTTTTGTTCATTTTATCAGCCTCACAAATGAATCCTGTAACTCTGTGCTTTCACCGGTACAGAAGCTAAGATACATCCATTGATTATGAAGAGACTTACTTTTATAAAAATAGTGAAGAGAATAACTTTGATGTTTCTTTTAAATTTTAGTTGAACAGTAGGTAGCTGAAGCTACTGCAGCCATATTGTAGGCTTTGAGGTAAAAAAGAAGACAGCGGCCCTGTGCAAACCCATGGTCAGTCATTTCTTACTTCTCACAGTGTGTCCTAATAAGTCTGACTTAAAAAAAAAAAGAAATTAGACTGTTTTCTTCTCACCCACTTGTGCCCTTTTCCCAAAGCCCAGGGAACAAACTGCAGAAGAGGAAACATGGTAGATTGTAAGCGCTGCAGAGAGATAGGGGTGAATCGTGAGACTACAGGAATATAGTCTGGACTCCTAACTGATCAACATGCCTGAGCATACAAGCTTCTCCAACTGGACTATGGGAAACTTGGGTTGTTCAAAATTTGGACATAGATACTTGCAAAATGCCCCAATTACCTAATTGTATGACATACTGAGTAACATCAATGTTATCTGCAAACAATTGTGTCATTATATTGTAGAATCCCTTAAAAATAAAAAAAAGAAAAAAAAAAGAAATTAATTAAACAAGCATTACTACTTTCATGTAGATACACATTATTTCTTCAGTCCTTTGGTGGGAAAAGCTATAATTTAAATATTCGGTCATTTTAATGCTTTCTGTGAATTACATGTACACAGTAGCTATGTATGCTGATGCTATAAACAAAAGATACTGCTGGAAATCACATGCTATGATAATTAAAATGTTATTATGCTGAAAGAAAAAAGAATCAGTCGCTATACTTGGTTGATCAGAGCATTTTGATATAGCTCCTGAGACAAATGTACATTTAACATTGGACTTTATCTGTTATATGAAGATTCCCCCAAATAATGGGACCTACAAATAGTCCAGGCCAGAATAACATGTTTTAAATGTATAGTACCTTTGACCCTCGAGTACTTGATGGTCCCATTTCATACAGATGTTGTTTCTGACTCATTTATCTTCACAGAGTTTACACTTACATTCATTGTACATTCTAAATGCTGTGCTTCAAACTTCAAAGTTCTGAAAATGGAGCTCAGGTGTGCGAGTACTCTGTATCATGCTGAAGGCCGTATGTTAATACCAATATCACACATTTGAAACATGGTGGTACACAGGTGTAATCCTAGCATTGGAGAGGTTGAGGCAGGAGGATTAGAAGTTCATAGCCTTCCTCAGCTGTATGTTGAGATTGAGGTCAGCCCCGAACATAAGAAACCCTGTCTCCAAACAAACAATAAACAAACAAGCAGGAATAAAAGAAAATGAACTTCTGAAGATACCACACCCTTCAATTTTAAAATGCAGAGAGAGTATATAGAAAAATAGACCTATGTATATTATAATATGTACATATGATATACATTTAAATTAATGAGCAAATGAGAGTTGAGAACATCTGAGAGGTCCTGTGAGAAAGATCTCCATCAAGTTGCAGGGGAAAGAGAGAGGAGAGAGGATTACGTTCCTGAGACCTCAGATCTAGATGAGGTCATCAACACTAAAGAACTGCTGAAACTTCTGGACTTTGCCAGTCTCTCAAAGCTGCAGGTCACTCAGCCTACAGTAGTGATGAATTTCAACATACCACGTGGGGCTGTTTGAATCTTTTCTGCTACTCTTTAATATTATCAGTAAATCTGGGGACAACAAAAATATAAACAATTAAGGCCAGCAAGAAGGCGTGCTTCCAAGTCTGGGGATCAGTGATTGATCATCAGGATATGCATGGTGGAAGGAGGGAACCTACTCTCCCAAGCTGTCCTCTAATTTCACATGTGTGCTAGTGCACACACACACACACACACACACACACACACATCAATGTAATGATTTTGTTTTTAAAGCTAGATTTTGGCGACTGGGAAATTGGCTAAGTGGCTAAGACCATTGACTGTTCTTCCATAGGATCTGGGCTCACCTCCTAACATCCATCTGGTACTTAACAACCATCTATAACTCCATTTCTAGAAGAGTCCAACGTCCTCTTTTGACCTCTGATGGCATTGCACAACACAGGTGCACTTACATACATGTGGGGAATGCACACATACAAATAAAATTAAAAAAAAAAAAACAACTAAAGTTGGTTTAAGAACCAATGGGAACAACACAATAGATTTAGGTCACATACTCTACTTATAGAATTTTACCCTTTGGCAATGTCAGGAGTTAACTAAATCAAGAAATGACCTGTTTATTTTAATGTAAATATTTACACTTATGTATAAACCATCACAGAGTTGGAATAAAGCAAGTAGCCAAAAGTAGTCAAAAGACTTAAGTATCCAAGCATCAGATTTAGACTGATGACTGATGAGAAGTTTATTTTCTAAATATATTTGAGTTCCCCTCAACTGACGAGTGGATAGAGAAAATGTGGTACATGTATACAATGGAGTTCTATGCAGCAGTAAAGAGGGACAACATCATGAACTTTGCAGGTAAATGGATGGAGCTGGAAGACATTATGTTAAGTGAAGTAACACAGTCCCAGAAAAACAAACGACAAATGGTGTCCCTCATATGTGGATGCTAGTACCAACAACCCAGATATAAATATTTCTCATGGAGAGGGATGCATAGTAAAAGAACAACANACTTCTACAGTTTTATTCTATGTAATCAATTTATAGAAGATGCAGTTTTGCCGGTTTTATAAGAGATTCCTTCTATAATAGTTGTCTCCAAATTTAGCAGTTGGGAAAATTGACTCAAATCATAATCATTATATTTTTCCTTGTTCTATGGGTGGGGGGGAGGCAAGAAACTCATATCAAAACCTTTGTGCAACCTAGAAGGTATTAATTTCATTACAAAGTCTCATTTATGATAGTTGTTAATTGTAGGTCACAAAGTGGTTTGATGTTTATGGAATACATGAGGATATTCTTTTTCTTCCTTTCATGCTTCGTAATCCTCTACGGGTCCAACCTTCAGTTGCAACGCTTTCTGTAACATCCTACTCAATGCAAAGCTGTATTTTTCTTTCTCAGTCCGTTAGTTGGTGACATTTTGTCCTTTTGGAACAAACAAATCTCTTCCATAGATTGGTGTTTATAGATTTGTAATTGACAGGTCTTGACGTAGATAGGTTCTTCATGTCTGTCGTAAGACCTGTGTAAGGTATTATTGCCTTTAGATTGAGTTATCGATCAAGTGATCGTACGCATTTTGCCTTTTTTTTTAATGACATTTTTGAGTCTGCCAGAGGACAGTTGTATAATACATGACTATAGGGTGGAATCTAGGATCAGATTTCATCAAATTCACTCCTGCTGTTTTGGGTATTCACTATAATGAAAATATACATTGCGGGAAGCAACTTTTAATTTTTGCTCTTAATTATCTCTAAGAGAATGCTAAACCCGTTGATACTCGTAAACAGAGAATTATAGAGAAATTTTTGTATGTGGCCAATTCCAGAATGTTATTGCTCTAGAGATTTTTGTGTAAAACAAATGTGACAACAGTAAATTATACATTGATACATTTAACTCAGTTGCATTACTGTTTTATCAGAGTCTGTAAACAATGTTTTTTAATATACACACATTTAATTTTACTAAGTCCTAAACACCATGTATCTGTAGAGCGTGTCTAGGTTGAAACTGATAATTGTTGAACTCACATCAATAAAATATGCCTTGATTGAATATAAATCCGTGTCCCTCTCCGATCACCCATCCCCTTCCCAATACACATTTCAGTCCATTTCTGATGTAAAAACAGTTTTTCTTTGTTTATGTATCTGCTTCCTGTTTGACTAGAACTGTGAGAGACTGTGGTTTAACTTGAACAAAAGCTCATTTGGAATGAGACAGGTCTCAATTTACTTTTTGACTCTAGCACTTATTGTATGTGTAATCTTCCATAAAACTTCCCTGAGCCTTTGTGCTCATATATGAAAATGCATAAAATAATGACAAAGTTGCTGGAGCTTCTTTGCACTTGTAAATCTAGAGATCAGAAGTTTTAAATCGCTCTCTAACTGAGCACATCTGCCTTCTTTCTTCCATCTATGGTTGTGTGGGTCAAGGTGATCCATGCCAGCCATTGAGAATAAGCCTGGTGCTGCTCCTTTAAGGTTGAAAATGCACTTGCTGAACTGCATCAGTAATTTAAAGAATGTTATGTGAAATGTGGTGAGAGAACTCTGGGTGAAACCCCAAAATCATCATAACTCCTCATGATGCCTAAGAAATGATAGCCAACCTATTCGGATTGTCATTGCTAGCTTCTCCTCACATATGTGCATTTCTCTTTAAGAGTGTTTGCTCTCAGAAGACCATTTCTAATGACCTGTGAGATAGCTCCCATCTTCAGACTAAAGAGTAAATAAATTTTATGTCTTTATTAAGCTATTTAACTAGATTGTATGCCTTCTTTCTTTTATTTAACACTCTATTGTTCATCTATTATATATCTGTCTCTATATCTTTATTATATCTATATATCTATCCTCTATCACTCATCTTTCATCGATAATCTTTCTAATGCCTTTCTATCTACATCTGTCCAAACCAATAGTATATGTGTAAAGATGACAGTTCATGAATTAACTCAGACTATCTAAATGAACCTTCAGAAGAAAATATAGAAGAAAATCCTTGTGCCATTTGTAGTGAGTTACTAGAACATCAAAGTAGGGCACCAGTTAGAATATTCCAAATTAGACTTAAAACAAGATTTGGCTGAAATGAAACATAGAAGAAAGATAAGACTAAGAGAAAACAGACTTAAAATACATATATGATTAAAAAAACTTTTACAAAATATGAAAGAACTCACATTCCCTGTAATTACCTACATAGTATCAAACCAGCTAAAATTCCAGCATGAATGAGGGGAGGATCCATGACACCCCACTCCTAGCCAAGGAGCAACTTGATAGCTTCCCAGCCTAGAGAATCACTCTCCTTGAGAGTATAGCATCTGGTAGATTCCACATGCTCCACTGGATGTCCTGACATCCACCCACATATACACATATAGCCAGCACTAGTTAGACTCTGGTTTGTACACAAATACACACATATACATACAAACACACACTTTCACACACATGCACATTCACACATATATGTGTTACCCTCCCCACACACATATGATGTGTTATGCAGCTAGTAGGTGTAGGAGGGGAAATACAGGGTGTATATAATCAAGATACTTTGTACACATGTGTGAAATTTTTCTTTTTTTTTTCTTTTTAAATTATATTTATTTCTGTATGTGTATGAATGTACTGTCTGCATGCAAGTCTGCGCACCCGTGTCGTGCGATGCCGCGGAGGTCAGAAGACGGTCTCGGATTCCCCTGGAACTGGAGTTCTCCTGGAACCGGAGTCACAGACGGTTCTTAGCCGCCATGTGGGTGCTGGGGATCGAACCCGGGTCCTCTGCAAGAGCGGTCGTCGCTCTTAACCGCTAGGCCATCCCTCCAGCCCCTAGTTTTCAATTTTTTAAACCACTCTTCTCTTCTTGCTCTCAAGGTTCTCCAAGAAAAGGTCCACTTGGATTCTCACCAATCTCGGGGGGGGGGAGATATGCCTGCCTGCGCCCCGGCAGCCCACACAAAGGTGCAGACCACTAGCCGCCGGACCCTCTGGCCCCAGCACAAAAGAAAGATGTAGAGGAATTCAGAGCAGACATCAATGAAATAGAAACAAAGAAAACCATACAAATATAATTAACCTCAAATTCGTATTGCTAAGTGGTAAGGTCAGTCTGCAAAGGTAATGTGCTCTATAGTTCTAATTATACCACATTCTTCAAAGTATGGTGTTGGGAAGATGGCTAAGGGTTTAAATGAAAAGGGAACATCTGATATGGAAACTTCTCAGGGCAGCGATGCTCTTCCATTTGGTTGACTCCATGCCACTTTGAATTTTACAAAACCCATAGAAATTAACAGCATAAAAATGAACATTATGCATCCAAATTTTTTAAAAGCATTGCAAGCATCAGAGGATGCAAGCATGTAACCTAAAATGGACTACAGATAAGATAATTTAAGTAAGTATATTATAAATGTATAAAATAAAAACATTGAACGTGTTAGAGTTAAAGAATGCTGATCTAAGTGACTTTGAAATGACTGGGCTATATACAAGTAATATATAGCATTAGATTGGTTCAGTATTAAAGCTAATCAGCATGGAAGTATGTTTTGAAAGTCCTTGAACGGAAAACTGAATTTATGGATGAGAGATGGAGGAAGCTAGACTTCTCATGCTGCAATGGGAAATTATGATAAAGAAAAATGGATAAATCCATGTAGCCTGAGACTAGTGCTGTAAGCATAGCAATGAATTCCTTTACAGATCTTTTGATATATTTTTATTTATTATTTTTAACATATCTGTGCGTGTGTATTTGTGCATGTGTTGCACAAACTCCAAAAGGAAGTAGAAACACTGAAAAAGAAAGCCAACCAACGAAGTAAGGAGCACCAAGAAGAGATTGAGAAGCACCAAGAAGAGACTGAAAAGCTCAAAAAGGAAATGGAAGTACTGAAGAAAACACAGGATGAAACAAAAAAGGAATTAGAACACACATTCAATCAAGAAGAAAGGAAAGGAAAAATCCTCAGAAGTAGAATGGAGGAAGCAGAACAAAGAATATCAGATCTGGAAGATAACACAGAGCAATTAAAAAGCCCAAATAAAGATTATGAAAAATTTAAAAATACACAAAAGTGGAACAACCAGGAAATATGGGACACTATAAAAAGATCAAACTTCCGCATCAAAGGAATAGAGGAAAGAGAAGAAACCCAAGAAAATATTATTGCATCAAAGTATTCACTAGAATATAATAGATGAAAATTTACCCCTCAAACTAAAAGTAGACAAACCCATCTAAATACAAATAGCAACAAGGACCCCCAAATGACAATAGATACCAGAAAGAAAAACCCCACACTATGATCATAGCTTAAAATGGCTAGAATGCCAAAACATAAGACAAAATCTTTGAGAGCTTAACAGAAAGAAAAAACAAGTCACATACCAAGGGCAACCCATCAGAATCACCAACTGACTTCTTGCCTCCAAACCATTGAAAGCAGAAGAACGTGGAGAAAGCATTCCAGTGTATAAGGATATGGATGCCAACACAGAGTATCTATACCCAGCTAAAAATGTCGATTAAGTGCATGAGAGAGAGAGAAAAATTTCTCCCATGACATAAACAAAATGATGGATACAATATCTGGAAATACCAATCTTCATAAAAGAACTTAGAGCAATTCAAAAGGGCAAGAGAGAGGAGCAACAATCTCTCAAACATCCTAGGAAAAGAAACAAGTAAAAACAAAAAGCCATAGGAGACAAAAATCAGAGGGCTAGAAGTCCAGAGAGATAATAGTAAAGTAAAAGGTAGCAACATCCATATTTCAATATAACCTTAAATGGTACTGGAAATGGCAGGCTGCCTCCCTGTACCATCCTTTTCAATAATAGCTGGAAACCCTTGCTGAGGGCACATAAAGGTAGGCAAGACAAAGAAATTAAAGGAGCTTCTAATTGGAAAGAGAGGAAGCAAGCTACCCCGTTTTTGCTGATGATATGATTTCTACCTAAGGGATGCTAGAACTCCACAGAAAACACCTAGAAAGATTGATTAAGGCTTTGGTAAAGTGGCAGAGAATACAAAACTAAAATTAGAAAAATCAGTAGCATTTCTGTTTCCCAGACAACAGCAACTTGAAGAGGCACAAGGGACCCCTCATTCTCAATAGCCTCAAATAACAATAAATGACCTTTAGGCAAACCTCACAGGACACCCAAAGGACGTACCACATATCAAAAATTTTAAAACCCCTGAAAAAGTAGGAAATTGAGGAAGACATAGAAGATAGATATAAACCGCCCAATGCCTCTATGGTGAAGAATAAATATATAAAAAATGTCTATCTCTCCTAAGTGACTAGTGTTTATGCAGATTATCAAGCTTCAAATTAAATCCCCCAGAGATTCTCCACAGGCTTGGAAAAAAAATCCTCCATTCATTTTGGAAAAACAAAAGACCTGAATAAGCCAAAGCAACCTCGAGGAAAAAGAGCAAACAGGGGATCGCTTATACCAGAACATCAAACTATACTACAGGCTATGTCATAACATAACAGCCTGGTACGGGCAAAAGCAGACCAGTTGACAATGGAATAAAAATGAAGACCAACCTGAGCTCATCGAATTCAGCTCACCTTCATATTTGACAAGGTGAGCCCAGAATGAACAATGAAGGAAAGACCAGTCATCTTTAGCAAGTGGTGTGGCAAAAATGGATCCCTCTACTTGTAGAAGAATGAAAAAACTCAACCCTACCTCTCACACTTGTACAAAAGAGTGTCAAAACTCGAGACGGACTGGCAAAGACCCTCAATGTATGAACCCCAAACTCTGGAGGTGTATGAAATAGAAAAACTTGCCAGCAGACTACGAAACATAGGTGTAGGAATAATGGAACTCCCTAATTGAGACGAGCAACTGCACAAGAAAATAACAGGAGCCTATACTTACTCCTAGGGATGGCAATTTATTGATCACTTTCAGCCAAGAAGCATGTTGATATCAGAAAGAAAGAGTAATTATTTGGCAATTTCCATAAGTAGTGTAAGTGGACACATTCTTATGGCACACCTTAAGGAAATTATCAGACAATATAAGCATAAATCTACTAGACATTTCAATCAACTGTATAAACTACTATGCTAAATCAAAGAAACTGAATAAAATGAAATACATTTTGATTTGAGATAATTCATTTTATTTCCTTCATGTTTTTCTTATTGAAAATTTGTGATTTTTTGTAAGATATATTGTGAATTATTTAGATACTCTCTCCTCTCTGCATGCTCCTTACTATTCCCTGCCTGATTTAATGTTGTCTGGTAACACACCAGCACATCAACAATTGGACAAATGGGATCTCCTAAACTCAAAAGCTTCTGTCACATCAAAAAAAATCAATAAAGGAAGTGAAGAGAAAAACCCAAAAAGAGGGGAGGAAGCCTTCACTGCAGACACATCTGACCAAAGCATTAATCTCCAGAGTATACAAGCATACTCAAAAAACAAAAAGAAGAAAGAAAACAAATGAAACCCACTTTTCAAAAGATTGGAGCATAGAGCTGAATAGAGACTTCAGCACAGGAGGAAATAGAGAGGCCGAGAAATATTTCAGAAAGTGTTCAACATCACTGTAATTAAGGAAATGCAAATTAAAACCACTTTGAGATATCACCTTACTCCAATAAGACTGGCTAGGATCAAGAACACAGATGATACCAAATTGCAATGCGGAGAGGTTGTGGAGAAGGGGAAACACAAACATCCCATGTTGCTGGTGGGAATGTAAAACTGGTACAGCACTATGGAAAGGCAGTGTGGAGAACCCTTAGAAACTCAAAACGAGCCTTCCATTTGGACCCAGTCATACTACTCCTGGGATATTAGACCAGCAAGATTAATCTTACTTCAAAGATACATTCACAGCTATGGTTTATTGCAGCTCTGTTCACAATAGCAAAAAACGAACCAGCCAAGTACCCCTCGACTGATGAGTGGATAGAACCAATGTCGGACAATGTAACAATGGAGATAAGGGGGTTTTCTTATGCCAAAAAGCCGGTAAAGCGTACAAACATCATGTAACTGCAGGTAAACGGAGTGGAAGCTAGAACGACATTATGTTAATGTGAATGTAACACCAGTCCCAGAAAGAACAAACCGACAAATTGGTGTCCCTCATATGTGGATGCAGTACCAATAACCCAGATATAAATATTTCTCATGAGAGAACTGCAAGTAAATAACAACAACAAAAAAGACCTGGGATCAGAAAATGGACCGAAATGGTGAATTGGGGAAGGGGGAGGGTTGAGAGAACAGTTTATATTGATTAATGCAATATTAATTTGATGGAGTTCAACACAGTACCCAGTCTGCCGTAGACACTCTCACAACATACATGGTGTCTTAGGATTTAGTAAAATAAATATGTGTATATTTAAACAACATTGGTTGACAGACTCTGATAAAAACGGTTAATGCAATGCATCTGAGTTAAATGGGAGATATAAATCGCCTTTTGTCCAACATTTGTATTTACATTAAAATTTGTATTTTTTAGACCAATAACTCTGGGATTGGCAAATACAAATATTCTCTATAATATCTCTGTTGTTAACAGTATCACCTTGTAGCATCCTCTTTAGGATGATTTAACCTAAATATTAAGTTTGCTCCCCAAGTTTATCATATATAGTCACCCAAACATAATGGGTCAATTTGATGAATCTGAGCTTGATTCACCCATATAGTTATGTAAATACAAATGTTCATTCTGATGAGTCATGGTTTAAAAAAAAAAAGGGGGGGTACAGATATTTATATAACCTTCCTGTCAAAAACCTTCGCAATCAAATCTTTAAAAACTAACTTGGGAAAAAGATTTGTGTTTCAACAGGACAAAATGTGACCAACTTAACAGCTAGAAAAAAAGAATAACTTTGCAATTAGGAAAGTAGGAATTACCAGGGAAATGCCAACGAAAAGGTTACCTGTTCTGAACATCAAAAGAAGAAAACCTCAGTTGCCATAAAATCGAACCCCTCTGTGGATCCTAGTCTGTGATTACTTAACAGCTATTTTATAATGAGTCCTAAGAATACTTACTTTCTAGGTGCTCACAAAGGTTGATTGGAGACTTTCTTGCCCCCCCCTCAGGAACAAGGAAAGGAAAGAATGACGATGATGAGGCGCTCTCACCAACCTGTTACAATGTGAAGAGACAACTATTTCTCATGAGAGGTAATCTCTTAAAAACTTGGTAAAATACTGCCTTCTTTAGTGACTAAATAGACATAAGAACTGTGAAAAGGAATTATTTATTACAGAACCAATATAGTAGATTAAAGTACCTGTAAACTATTGCCAACTTAAGCAAATTAACAATACAGGAGCTCTGACATCCAGTCAATGGATTATTTCTACCAGAGGAGAGTGTTTGCCCAGGGGATCAAGCCCCACACAAAAGGTAAAGGCTCCCTGCCTCTAACTGGGATATGTACAAGAAAAGAGAGGTGTAAGGCCTGCTGCTTAAGACCTGTATGTTAACATTGGGAAGATGTATTGAGACCACAACATGCAATGTACAGATGGCCTCTGGACACCAAGATAGTGTTACCAAAGGGCCACCTAAAACCTATATATAAAAGCAAATACGGGGTCTACCTTGAGTCAATGCAAGACTCCACCACAACCCAGCATAACACTCTCAACCGCCTGGAAATCTGTGCAGCAGAGGCTACCCAATAGCCTCTATATCCCAATCTAATTGGCTGATTGGCTCTCTCCTGTGGAGAATAACCATGGCTTGATGCCACAAGCTTAAATCCTCTACAGTTTAGGAGATCTCATAAGCCAAGTAAGCCCTTGTCAATTTTTAGAGACAGATAAAAATTATTCATGATCAAAATATCTCTTACATATTGTGTCTTTACCAAAGTAACTACCATAACATTAGTGTATTAGTGTGTTTAATACCTATACTAATCAATTGCTTGTGCTTCATATCTTAGGTCATTCAAAAGGAGTATTCCTGGACAACAACTGTCAGCCCATGAAAGGAACAGCCAGAATCCAGAGTCCAAGGAACAACAGCTCCAAAGAGAGAGTGGGGACTGTATCTGTAGCTCTCATCCACCTGTGCCCTCTTTTCCTAAGCCAGCGAAATGCTCGGCAGAAGAGGGGCGTTGAAAAGAAGGTTTAGAATTGTAAGGCTTTGCTATTGGGTAGTGAATGTGATGAAACTTACAGCAATGTTAGCTGCACCTCATTTGATCAACCTGATTGAACATATACAACCCTCACCCACCGCTTGGGCGAAGGTGGGGGCTGTGGGTGTGTTTGGGCACAACAGCCTGAAATTGGTTTTACATGAATGATGCGTTGACTCAAAAAAAAAAAAAAAAATGGAATATTATTATACAAAAAAAGAAAAAAAATAACTGAGGGAGAAATATGCAGGACAGTTATTGGGCAGATGCGATGATCTTGGTTGGGTGGGTGGTGGGGGGGTGAAGGGAAAGGAAAAATGCCTGAACTGAATTGGGTTTTTTTTTGATAAATCACAAACCAAATAATAAAAAAAAAGAAAAAGTAAAAAAAAAAAAAAAATTTTAAATAAAAAAAAATAAAAAAAGAGAATTTTCTTCCCCACCCAGAAAGAAACCGATAATATAGATATCCACGGCTCATTCTTTTGTACTGTTCTCACCTCAACTTCCCGGGAAAACCACCAAAATTTAACTTTGCTGTATTTGTCCATATTCTGAAAAAGTTCTGCTTAAACTGAAATTAGCTAAAGTACATGGTTTTCTCTTGCTTAGCACAGAGTTATTCCCATGCATCTTAAGGCCCATGATAGTCACCTTTTTATGGTCAAAAATATTTTGCATGTTTATAACAACTAACAACACTTAATTGTCGTCCTTATTTTTATAAAATGATAATCAGATCATTGGATATGAAAATTATTTATGAATTTTTTCTTAATATAAATTAAAGAGAAAATATTTCTTTTTGTGATTGGATGACTGTTGTGATGACACATATTTATGTCACATTTTTTGGTTTGTTTGTTTTTTGTTTTTGTTTTTTTTACTTGGATTTAGTTCAGATCAGAGGTTAATTCTACATTTAACATTTTTTACAAATCTCAACAACTTTTAGCCAAAGCAGTTGAGTGCTCCATTTTTCCACTCCCTCATGTTAGATGATGAGCAATCCAACTTCTCGGACAGACACGACCAACTAATTATTATGTGTTGTGTTTATTCATTTCTAGAGTATGATAATAAATATAAGTCATTGTGGTTTTGCCATTCATTTCTGTGATGACAAAACGAGAGTGTAGAATATTTTCATTACATAAAAAATAAACAAATGGTTTTTATGTGAACAAAAAAACAGAAAAAAACAAAAAAAAAGAGTGAGAATTTCCTGGGGCGGGGGAGAGGCCCCTTAGCTTGTTTAAGAGCATCGACTGCTCTTACCAGAAACCCGGTTTCCGATTCCCCACACCCACCATGTGGCGGAGGAGTACCTTTGAAACTCCAATTCCAGGAGAATCCAGTCCAGGGATCCGGAGCCCTCTTCTGACCTCGTGCGCATTGCACGACACGGGCTTGCACTCATGCACAAACCAGCATTGCAGCCAGTTACATTTCATACACATTACAGAAAAAAATAAATAAAAAAAATATGTAAAAAAAAAAAAAAAAAAATAATTTTTAAGAAAAAAAAAAAAAGGGGAGAATTCCTGATATGTGTTATACACTGATGTTGTTGCTAGGCATTATTAGATAACTGACATTAATGCATTCTCCATTTTGAGCATTATTCAAATATCTAGGATTTGATGATACTGTCTCCATAGGAAATCTAAGAGTTTATTAACAGAAATATCGCTATTTGCAGAACTGATGCACTTGTTTCTGGAGAATTCTGGATCATTTTAAGAATGCACCAACCAGAAATGTTTAAATGCAGGTAATCACACACACAAAAAAATTGCCTAAAGCCCTCACCTCATTTAACCTGCCAAAAAATCCTTTTGGTAATACTATTCATGGCCGAATAAAAAGTTATCTGGTGAGTTAGGTTAGAACAGAATCCATGTATCTTTGCATCCCTTTTTAGCATTGTATCAGAGCAAAATTTGAATGAGACAGCAACGTATCTCCAGAGAAAAGAAGATGATGCTAGTCTCTCCTCTAGGAGTCTGGTCACTAGAAGAGATTGGGATTATTCTTCTACTTCAATTTGATAAACTCCTTTTATGTCTCAAGCCATTTCTCTCTGTGAATATCTAAAACTTGTGAATTTGATAAAATAATTTATTGAGTTCATATATTCTGCTATTAATTTCGTACAGATTTCTAATGATGTCCCATCTTTATTGTATTTTAGAAGGCTACCATTCTAAGCTTCAGATATTCACTTCTCCCTCATTAGCCTCTCCTCAGCATAGACTTCTTGCAGTTTTCTTCCTTAGGTCATTTTCTGAATACTAACTTTCATGTATGCATGTTGTTGAACTTTCTCATTACCCACATAGTTACATTCAAATTAGCACCTCACCTCTATTCTGAGCTAACCTTCCTGATTCAAATTTCTCCTAAATATACAGAGCTATGTGGTATACTCCATCTTATATTTATTTTATTCTGTATAAGCAAAGATCTTCCCCACTGCATTCCTATTTTTGCCTTTCTTTCTATATTTTTCAAAACTAAACAAAGTTTCAAGCAAATGGTAGATCTTCAAAACCAACAGATAAAAGAGTCCATGCACTCATGTGGATCTATATGCATATTATATGAAATATGTCAAAGTAAAATGTAAAATAACAGACAAACTATACCAACAAAAGCCACATTGATCTAGTAGTTTCATTTTAAACATATAGCTACTCATAATGTTGTGAGGAAACAATTCTTGACTATCAATACAGGAAAGGGAAAAGATAGGAATAATTTCTTGACTGCTTAGAAATGATAACATATAGATTTAATAGATTTATCTTACCTTTGTGTACATTTCTACTCATAAAACAAAAAATACGTACAATTTACACCATGTATTTAGATATTAATACAAAATTATTTAAACATACAAGGAGAAGGAGTGAGGAAGGCTTTCATGAAAACTGCATGTCTTCATTTCTTTTTCATTACTGTGATGAAACTTCACAAAAGGTACTTAAAAGGAGAAAGGTTTTTTTGTGTTCACAGTTCAAGTGTACCACCCATCATGACAAAAAGTGCACTGGTCATGTTCCAGCAATCAGTCAAATTACCTACAAAAATGCAAGTAATTCAAACATACATATAAAATATAGTGAGTAAAAATAAAATATTAAAACGTATTTCATAACATAAGACAAATATTTACTTACAAGTGTGTAGTTAAACTAGTTTGCATCTCATAGATATTCATATGATCAAATCACTTTGTGCCTGAAGCTATTGTAAATTAACTTTTATTTTCTGATACCTTTCTTAAAATGTTGCTATTGGTATTAAAAAAAAGTGATCGTTTCCTTAAATGGTGATTGTGTAATTTTCTGCAAGTGTTAATGAGATCTCACAGTGCACTTATGAAGCCCTTGGAGTCTTTCAAGTATAAAAGAGTGTCATGTACAGGTAGCCTTATTTGGAGTCCTTTCTATGTCTGTCCATTTTATCTTTCTCTTGTTAATTCCAGCTAGATATTTGAGCATTGTATTGAATAAGCTAGAGTAGATTCCTGTGTCTTATTCCTAATTTTTTTTTTAAAATGCTTATATTATCACCATTTATTCCCTACTCTTCCTGGCTAGTTTCTTCAGAGCACTTTCCATGAAATGATGTTAAACTGTGTAAAAGACTTTTTTTTCATTCTTTTGATTTTATATTACTCTAAAATATGCATACATACCCTCCACCCACATGCCAAAATTCAAAAGTCTAAAAATAAATGGTAGATTAATTTTAGAACCTGTTAAGGGATTCAAAATATAAGAGCATGTTTATTTTCAGATCATGAGGAATATAACATTAACCTTGCTCAGTTTGATTTACGACTAGGTATTTGGTGTTAGCATCCACAGATGAAGGATACCTTTCATCATTTGTTTATCTGAGATTGTGTTACTTCACTTAACAAACTATCTTCCAGTTCCATCCATTTACCTGCAAAGTTCATGATGTCATCTTTTGCCAGAGTCCAGCTCCAGCAGGTTCAGTTCCCGAAGTGGGTGGTCGCAAAGGCGGTGAAGAAATTAATCAAATAAGACACAAGAATCTCTTTTCGTGATACGAGGAGCATGTATCTTCCCTGCTCCTGTGCAGAGGACCTCTTGGGTTCTTCACTCTGCTGATTTCTTGACCTAAGGATCAGAGAGCATTTGCCTTCTCTGATCCTGTGCAGAGGGCCTTGCCAATTTGCCACTCTGCCGAATTCCTGACCTAAGGATCAGAGAGCTTTTGCCTTCTCTTTTCCTGTGCAGGGGGCCTTTCGGGTTTGCCACTCTGCCAATTTCTTTTCTTCTCTGCTTCTCAGGTCCCAAAGTTTATTTTTATAAGCCCTAAAACTAATACCTGTTATGCAAGTCTAAGCTAACGAGGAAAAAAATAACCCAACTTACACATAAATATTTTTCAGAAAATTCACAACTGAAATTATTCTTAACATCAAAAACAGTAAAACAATTAATAATGTTACAATTATTTAGTTGAGACATCAAGAAAGTGAAACAATAATAGTACAGCCATTCAGCTAAGCAATTCTTTAGTTTTGCAGCACAGCGAAGTTAATGTTAACTTTTAACTCTGAGGACTCCATTCTGTATGACTTGCAGTTACATAGGTGCTGGACAGTGTAAAAAATGAGCTTTAAAGCTTTAACAATAGAGAACTTTACTTTTCTCTCTTTAGTTCCTTGTTCGCTCAACCTGTAAGTCATTTTGTGGCTGGTGTGGCTTTGATCCATATCTTGTTTTTATTCTGGCCATTGTTTTCCTCAGTTTCTATTTTTCTCAGTTTCTGTTTTCCTCAGTTTCTCTTTTTAACACTTTCTGCTAAAGTGATTTTCTATGGGCTATTAATCTTTAAATCAGACCCACTGTTTTACTGGACATAGTTTCACTTTGCCCTACAATCCTCATTTAGTTTAAATCTGACCAAGAAATCAAAATTCCTTTCTTTACTTGGGCATTCTGTGCATGACAGTTTCTGTAGGGTTCTTAATTACTACTGTATCACACACAGTATTCATTTCTAGAAAAGGCAAAAGTGTCAGTTCCACTCCTTGAGGCAGAAGCAGGTACCCTAACTGCTAGAAAGTAGAAAGTCAAGCAGACCAGAAAAATAAGAATTAATATGATAAGGATAATTTCTAAAAACCAAGATCAGCTGGAAAGCAAACTTCAACCAGACGAGTCAGGTCACTGGAACTTTTTCAAGCTGTGAACCTTTCATGAATGGCTCTGCCAATCTTTCTTTACACTGCATAAAACTCCATACTGTAGATGTAGCACATTTTCTCTATTCACTTGTCAAGTAATGGGCACTTGGGTTTGGTCCAGCTCTTAGCTATTGTGAAGAGAGCTGCAATAAACATGGCTGTACATGAATCTCTGCAGTAGGATGAGTCTAGTGGGTATAACCCAGGAGTGATATGACTGGGTCAGGTGGTAAGCTCATTTTGAATCTTTTATGGGTTCTCCACACTGCTTTCCATAGTGCTAGCAGGAGCTTACCTTCCCACCAGCAGTGGATGAATGTTTCTCTTTCCCCACAACCTCTCCAGCATTTGGTATCATTTGTTTTCTTGATCAACATAATTGGGATGAGATGATATCTTAAAGTGGTTTTCATTTGCATTTCCTTCATTAATAGCAATGTTGGACACTTTTTAAGATGTTTCTCAGTCATCTCTATTTCCTTACTTGTGAAGTCTCTGTTCAGCTCTTTACTTCATCTTTTGAGAGAGTCATTTGTTTTCTTCTTTCTTTTTTGAGTAGCTTATATATTCTGGAAGGTAATGCTCTGTCAGATGTATCAGCAGTGAAGGTTTCCTCCCACTCTGTGGCTTTTCCCTTCACTTCCTTGGTTGTTTCTTTTGCTGTACAGAAGCTTATGAGTTTATTGAGGTCTCACTTGTCAATTGTTAATCTTCTTTCCTGCTCAGCTGCTGTTTGATTTAGAAAGTCTTTTCCTACACCTATGTATTGTAGGTTGCTCCCAACTTTTTCTTCTATCTCCTTCAGAGTTTTGGTTTCATGTTGAGGTCTTTGATACACTTGGAGTTGATTTTCGTACAGGGCAAGTGATGATCCAGTTTTGCCAACACCATTTGCTAAAGATGCTGTCTGTCCTCTGCTGTTTCTTCTTGGACCCTTGTCAAATATGAGGTGGCTGAAATTGTATGCACTGAAGTTTGGACCTTCAGTTTTGTTCAATTGGTCTACAGGTCTGTTTTTGTACCAGTACCAAGCTGTGTTTATGACTATAGCCTTGTAGTATAGTATGAAGTCTGGTATAGAGATCTGTTCTTGTCACTCATTGTTGCTTTGGCTATTCAGGGTGATTTGTTTTTCCATATAAAATTAAGAATTTTTTTCCATGCCTGTGAAGAAACTCCTGGGAGTTTTAATTGGAATTGAATTGAATCCGTATATTAATTTTGGTAAAATGGACATTTTTACTTTATTAATTTCCCCAATTCATGAGCATGGGAGCTCTTTCCATCTTCTGATGTCTTCTTCAATTTCCTTCTTCAGTGGTTTCAAATATCTCTTGTAGAGATCTTTGGTGTATTTGATTAGGCTTGTTCCTAGGTATTTTATTGTTTTTCAGGCTATTGTGAGTGGGAAGGTCTCCTTGTATTCCTTTTTCAGTTGCTTGTTGTTGGTGTAAAGAAAGGCTACTGATTTTTCTAGGTTAATTTTTTTTATCCTGCCACTTTCCTGAAACACTTAATATTTTCTAGGAGTTTTCTGGTGGATATTTTAGCATCCCTTAGGTAATGTATCATATCGTCTGCAAAAAGGGATAGCTTGACTTCCTCTTTTCCAATTAGTACTCCTTTAATTTCTTTTTCTTGCCTTATTGCACTAGCAAGTGTTTCAAGCACTATACTGAAGAGGAGTGGTGACAGAGGCAGCCTTACTGAGTTCCTACATTTAAGGGGAATGCTACTAACTTTTCTCCATTTAGGATTATGTTGGCTGTGGGTTTCTTGCATATGGGGCTTTAATCACATTGAGAGATTATACCTCCAGTCCAATTCCCTCTACGACTTTAAGCATGAAGGGATGCTGGATTTTGTTGAAGACTTTTTCTGTGTCAATTGAAATGATTGTGTTGGTTGTCTTTCACTCCATTTATGTATTTTATAAAATTTATTGATTTTTCATATGTTAGACCATCCCTGCATCTCTGGTATGAATACAACTTGGTCATGATGGATGACCTTCTTGATGTGGGTCTGTATGCGATTTGCCAGTATCCTGTTTAGAATTTTGGCATCTGTGTTCATTAGGGAGATGGGGCTATAGTTCTCCTTTTTAGTTGTATCTTTGCCTGGTTTTGGTATTAGAGTGATGGTGGCTTCATAGAAGGAATTTGCAAGATTTTCCTCTGTCTGTATCCTTCTGAACAATTTGAGTAATAATGTTTGTAAGTATTTTTGAAAGGTTTTATAGAATTCTGTCATGAAACCATATGGGCCTGGGCTTTTATTAGTTGGGAGGTTTCTTATTATATTTTCAATTTCTTCACATTTTATGGGTCTGTTTAAGCTGTCAGTCTCTTCTTGGTTAAGCTTTGGTGATTCCCAGGATTTCAGATATTAATCCATTTCTCTTAGGTTTTCAAAATTAGTAGATTTTACATTTTTGAAGTATTCCCCTATGATTGTCTGGATCTTTTCATTCTCTGTTGTGATGTTTCCCCTTTCATCATGAGTTCTATTGATTTGGAGTTGCTCTTCTTTCTTTTGGTTAACTGGCCTAGAGGACTGTTTATTCTTTCAAAGAACAATTTTGGATTCATTTATTTTATTCTTTATTGTATTGTGGTTTTTTTTTTTATTTCATTGATTTCTTCTCTGGTTTTTGTTATTTGTTATTTCTTCCTGTCTGTTGCATTTAGAGTTCATTTGTTGTTGTCTCTCAAGTGTTTTTAGCTGCATTGTTAGATCCTTTATTTGTACTCTTTCTGATTTTTTTTGTTGTTGTTGTTGTTTTATGTAGTCACTCAGGGCTATAAACTTCCCTCTTAGGACTGCTTTTAAATTATCCCATAGGTTTTTTTGTGTTGTGCTGTCATTTTCATTTAATTCCAGGAATGCTTTTATTTCTTTCTTCATTTCTTCATTTACCCATTCATTATTCAAGGGTGAGTTGTTTAGTCTCCATGTGTTTTTGTAGATAGTAGGGCTTAACCTGATGTTATTGAGCTTATTGCACTATGGTCTGATAGAATGCGTGAAATTATTTCAATCTTTTCAAATTTGTTGAGGTAATTTTTCTGTCCCAGTATGTGGTTGATTTTGGCGAATGTTTCATGGGGTGCTGAGTAGAAAGTGCATTTTCTGGTATTTGGGTGGAATATTCTGTAGATGTCTGCAAGGTATATTTGGTGTATCATATCATTCAGTTCAAGTGTCTCTCTGTTTATTCTTTGTCTGGTTGACCTGTTCAAAGGGCTCAGTGGGGTATTGAAGTCCCCTACTATGTGTGTGCTGGTGTTAATCTGTGCCTTGAGGTCCTGGAGAATTGTTTTGTTTTATTTCGCTTATTTTTTTCTTTTGTCTTTTCAAGGCAGGGTCTCCTTGTAGCCACCCCAGCTTGTTCTGGAACTCGCTCTGTAGACCAGGCTGGCCTTGAACTCACAAAGATCAACCTGCCATTTTATAAAGTTCAGTGCACCAGAGTTTGGTGCATATATATTCATGATTGTAAAATCTTCATGGTTCCTTTGATAAAGATGTAATGTCCCTCTTTGTCTCTCCTGATTACTTTTATGTTGAAGTATTTAGTGTCTGACATTAAAATAGCAATTCCTGCTTGCTTTTTGGTACCATTTGCTTGAAATACTTTTTTTCCATCCTTTCACTTTAAGTTAGTGCCTATCCCTGAGGGTGAATGAGTTTCTTGTAGACAGCAAATAGATGGGTTCTATTTCCTAATCCAGTCTCCCAGTCTATGTCTTTTGTTTGGGGAGTTTAATCCATTCATATTTAAGGTTATAATTGATAGATATTTGTTGCTTCCTTTCCCCTTATCATTCATTTGAATTTTTGGTATAGGTTTCTACTTCTGCACTTATGCTTTATCTCTTTCTATTTGCCTGGGGATGGTTACTCCTTTCCTTTTTCCTTTGAATCACTTCAAGTATTCGCTGAAGTGTTGGTTTTCTAGACATGTATTCTATCATCTTATTTATGTCATTGATGATTTTTCTCTCTCCTTCAACTATAACTGAGATTTTTCCTGGGTATAGTAACCTGGGATAGCATCTATAGTTGGTTAGCACTGGGAATACTTTGCTACATATTCTTCTGGATTTCATAGTTTGCACTGAAAAGTCAGCTGTAATTCTGATGGGTTTCCCCTTAGGTAATTTCTTATTTTTCTCTTGTGGCTTTCAAAATTTTGTTTTTTGTTTTAGGCATTTAAGAGTTTTAATTATGATATGACTAGGGGAGTTTCCTTTCTGATCTTGTCTATTTGGAGTTCTATGTGCTTCTTGTATTTGTATGGGTTTGTCTTTTTATTCATGGGGATTTTTCATACATTATTCTGTTGAAGATATGATTAATATCATTCTCTTAGGATTATTCTTCCTCTATCCCTATGATGCAGAAGTTTGATCTTTTTATAGTGTCCCACATTTCCTAGTTGTTCCTCTCTTGTGTATTTTTAAATTTTTCATAATTTTTACATGAGCTTTTTAGTTTTTCTGTTATCCAGGTCTGATATTCTTTTTTCTGCTTCCTCCATTCTACTTCCGAGGCTTTTTCTCATCTTTTCCTCTTGATTGGATGAGTGTTTGATTTCCTTTTTCATTTCATCCTGTGATTCCAATATTTCCACTTCCTTTTGGAGCTTCTCAATTTCTTCCTGTAGCTCCATATTTCACTAGTTGGTTTCCTTTTTTTATTGCAGCATGGTATCTTTTCAGAATTTCCAGTTCCTTCCTGAGTTTGTCATTCTCTCCCTCTACTTCTTTCTGGAGTTTGTCATTCTCTCTCCTTCGTTCTCTGACTTGTTCTTTATATGCTTTGATTTCTTTGAATATGTCTATGATTGTTCTTCTAAGAACTATGTCCTGGGTTACCTCTAAGGAGATCTCGTTATACAAATCTTTTATAGGGTTGGTAGAGCTTGGTGTGGAATTATTCTGCACTTTTCCTATGTTGATCTTTCATTATATTTTCTGGCATGTGGATATTATTTTTTAATTATTCTGACGCCAATCTCAAATGTTTCTTCACTCCGTTGAAATCTTGCTTTGCTTGCTTCTGTCAGATGCCTTTGTTGTTTTTTCTTTGTGGAGTGCTGACTTGTCTAGGTTTCAGGCTTTCAATTTTGGTTATATATTGGAAGTCTAGCTCATGCTTCCCTTTCTGTTCTGAAAGTTCTCCAAAACCCGGGTAGGTAACAACCCAGTTGGTACCCTCCTGAGCACCTTGCTCACTCTGCTTCCTGCCAGCCAGTTACTCTAGATTGTTTGGAAGACTTGGCCTTGCAGGACTGGAATTGTCTGAGTTTCAGTTTCATTTATTGCTTTGCACCCTGGAATTACTATTATAGTCCCACTTAGAAACTCCCTCCACAATTCCAGTTGTATGAGGAGCAAATGGCCTGCTTAGCCTATGCCCTGGTACTCTGTACTTCAGGTGGTTCAGTGAAATTCCCCAATCTCCCAGTGGGAACAGGCCCACCTTTTTTCTGACTAGCTTGGCAACTCTGTCCCCCACAACCACAGAAGCCAATGATTCAGTTATCCAATAATCAGCCTGGCTGAAGTGTCTGGCCCCTACCTGTGCTTCAGGTGTTCCAGCAAAATACCCTGATCTGAGATCTGTGCACTCAAAATTTTTCTATTTCAATTTATGTCCATAATCTACCTATGTTTATTATAGTTACTTATTTCTGTGGGTTGACCATCCTTGCATTACTGTATCCCTGAAGTGAAGCCAGCTTGGTAAAAGCATATGATCTTTTTAGAGGTAGAGAAATGCTGAATTGTCCCAAAGAGTTTGTTAGGGGAAATTTCCTCTTCTAGTGGAGCCTTGATGTTATCTTTTCTTTAAAGGTTTTCTAAAATTTGGCAATCAATCCCTTCCTTCCTGAATGTTTAGCTAGAGAAACTTTTTTCTGTGAATGGATTGAGACAAGAACTCTGTAACTCCAACTGGCTTGGAACACACAGTATGGACCAGGCTATTCTCTAAATGACCGGCATCCATCTGCATCTGCATCTCTAGTGTTAGAATAAAAGCACGTGCCACAACACCAGCTTTTCTTTTCTTTTTGGGTGGTGGAGAATTAAGGGTGGGAGGCTCTTAATTACTATTATAATTGTTTCGATAGTTATGGCTTTCTTGTTTTTTCAACTTTTTTATTCAGTTTTGGTAGGTCATATATATCTAGGAATTTTTTCATGTATTGTACATTTTATAGTGTTTTGCAGCATATATTACCTTTTAAATTTTTATATTATTTTATGACTTTAGTGTGTATTTTATTGAGTTTTCATGCAATTCATATAATAGGTCCTAATCAATTGTAGAATCTCCATCCATAATTCCCTCATATACCCCCATCAGATTTCATGCATTCTGTCATATATGTTAAGGCCTATCCAGTCAAACATTTTTACTCAGATGTCCATCAGTGCATCTTCATCCCCTGCAGTCTGAACAGTCCGTTACCCATTAGTAATCAGTCTCCAACAGTTCCCAAGCTAGGGCTGTCAGCCTTCCCATTTCCCTTGCCCCATTCTGGGCCCTTGTCTGATTAAGTCAGCATGGGTCTTGTGTTACATCACTGCTACAAGTTAAATGTACAAGCTTCCAGTGGCCTAAAAGCCTCTGTTTCCCTATGTAAATAAGTAAACTCTGATTCTTACAATCTTTCTGCCCATTCTTCTGCAATAATCTCTGAGTATGGGTGGGTGAGGTTTAATATAGGGAGTCCTATCCAGGGACACACCTTCTGCAGACACTTAATTCTCTAAAACTTAGGCAGTTGGGGTCTTCTGCGTGTATCACACTCTATTGTATAAGGAAGCTTTGCTGGTGAGAGTTGAGGGATGCAGGAGATTCCCCTCTATCCCCTCTTCCTCTGTGTTCCATGAGCCTTAGCTACAGAGATTCAACTGTAGGTGTGTCACCTAGGACTGGGCATCTCTCAGGTGTATATTCTTATTTTATTTTATTTTCTTGTAATGTTATTGTAAAGTCTAACCTAACAAGGAATTGTATTCACCATTGTCAGGGCTAGGGAACAAAAGTCTTTTTTTTTTTTTATTGTATTTATTTATTTATTTTTAACAAATCTAGACCCGTGTTCCTGCTCATTCCCCCACCCCGTCAGAGCTCGTGCATTCTGCCAAACATGCTTTCCATCTCTTAGTCTTTCTCAATATTTTCCATGGGGACGTTGACTGTTTTGAGCAGAAGTTCACTGTTTCAGTCAGTTCTTTGATGCAGTATTTTCTGTTGTTGTTGTTGTTTCCAAAATGCATTATGTCCAACTGCTTTGTACAGAAGCTCAGGGGGCCCTACACAAGAAATACTTACAACTGGGTAATTGGCACTAGCATCCACAGATGAGGGATACCATTCGTCGTTTGTTTTTCTGGGACTGTGTTACTTCACTCAGCATGATGTCCTCTAGCTCCAGCCATTTTCCTGCAAAGCTCGTGATGTCGTCTTTCTTTACTGCTGCATAGAACTCCATTGTGTAGATGTACCACATTTTCTCTATCCACTCGTCAGTTGAGGGGCATTTAGGTTGGTTCCAGCTCTTGCTTTGTGGAGAGAGCTGAAATAAACATGGCCGTGCATGTATCATCTGTGGTGGCGTAAGTCTTGAGGGTACATGCCCAGGCAGTGGTATGGGCTGGGTTGGGTGGCAAGTTCATTCCAAGTCTTCCAAGGGTTCTCCACACTGCTTTCCATAGTGGCTGTAGTGAGTTTTACATTCCCACCAGCAGTGGATGAGTGTTCCCCTTTCCCCACAACCTCTCCAGACACTTGGTATCATTTGTTTTCTTGATCCTAGCCAGTTTTACGGAGTAAGATGATATCTAAAAGTGTTTTGATGTTGCATTTCCTTAATGATTAGTGATGTTGAGCAGTTCTTGAGGTGTTTCCAGACATCTCTAATTCCTCGCTTGTGAAGTCTCTGTTCATTCTTTGCTCCATCTATTGAGCGGGTCGTTTGTTTTTGTTTTTAAACTATACTAAGGGCTACTAAGTCATAAAAACAGCCTGGGACTGGCAAAAAAACAGACAGTTGACCAATGGAACAAATACCGAAGATCCAAATCTGTAGCACATACAATTTCAGCCTTCATATTTGACAAGGGGGCCAAGAAACCACAATGGAGAAAAGACAGCATCTTCAGCAAGTGGTGTTGGCAAAAAAGGGATCACCACTTGTAGAAGAATGAAATTAACCCCTACCTCGCCCTGTACAAAAGTCAACTCCAGATGGATTAAAGACCTCACGTGAAACCCCAAACTCTGAAGGTGATAGAAGAAAAGTTGGCAGCAGACTACAGACATAGGCGTAGGAAAAGACTTCCTAAATCAGACAGCAGCTGCACAAGAATTAAGGTCGACAATTGACAAATGGGACCTCATCAAACTCAAAAGCTTCTGTACATCAAAAGAAACAATCAAGGAAGTGAAGAGAAATCCCACAGAGTGGGAGGAAACCTTCACTGCAGAAACATCTGACAAAGCATTGATTTCCAGAATATATAAACTACTCAAAAAAGAAAGAAAAAAGAAAACAAAAGTCTTTTTGAAAGAATGACTAAGATTTCAAAGGACATGAGATGATGCCTATATAGAGATACACAATAACCCCACAGGTCTGGAGTAAAACACATTATCTGGAACAACGCAGAGAGGCAAGAAGTTTGGAAAGGCAAAAGAAGGCCATGGTAAACAGCACAGTGTGAAAACAATGCTCAAACTCAAACATATTGAAAGTTATCGTTCACTTTCCTTGTGAGAGTCACTGAGTGGAATCCATGAGCCAAATGCTCAGGGGGGTAAGAGGCACTTGCTAGGGTGGAGTGAACTCTGATTCTCTTTCAGAGAGATGCCCTCTTGGGAAAACAGAAAATCAGAGGCTGCTACATCTCCAAATACCCCAGGGACTCCACACCAGCCACCTACTAGGTAAAGGACCACCCAAACCTCCAAACAAACTACTGAGCTGAACTTTAACACAGAATTATAGAAGAAATATATTAAAACAAGAACTTCAGTAACAGAAAAAGAGCTGGAATCCTGGCTTTTCTTTCTTCTGAATTTTTCTACTGCTTCTCACTCATATAACTCACATTCTCTCTAATTCCTACTTTACTTCTTTATTTCCTTTTGTATATTCTCTCATCTTTTTTACTTAATTACTAACACACTTATCATAAAAAAAAATAAAATAAACACCTTTATGGTAACAGTATACTAGCTCCTCTGGTACAGGATCTTTTTTTAAAGACAATTTATCTATGCTACTTCATGTATATGAGGGTGTGCCTGCATGTATATATGTGTGCCACAGGCATACCTGGTGCCTGTGGTGGCTAGAAAAAGGCCTCAGATTCCCTGGAGCGGGAATTACAGACAGTTCTGTGTGACCATGCCAGTGTTGAGAACAGAACCAGGACCTCTGCAGGAGTAGAGTTAAGTCGCTCTTGACTGCTGAGGCATTTCCCTAGCCCCTGCAGGTGAATCCTTTTAACAGTGTAACTAAAGTACAGGAAGGCTTTTGCTGTACGTTCACACCAGGCTTATTGTCAAACAACTTTTTCAGTTATTGTTCCCTGTTCTTAAGCTAAGTACACTCAAAATATATCAAACAAGCTTCACAACTGAGAGAAATAAATAAAACATAAAAGTTAATGGACTCTTCAATCTCCATAGATGCATAAAACACAGCAAAGAGAAGGGGTAGAGATGGTTCAGTGGTAATGAACGTTTACTGCTTGTGTAGAGGATCAGTGTTCAGTTTCTTGCAACCATGCCAGGACATCAATGTGCTCTTCTGGATTTGGAAGACACTACACTACACACTACACTCATGTATACAACACACATACACACACACACACTCACACATAAAGACATCTTTAAAAAATACAATAAAGTAAAACATGCAGAAGTAAGGAAATTGCAGTATGACACTTCTGAAAACCCATGGAAGTGAGATATATGAAAATTAAGAAAAATATTTTAGCATGGGACTGTGTTACTTCACTTAGCATAATGGCTTCTAGTTCCATCCATTTACGTATAAAGTTCATGATGTCATCTTTCTTTTTTTTTAATTAATTAATTAATTTATTTTTAACAAATCTAGACCCGTGTTCCCGCCCATTCTCCCACCCCGCCAGAGCTCATGCATTCTGCCAAACATGCTTTTCATCTCTTAGTCTTTCTCAATATTTTCCATGGGGAAGTTGACTGCTCTGAGCAGAAGTTCACCGCTTCAGTCAGTTCTTTGATGCAGTCTTTTCTGTTGTTGTTGTTGTTGTTTCCAAAATGCATTACGCCCAACTGCTTTGTACAAAAGCTCAGGGGGCCCTACACAAGAAATACTTACAACTGGGTAATTGGCACTAGCATCCACAGATGAGGGATACCATTCGTCGTTTGTTTTTCTGGGACTGTGTTACTTTACTCAGCATGATGTCCTCTAGCTCCAGCCATTTTCCTGCAAAGCTCATGATGTCGTCTTTCTTTACCGCTGCTTTGAATTCCATTGTGTACCAAATTTCCTTTATCCACTTGTCAGCTGAGAGACACTTGGGTTGGTTCCAGCTCTTTGGTATTGTGAAAAGAGCTGCAATAAACATAAATGTGCATGTAATTCTGCAGTAGGAAGAGTCTTATGGTTGTATACCCAGGAGTCGTATGACTGGTTCAGGTGGTAGGTTCATTTTGAGTCTTTTGAGAGCTCTCCACACTGCTTTCCATAAGGGTTGCATGAGTTTGCATTCCCACCCGCAGTGGATGAGTGTCCCCCCTTCCCCACAACCTCTCCAGCACTTGGCATCCTTTGTTTACTTCATCATAGCCATCCTTACCCAGTAAGATAAAATGTTACAGTGGTATTAATTTGCATATCCTTAATTATTAGTGATGTTGAACACTTTTTTTGGATGTTTCTCATTTGTGAAGTCTCTGTTTAGCTCTTTACTCTATCTTTTGAGTTTTTGAGTGGGTCATTTGTTTTCTTGCTTCTTTGTTTTTTGAGTAATTTATGTATTCTGGATTGTAATACTCTGTCATATGTATCACTGGTGAAGGTGACACAAGACAACAATTTAATCAATCCAATGAGAGAATTATCCAATGGGCCAGATAGGGTTATCGAACAATCTGCCTGGCTGAAGCATTGGGCTCCTACCTGTGCTTCAGGTGGTCCTGGGAAATCCCTGATCTAAGCTCTGTGCATTCCTTCCTAGATATTTTTTGAGGGTATTGCGAATGGCAAGATCTCTTTGTATTTCTTCTCCAATTACTTGTTGTTGGCATAAAGAAAAGCCACTGATTTTTTTCAAAGCCAATTTTTTTTACTGAACCTTTGTACATTTCATACAAAATTTCCAAAAGAATCTAGACCCATGCCACCTTCCTTGCCTCCCCACCCCACCAGAGCTCATGCATTCTTCCAAACATATTTTTTATCTTTCTCTCAGTCTCTTTTAAAAATGTTCAGTATAGAAGTTTACTGTTTTAAGCAGAAGTTCACTGTTTCAGTCAGTTTTTTGACCCAGTCTTTTTGTTGTTGTTGTTATCCCCTCCAATTTGCATCACTCCAAAATATGAGGCCACTGAATTTTATAGGCAGATTTTGTATTTTGTTACACTACCGAAACTGTTAATCCTTTCTAGGAGATTTCTGGTGGAGTTTTTGGCATTCCTTTGGTAAACTACCATGTAATTGGCAAAAAGGGATAGTTTGACCTCCTCTTTTCCAATTAGTACTCCTTTAATTTCCTTTTCTTGCCTTATTGATCTAGTGAGCAATTCAAGTATTATATTAAGGAGTTGGGATGGGGGCAGAATTGCTGAGTTCCAGACTTTAAGGGGAATGGTTCTAATTTTTCCCCATTTAGAATAATGTTGGCTGTGGGTTTGTTGTATGTGGCTTTAATTATGTTGAGGAATGTTCCCTCCATTCCAATTCTCTCTAGGACTTTAAGCATGAACACATGGTAAATTTTGTCAAAGGCCTTTTCTGGATCACCTGAGATGACCATGTAGTTTTTGTCTTTCAGTCCATCTATATGCTTTATGACATTTAGTGATTTATATATGTTGAACCATGTCTGACACTCTGGTATGAATCAGACTTGGTCATGGTGGATGATCTTTATGATGTGTGCCTGTATGCAGCTGGCAAGTGTTTTGTGGAAAATTTTTACATATATGTTGATTGATGAAATTGGTCTATAGTTTTATTTTTTGGTTGTATCTTCACCTAGTTTAGGTATTATATTGATGCTGGCTTCATAGAAGGAAGTTGGGAGATTGATTTCCTTCTGCGTCTATCCTTTTTCTCTCTCCTTTTGCATAATTTGAGTAGTAATGGCTGTAGGTCTTTAAATGTCTTAGAGAATTCTGTTGCGAATCCATCTGAGCCTGGGCTTTTTTAAGCTGGGATGGTTTTCATTACAGTTTCAATTTCCTCATATATTGTGGGTCTGCTTAGGTCATCAATCTCTTCTTAGTTAATATTTGGCAAATTCCATGATTTCAGATATTCATACATTTCTCTTAGGTTTTCAAATTTAGAAGAGTATATGTTTTTAAAGTATTCCCATATGATTATCTGGATATTTTTATGATATTATATGGTCTCTCCCTTTTCCTCTATAATTTTAATGATTTGGAGTTTCCCTTTCTTTTTCTTGGTCAGCTGGACTAGAGGTCTATCTCTCTTGTATATCCTTTCAAAGAATGAGCACTTTGAGTCATTGATTTTTTTTATTATTTTCTTTGTTTATATTTTTGTTATTTTTTCCTGTCTTTTAGGTTTAAGATTCATTTGTGGTTGTCTCTCAAGTGTTTTTAATGGCAGGGTTACTTGGATTATTTGTGCTCCTTCTGTTTTCTTCATGTAGGCACTTAGGGGAATAAATTTCCCTCTTAGGTCTGCTTTGAAAGAGTCCTATAGGTGTTGTTGTATGATCCCTTTTGTCTAGTGCCAGAAATGTTCGTATTTCTTTCTTTATTTCTCCATTGACCCATTTGTTATTTGGGAGTGTACAGTTTAGTCTCCATGAAACTAGTTTAGTCTCCATGAATCTGATGTTGATATTAAGCTTCATTGCACTGTGGTCTAATAGAGTGCATGGGATTATGTCAATTTTTTTGTATTTGTTGAGGTTTGCTTTGTGTCCCAGTATATGGTCAATATATGGGGTGCTGAGTAGAAACTATATTCTTTAGTGTTTGGGTGGAATTTATAGTAGACGACTGTTAGGTCCATTTGGTGTATATTATTGTTCAGTTCAAATGTTTCTTTGTTTATACGTTGTCCAGTTGACCTGTCCAGTGAGTCAGTGGGGTATTGAAGTCTCCCACTATTAGTGTGCTGGTATTAATCTGTGCTTTGATGTCCTGCAGAATGGTGCTTATGAAATTTGGTGCACCAGATCTTGGTGCATATGTAATTATGATTGTGAAATCTTCATAGTTAATTGATCCTTTAATAAAAATGTAGTGACCCTCTTCATTTCTTCTTGTTAGTTTTACTTTTAAGTCTATTTTGTCTGATATTAGAATAGCAACTCCTGCTTGTTTTTTGGTACCATTTACTTAGAAAATGTTTTTTCCATCATTTCACCTTAAGATGGTGTCTGTCTTTAAAGGTTAGATGTGTTTCTGGTAGACAATAGAAAGATGGGTTCAAGTTTTTAATTCATTAACCCAGTCTGTGTCTCTTTATTTGGGGGTTCAGACCATTAATATTTAAGGTTACTAAAGATGTATATTTCTTCCTTAAATTTATTTTCTGTTTGTATTTTTGGTTTAGGCTTGCATTTCTGGGGTTATACCTATATTAGATACTCTCTCTTGTTGATTGCTGATAGCTACTTCTTTCCTCTGTCCTCTGAATTGCTTTGAGTATTTTCTGAAGGGTTGATTGTCTAGACATATTTTCTTTCATCTTGTTTATGTCATGAAAAATCTTTCTTTCTTTTACATCTATGATTGTGACATTATTGCTGGGTAAAGTAACCTGGACTGGCATCTATACTCATGTAATACTGGGAACACTTTGGACCAAGGCCTTCTGGCTTTCATCATTTGTATTGAGAACTCAGCTGTAATTCTGATGGGTTTCCCTTTATATGTGACTTGCTTTTCTCTTGTGGCTTTCAGTATTCACTCTTTGTTTTGAGCATCTTGGGCTTTGACTATGATATGGATGGCGTAGGGGATTTCCTTTGTGATCTTGTTTATTTAGTGTTCTATGTGCTTCTTGTATGGCTATATCTTTTTTCAATTTGGGGAAATTTTCTTCTAAACTTGTGTTGAATATCTGATCAATACCATTATCCTTGGATTCCTCTCCCTAGCTCTATACCTATGATGTGGAGGTTTGTTATTTACATGGTGTCTCACATTTTCTGATTAGGCTACTTTTGTGTTTTCTTACATTTTACATAATCTTTGCTTGAGCACTCCAGTTCTTCCATATTATCTTCCAGGCTTGATATTCTATTTGCTGCTTCATCCATTCTGTTACTGAGGCTTTGCCCATCCTTTCTTATTGACTGGATAAGTGTTCAATTTCCTCTTTCATTTCAGCCTGATATTTCTTCAGCATGTCCGCTTCCATCTAGTGCTTGTCATTTTCTCCCTCTAGTTCTTTGATTTGTTTGTCTGAGTGTTCTTTATATTCAAGTGTTTCTTCTTTGCATTAAGGACTGCTTTTTTTTTTATCCTCTTGTTAGGTATGAAGGGCTGGCTGGTCTAGGCTTCAGGTTTTACTTTTGATTTTGTATTGTAAGGATCAGCTATCTCTCCCCTTCTGGTCTGGAACTTCTCCAGAGATCCAGGAGGTAACGGCCAGGTCTGCTTGTACTTCATGTTGGTAATGTGACTCTATCAGTTCACTTGGCATGGGTGTAAGTGTATGTAGTAGCCGGCAAGGAGCGGTCCCCACTCCTGAGTGATCTGCTGGTGTTCTCTGATTTCCACCTGGCTCAGCTTAGGTCAGGTCTATCTGCTGGGTCTCTCTGCCGGGTCTATGGAGACCTGGTGCTGGTGCTGCTGGGTGTTGTGCTAGATGCACTGGGAGATGAGCTAGGACCTCTGGGAGCTGGCCACAGTTGCTGCCTGGCCTACCTGCCTGCCTTGCCATGGTGGGGGTAACAGGCTGTGTGCATGATATCCAAGACCCACTGGGGTTGGGGGGGCAGCACCACCTCTGCTACTGTTCCTGTGCTTCTTGTGCTAACTCTTACTTTATATTTTATTATTTGTATTATTTAAGTAATTTTATTATATTGTTTTGTAATCTTATGTAGATGATTGTATTGGCTACATGTAAGTGTCCTTGGATGTCCGAAAAGGACATTGAATCTCCTAGGCTCCTCACCTTTGAGCCATCCCTCCATCCCTCTAACTCTTGCTTTAAATAGGCAAACTCAAAGGAAAAAGGGAAATGTAATAGATATAATATTATTAAAGGCTACTAATATTACTTCTAAATACAGAGAATACATGCTATACTATAAAAGACCATGGATTGTTCTCTAAAATACATCAGATTTTAAGTCACAAGGCAAGTCATAATGCATATAATGGAAAATATCTATTAATTTGGAACAAAAAATATTTAATACACTACTGAATAACCAGTAAGTCACTAATAAAATGTTGGAAAATATGATACTAGAATCAAATGAAAATGAATGCCCAATTAACTTGAACCTTTGTAATATAGCTTAGACCTAAGTCCTAAAAGAAGAACTTTTAGATGTGAGTACTCATAGAAAAGTGAGAAATCTCAAAAAAGGAGTTGTATTATATATACCTATAGGGTAGAATCAAGGCACAGATTTCATCAAGTTCACCCATGCTGTTTTGGGTTACTGTATGTGATTAACTTGGGAAACAAACTTTATTTTTTTCCCACTATATATGCTATAAAATATATAATATATATATATTGAAATTATACTAATAGCAACTGATTTTGAGACTCATGGGTCAAAATAAAAACTAAGATAAAAAAAATGGGATCGAGAATAGATATATGAACACTTTTGTCAAAAAACCTTTGCAATCCAAATCTTAAACTAACTAGGGAAAGGATTTGTTATGTTCCAACAGGCCAAGTAATCACCAACTTAATGGCTGAAAAGAAAATGCAGCGTTGGCAGTGAGTAGGATGTACCAGAAAGAGTGCCAGCAGAAGGATTGACTCCTCTGGGGATTGAAGGGAAGAAATGCCTCAGATTGCTGCAGACATCAGGCCCCTCGCTGGATCCTACTAGTAACAACGATTTTTAAATGAATCCTAACTAAGGTTATATCTAAGGTGCTGGCAAAGGTTGAAATACAAGATACTTTCCTTAAACTCCCCCCCCATAGAATAAGGAGAAATATGACGATGGATGAGTCGTTCTCCAGCTGTGAATTGGAGCCAGCTGATATAGAGGTATTCTCTTATAAATCGGTAAAACCGGGTCGTTCTTTAATTGACTAGTGGACATGGGAACTGTGAAAAGGATTATTAGCTATTCAGAACCAAATATAATGCGAAAGTCTCCTTAACACCACTTAAGCAAAATATATTACTACAGGAGCTCGACAGCAACAATGGATATGCTATCTACCAAGGGAGATTTTTGGCAGGAGGATCCAAGCGCCCCACAAATGGGAAAGGGCGCCTGGCCTCCAACTGGGATAATCTGCAAGGAGAGAGGGGATAAGGCCCTGTTGTTGAAGACCCGATATAAACATGGGAAATATATATTGAGACCCTCACTGGCAAGCTATGGATGGCTTCTGGAAAGCCAGAGAGTGTTATCAAAGGCACTAAACAAATAAAGCAATATAGGTCCGCCTGAGTTAAGCAAGACTCCTCCATCAGCACCAGCTACAATCGTCATCTGCCAGGAAATACTGTGCAGTCAGTGGCAGCCATATGTTGTTGTAATACCCAAATTTAATTTGGCTATTAGTCCTCTCCTTGGAGGAATAACCCATGGCGGATGCCACAATCTTACATCCTCTAATGGCTAGGATATGTTATAAACCACAAGAAGACCCTGATCCATACTTAACAGAAGAAAAATGTAATACATGGATAACAGACCATCCAAACATCTGTGTCTATACCAAAGTAACCTACCATAACAACTAGTAATGTTTAAATACCGATGTATCTAATTGCTCGTGCTTCATTAGTGGATCGAAAGGCTATATATTATCCTATTTAAATACCGTATATAGTCTAATTGCATTGCGTCATTAGTAGGATTGAAAGGTTATTCCTAGACAAGCTGTAAGCCCATGAAAGAAAACATCCAAAATTGACTAGAGACCGAATACAACCCGCTCCAAGAAAGTAGATTGTTTTGCTTCTCGTCCACCGTGCCCCTTTTCTAAGCCTAGGGGAACAGTCCTCTGGAAGAGGGGGCACAGTAGAATGTAAGGGCTGGCTATGAAGGGGTGAATGGTGAAATACAACAATATAGCCTGGACACTTCTTTGATCAACTTTATTGAACGTACAAGCCCCCCCTGCTAGATGGTGGACCCCATGAGATGTGTGGGTTTGGACACAAAAAACAACTGCTCGCAAATTGGTGTTTAACATGAAAGATGCTTGTACTCACAAATTATAACTATTATTGTTAAAAAAAAGAACAAAACAAGACAAAAAAAGAACAGAAATAGTGCAGAAAAGTTACGGCAGAATGCAAGATCTGTGATGGGTAGGGGTGGGGTTGGGGGGAAGGGAAGGGGATATATGCCTGAACTGAATTGGAAAATGATGTATGAAATACACAAAGCATCAATAAAAAAAAGAAAAAAAAAAGAAAAGAAAGAAATCTCAAACAAACCAGCAGTTATTAGAAAGACAAGGACAGCCAAACCTAACAGTAAATGAAAAGAAATGATAAACTCAGAAATTTGAAGGCTTCAGGCAAAAGAGACAATCATTAAAATCAATCACAAAAAAGTCTTTGAAAAATAAAAGATATTTGTAAAAGCCTAAGCAACTTCACCAAACAAGAGAGAGAACTAGAGTAATCAAATTAGAAGTGAACAGGAAGCATTACTGTAAATTCCAGTGTAACTCAAACATCATTACTGAGCTTCTTAAAAGTGTACACTGCATTTATTGTGTTTCCATTTCTTATCTAGTGAAAAAAAATAATAACAAACATGGTTTTATAAGTATCTCTACAGCAGGATGGGTCCTTTGAGTATATGTCAAGGAGTGGTATAACCAGATCATATGAAAGATTAATTTTTACTTTGTAAAGAGTGCTACACACTGCTTTCCACAGTGGTTGCAGGAGTTCGCACTGCCACCAGCAGAAAATTAGCATGCCCTTGTCCACATCCACACCAGGCTTTCGTTTCTTTACTTCTTTTGCTCTTAACCAGTCTTATTGGGGCAAGATGATATCTTGAAGTGCTTTTGATTTGGATTTCTCTAAGTACTAAGGATGTTGAGCGTTTTCCAAGTTTTTCAGCCATTTTGATTTCTTCGTTTGAGAACTCTCTATTCAGGTCCTTAGCCCATCATTTTGGGACTGTTAATTTTCTTGTTTGATTTTAAGTTCTTTTCTGGATATTACTACTGCCAGATGTGTAGCAAGTAAAGATTTTCTTCCACTCAGTAGGTATTTTCTTTACTTCCTTGGATGTTTCTTTTGCTCCATAGGAGCATTTTAGTTTAATAAGTTCTCACTTGTCAGTTGTTGACCTTCAAACATAAGCAACTGGTATCCAATATAGAAAGCCCTTTCCTACACCTATATCGTGTAGGGTACTCCCTATGTTTTCTTCAAGGACGTTCAGAGTTTCAGGTTTCATATTGAGTTCTTTGATTAATTTGGAGTTGACTTTGTTAATTTGATAATGAGAATGTGGATATACACAATGGAGTTCTACTCAGTGGTAAGAAAAGATGAAATCATGAATTTTACAGGTAAATGGATGGAATAAGAAGCTGATATACTAAGTACAGTAACAAAGACTCAGAAAAATAAACAAAATATGTTTTTCCTTATTGTGGAATTTAGTACCAATTCCTTATATGTGAGTATATATCATAAAACAACAGCAGGGACCAGGAAAATGGAAAGGAAACCCAGAGGTAAAGAAGGATATAGTAGGAAACAGATGTTACCAGAGGGGAAATGGAGAAATGGGGCTATTCAAATGAGAAGGGAGGAGGGAAGGACATATAAGGAAACATGGAAGTAAAGGAGAAGGAACTCAAGAGATAGGGGATAGTAGACTATGTTATGGGTATTATGAAGGAGAAATGGTGAAATGGTGGGCCTTTCACTGAAGACAATGAAGATGGTGGTTAGCTAGGGAAAGAGAGAAGAGAGATAGATAAAGCTTAGGTAGTAGGAAAAGCCAGTGTTAAATATAAAAACTCACGCCCCTGCCTGAAAAATAAACATAGAATAGCTGGATATAAGTATTGTGTATACATGAGGCTATATAACAAGGAACACAGGGCCAGACAGGGGGATCTTCCCTTGGAGTTGATGGTCAGAGACTCCCAAAATAACCCAGCTATTGTCATAGCACCTGATTTCCAAACAGAAGTTGAAAATAAGACACTATTTCTGAAGAAAGGACATACTTTAGACACAGGACTTGGAGCAATGGAGCAGGAACTGATCTGAAAGCATTCTCATTGTACACCAGCTCCTGAAGTTTTAGAAGATACTGTATCCTATACAAGCTGCTGAGGAAAAAAAAACAATAGTCCAACCCAGGTGTTAAGCCTAACAACTACATCAACTGTCATAGCAAATCACCTCTATTGGTGTAGTCATGTCACTTTTATCTAGGGGATAATCAGCAGCTATCTAATTGGACTTAATGTCCTCTCAATGGGGAGTAATTCATGGATGACACTATAAGTATCACCAAATATACATGGCTGGAGATGTCCTATATCATAAAAGAAACCCTCTCTGTGTCATATCTCTGGAGAAAAGAAATTTCTTACTGTATACTGAATTTACAGATAAGTATACTGTAAACCACTCATCAGAGAAGCTTATTTTCTGAACAGATGGGGGTTATTACAGAATTTTCAACTGGTCACACACAGAGAATTTGTGTCTGAGAGATGCCCAGCCCTAAGTGCTACATCTACAGTGGAACCTCTACACCTAAGGCTCATGGAACGTAACAGATAAGGGGGTAGAGAAAACAATACATATCTCCATTGTCACCAGAGAACCTTCCTCATAGTCTGATACACACAGAAGGCCACAAGTGGCAGAATAATAAGCTGCAGAATTTGTGTCCCTAGCTCAGTCTCCCATATTAAACCTCACCCACCCATTATTCAGGCATCATTGTGGAAGAGGGCCTAAAAATATTGTAAGAGCCAGGGTTGGTGCATGAACATAAGGGTCCATGATGTCTGGCCTCTGGAAACTTATTCATATGAACTTGCAATGATGGCGACTGTATGCAGCAACCCATGCTGACATAACCAGACAAAAACCTAGCATAGACATGGAAAATGGACAGGACCCAACCCTAGCTAAAGGACTATTGACCAATGATTGCTGATGGGTGAGGAGGGTATATCTACTTTAAAGGAGTGACTCTAGATAGGCTGATGGGATGAATTTGCCCTGAAGAACATCTGATTACAAATCCTTGTCTGGACAGCACATAACAGGTATGACAAACTGTGTGAGTTCTGCTGGCATGGATGTGGAAGGGGGTGTCTAAATTTGATTAAAAACTTATGTCCTCTAGTGGTTAGGAGATGTTATAAGCCACAATAAGAACTTGTCACCCTTTATAGAGAAACCACAGTTTGTGGATTAGCATACCATCCAAGCATCTGTGTCTATGCTCACAGCTTAGCTTGACATAATAATTGATACTGCTTAAATGGCTGTACATCCAATAGCTTGTGCTTTGTTAGTATGACTAAAAAGGGTATCACTGGAAAAGCTGTCAACCCATGAAGGGAAACAACCTGAACAGACTGGAGTCCAAAACGACAACTCCAAAGAAATTAGACTGTTTTCTTTTCACCCGCTTGTGCCCCTTTCCCAAAGCCCAGGGAACAAACTGCGGAAGAGGAGGCGTGGTAGATTGTAAGGGCTGCAGAAAGATAGGGGTGAATCGTGAGACTACAGGAATATAGTCTGGACTCCTAACTGATCAACATGCCTGTGCATACAAGCTTCTCCAACTGGACTACGGGAGCCTTGGGTTGTTCAAAATTTGGACATAGATACTTGCAAAATGCCCCAATTACCTAATTGTATGACATACTGAGTAACATCAACGTTACTTGCAAACAACTGTGTCATTATATTGTAGAATCCCTTAAAAATAAAAAAAAAAAAACTGTTGTATGAAATGTACAAAAGCTAAATAAAAATTAAAAAATAAAATAAAGAATCTAGTGATGGGCCAGTGAGTTGACTCAGAGGATAAGAGGGCTTGTTGTCAAAGTTCAATTCCTAGGAGCCATATGGTCAAATAAACTCCTACAAGATGTAGGCCTCCCAACAGGCAGGCGCTGTGTCATACACACACACACACACACACACACACACACACACACACACACACACACACACACACACACACACACACACACACACACACACACACACACACACCTAAATAAATGAAAAAGAAAAATCAGCGGTACTATGTTTCTCTAAAGAATCCCCAGTTACAAAGTGACTGCTTGCGTACTAAAAAGCCTTGATAAATTTGAAATGCAGAGAGAGGTAAAACAAAGTACAGCAGGCACATAATTTGGATAAACATAGTAAATGAAGTATGCAGACAATCTACAAAAATCAGTGAAATGCTTATCATATATGTGGAAAGTTATGGGAGTACTGTTTGTAGGAAACTCCCCGAACACTGAATGTTTCTAGGTATCCCTGTCCCAACTCATCAGCTGTGTGCTTGCAGCCTAGACGGCAGTGCAGGTACTTCCCCCTCAGCCTTTTTCAGTTTCAATGACTAGTGCATTCTCAGCCTCTCAACACGTTGGAAGCATAGAAACCAGTGAACGTAAAGTGGCACCTTTACACCCTGCAATGGTATATCCATTTCCTGGAAATGCTACTGCTTCACTGTTTCTATAATATTATTTTTGTCTAGTAAATAATTTAGACTAGTTATTATCAAATATATAGTATAATATATTTTTGTCATATAGATGTGATTTTAAAATAATAAACACCTCACAAAAATGGAAATCAGTATGGCTACTTATTTACTAACTTATTTACTATATTACTAACAGTGGCTGCTTCTACAGTCCTTATTTTAAATATGACATCAACTATGGTAATGGTAAACAGCTCCCATTCCACCCAGCTGACTTCCATAGATAATGGCTAACTACTGCGCAAGCTAAAACCCAAGAGCAAGTGCCTGGACACTAACAAGAAAATACATGACACTGGCTATCACATTGGTCTTCCTTCCTCACTGTGATTGTCTGTGACTGAACCTCTAAACAGCAATCAGCAGATGTATCATGTGTGTGTTCACAAGTTTTTAATCAGTGTAACTTCAGCTCTCTTTCCAAAACCTATTGCAAGATTTTTCCATCTTTGAACATTTCAAGAATGCCTAAGTAGTGTTGGCCTTTATGAGTGAGTCTCTAAGTTTTGATTCTTATGTACAGGTTTAAAAATATATTTGTTTCTACTTCTATTTGCAAAGCTCCATATTAATCATAGCACCTTGTTTTCATTTATCTGTTTTTTGGGTTGATTGGTTGCTTGTTTACTTAAGATTCTTAATTTTTGAAAATATCAAACAATATATTTTGATCTTACTTAGGTCCCTCCCTCTCTCTTCACCTCCTTAAATATTCCCAACTGATTTCATATACTCTGTGAAGGAACTCATGTAGTCCAAGCTAGCCTCAAACATGATGACCTTTACTCTTAGTCTTGTGGCTCCTCTATCTCTGGAACTCTATTGCCTGCTCTTTCAGTAAACTGAATGTATTCAGGTCAATACATTCAAGTATCTAATATCAGGTGTTTTTCCTCTAATCAATGAAATATATCAGTACATTCCTGTATTCATGAATCTGTACAACTTTTATTAAAATATGTAAATCTAGCCGGGCGTGGTGGCACACGCCTTTAATCTAGCACTCAGGAAGCAGAGGCAGGCAGATCTTTGTGAGTTCAAGGCCAGCCTGATCTACGGAGTGAGTTCCAGGACAGCTGGGGCTACAGGGAGACCCTGTCTCAAAAAGACCAAAAAATATATATATATATATATATATATATATATATATATAAATCTATTTTGTGCCCAAACTATCATAATTTGGACATCAGCCATAGTCTTTATATACATGTGTACAAGTTTTAATCCTGACCCTGGGCTATCTTTTAACGCATTTTCTCTCAAATATGAATCATATACTTTCATTACTACTGAGATTATTTATTTATTACCAGATATTAACTGGTAGCAACTTTTGACTTTCATCTAAGCTTACAAATGGAAAATAAAATATAATGATAAAATCATAGTGGTTTGAGATAAAATCTAATGAACATTTTGTAAAGAAGATATTTAATAGACACTTGCCAAAAGTCATTATTTTCTCTTATATTAATCTATTGAAGTATCACAGAAAAGCAGCCTAGTGAAGGAAACCATCTCCCACATGCCACCAAGAATGATAAAAATACACCAGAAATAAGAATGTCAGTGAAAATATGTCATTTCAAAATGAAGACATTAAAAATGATATATAAATTCTTTCTTATTATTTAATAAGTGTTTTAATCTCTCTCAAGCATTGCAACAAAAGTTAATGTGATTTTATTATTTGGGCATGACAATTATTTTTGTTCATTGTGCCTGTAAAATTATATAGTGGCTTATCAACTCCTACCTTCTTCTTTTGGGAAAATGAGCTTCTGTGATTCTTCAGTATAATTATTGTGGTTCATAAAAACTCTGTTATTAGGTTGGTTTAGTATAATAAGCTTTTTACATAAAAGTAACTTATAGTTATTCTCTCCTCTATTGGTAATTATAACTTGAGACCATTGCAGTAATAAACTTGGGCTGAGTACTTGATGGGCCACTTTATTTTATTCTAACTACCCTTTTTCTGTTATGACTATTTATTATGTCTTCATAAATGTGATGCACTGCAATAGTAAACTGTAAGGCACAACCCACCTAACTCTTCTCCAAATGTGAGCTTTTATTTCTTGGGCAAATATCTCAAGTGACTGTTTACTTTGAATGATGGAGAGTATCCAAGAACATAATACCCCTGGTGTTACAATATCACAGAGAGAGAAAAAAAGGTAGATAGATATATATTACTGGACATACAAGTGTTTCTTATGTGATTTGGCTTGTCTGCCTAGGATAGCTTTACTTTGAATTTCTCTCAAAGAGATGGGGAACAGAGCTAGGAACCTAGTGCTTTGAATCCCTATGAGAGCCACTTTAAACTCAGCCAAATGCATAGGGCTGGAAAGGACAAAGAGAAAAGAGAAAAGCCTATCCGAGTCATATCTCTAGACCAATGAAATTTCTTATCATACATTAACTATGGAATCTTTTGTTTACAGACAAGTATATCATATGCCAGTCATCAAAAAAGCTAATCTATGCAAAAGAGGGAGGTCACTGCAGAATCCCACAACTGGTCAGACATAGAACATACACGTTTGAAAAATCTCCATTCCTAAGAGACACATTTACAACTGAACCTCTACACAGAATGAGGGGCAGAGAGAAAATGAGCCCACTCCTCAATTCTCACCAGTAATGATACTGTACACAATAGAGTGTGAGACAAACAGAAGGCCACTAGTTATCCTCAAAGAATGGGAGCCCCCAGAATGTGTATCCCTGGATGGGTCCCCTATATTGAACTGCACCTACTCACAGGTCAGGGATCATTACAACAAACCCACAGCCAACATCATCCTAAATGGAGAAAAATTAGAAGCATTTCCCTTAAAAGCAGGAACTCTGCAAGGCTGCCCCCTATTGCCAATTCCTCTCCAATATAGTGCTTGAAATGCTCACTAGGGCAATAAAGTAAGAAAAGGAAATTAAAGAAATACTAATTGGAAAAGAGGAAGTCAAACTATCCCTTTTTGCAGATGATATGATAGTTTACCTAAGGGATGCTAAAAACTCCACCAGAAAACTCCTAGAAACAATTAAGAGTTTCAGTTAAGTGTTAGGATACAAAATTAACTACAAAAATCAGTAGCCTTTCTTTACACCAACAACAAGCAACAGGAGAAGGAATATAAGGAGACGTTCTCACTCACAATAGCCTCAAAAAATAAAATCCTTGGGAATAAACCTAACAAAAGACACCTAAGATCTCTACAACAAAAAATTTAAAACCCTGAGGAAGGAGATTGAAAATGACATCAAAAGATGGAAAAAACTCCCATGCTCATGAATTGGAAAAATCAATATAGTAAAAATGTCCATTCTACCCAAATTAATATACAGATTCAATGCCATCCCAATTAAAATCCCCATGAGTCTGGTAATGACACAAAAACAGATCTGTTGACCAACAGAACAAAATTGAAGATCCAAAAGTGAGCTCATACAATTTCAGCCACATCATATTTGATAAAGGGGTCAAAAAAGCTCAATGAAGGAAAGATAGCATCTTCAGCAAATGGTGCTGGCAAAACTGTGTCACCATTTGTAGAAGAACAAAATTAAACCTCTTCCTCTCATCCAGTACAAAAATAAACTCCAAATGGATCAAAGATCACAATGGAAAACCTGAAACTCTGAAGGTAATAGAAGAAAAAGTTGGTAGCAATCTACAAGACATAAGAGTAGAAAAAGACTTTAAATCAAACACCAGCTGCACAGGAAATAAGGTCAACAGCTGACAACTGGGACCTCATCAAACTCAAAAGCTTCTGTACAGCAAAAGAAACAACCAAGGAAGTGAAGAGAAAACCCACAGAGTGGGAGGAAACCTTCACCATGAAACATCTGACAAAGAATTAAAATCCAGAATATATAAACCACTCCAAAAAACAAAGAAGTAAGAAAACAAATGACTCACTCAAAAGATGGAGTAAAGAGTTGAACAGAGACTTCACCAATGAGTAAGTAAAGATGGCTGAGAAACATCTTAAAAATGTGTTCACCATAGATAATAATTAAGGAAATGCAAATTAAAACCACTCTAAGGTATCATTTCATTCTGATAAGAATGTCTAAGATCAAGAAAACAAGACACCGAATGCTGAAGAGGTTGTGAGGAAAGAGGAACACTCATCCACAGCTTGTGGGAATGTAAACTTTTGCAGAACCACCATGGAAAGCAGTGTGGAGAACCCTTAAGAGATTCAAAATGAGTCTACCACCTGACCCAGCCCTACCACTCCTGGGTATATACCCACAAGATTCATCTTACTGCAAAGATGCATGCATGTCTTTATTTGTTTATTTATTTATTTATTTATTTATTTATTTATTTTTCTTTTTGAGACAGGGTATTCCTGTAGCCCCAGCTCTCTTTACAATAGCCAAGAGCTGGAACCAGCCCAATTGCCTCTCAACTGACCAGTGGATAACAAAAATGTGGCATATCTACACAGTGGAGTTCTATGCATTGGTAAAGAAAGTTGACATCATGAACTTGCAGGTAAATGGATAGAACTTGAAGCCATTATGCTAAATGAAGTAACATCAGTGAACTGTGGGGTGTCCCATTTATTCCCAGGGTGAACCATGCGGAAAATACACACAGGAAAGTACAGCACTGGGACACATGTTAAGGTGTCCAAACACAGATAGAGCTTTATTCCAAAAATGGACACATTATAGAGTGAGTGTGACATATATATGTGTAACCACACCTGACTAGGAAGAGAGTTTTTGAAAGGAAAGCTAGGAAGAAATCTCTCATACACACCACAAGAATCAAAGAAAACACTAGTGATAATAGAGGAAGAAATAAACAAGAACATTAATCCAACAAGCAGAAAAACAACTAGCATAACCCCAGAAGTTAGCAAACATCTATTAACAGTTACCTTTATTTTAGATAGCTTCAACTCACCAAAGAAGAGATGCGAAAATCTGACTGGACTACCTCATGAAAACTCTTGTGCTCAAGAAACACATCTCACTGTTAAGAACTCAGATACTGAGAGTCAAAGGATGGAAAACAAAGAAAATTAAAACACTAATTAAACATCTGTGTACTTTAGTAGGAGAGATGGCACAGTGGCCAAGAGCATTTGCTGATCTTGAAGAATACCCAAGTTTGCCTAACAGTATCTATATGAGATGCCTCATGACCACCTGCACTCCAGCTTGAGGGGATCTCTTGCTTCTTTCTGGCTTCTGTCAGCGGCTGCATTCCTGTCTACATATCCACACATAGACATAAACATATACACATAATATGCCACACACTGTTCCACAAACTAGAAAGAGAACGAACATTGTCAAACTCCTTCTATATAGAGAATAAAAACCTGCTCTCAAAACCTGACTTGAACACAGTACCAAAGCAGACTACAATATTTTTTTCTGAATGAACATACTTACAAAAATTCTTAATGAAGTTCCTTAAAAGCATACTCAAGAACAAAGCATGATGCTAACATAACATTAACCAGTCACTTTAATTCCAAGGATTCATTCTGTTTGGTAATTGTAAATAAATAATTATGACACAACACATATGTAGACTTAAGGAGAGGTAGTACATGGTCATCTCAGGAGATACAGGTCTTTTTTTTGTAATTGATGCTTTGTGTATTTCATACAACATTTTCCAATTCAGTTCAGGCATATATCCCCTTCCCTTCCCCCCACCCCACCCCTACCCATCCCAGATCATGCATTCTGCCGTAAGTTTTCTGCATCTTTCTCTGCTTTTTTTGTTTTGTTTTTTCATTTTTTTAACAATAAGTGATAATTTGTGAGTACAAGCATCCTTTATGTACAACGAATTGCAAGCAGTTTGCCCAAACCCACACAGCTCATGTGTCCCACCAACAGCACCAGGGGGGGGGGGGCTTGTATGTTCAATTAAGTTGATCAAATGAGTTTCCGTCTATATTGTTGTAGTTTCACCATTAACCCCAATCAAAGCCCTTACATTCTACCACGCCCCCTCTTCCGAAGATTGTTCCCTAGGCTTAGAAAAGGGGCACAGGTGGATGAGAAGCAAACACTCTACTTTCTCTGGAGCTGATTGTTTGGTCTCTATCAGTTCTGGCTGTTTTCTTTCATGGGCTGCCAGCTTGTCCAGGCATAACCTTTCGATCCTACTGATGAAGCACATGCAATTAGATATTTAGGTATTTAAACAGTATAAGTTATATAGCCTTTCATCCTACTAATGAAGCACAACCAATTAGATATATAAGGTATTTTAAACAGTACTAATTGTTATGGTAGGTTTCCTTTGGTATAGACACAGATGTTTGGATGGTATGTTAATTTCATGATTTACATTTTCTTCTGTTAAGTATGGCAGGGTCTCATTGTGGTTTATAACATCTCCTAACCATTAGAGGATGTAAGCTGTGGCATCAGCCGTGGGTTATTCCTCCAAGGAGAGAGCTAATAGCCAATTAGATTTGGGATATACAGACGTATGGCTGCCACTGCTGCACAGTATTTCCAGGCAGATGAGGTGTAGCTGGTGCTGACGGACCTTTAATGAAGCTCTGCCTCAATTCTATATAGACACCCAGATGACTAAAAGAATATGAAGAACATAGCTCAAAGAATGAAGACCAGGTGCCACAAAACAATAGCAAGTCCATATTTTCTAGATGAGGAAAAACCAAAGGCATATTGTTGAAACTCAGGAATGAGACAAAAATGACCATTCACACTCTTCTTATTCAGTGTAGTTCTTTGAGTAATAAGAAAATACAAGGAAACAAAAAGGACACAGATTGGAAAGGATGACTGCAAATTATGCCTTATTCTATGCATAGAGGGACACAAACGAATGCACCACCACTCAGGATTTAAAAACAATTTCAGCAAAGCTGCAACATACATCAACATATAGAAATAAGTAGCCTTTCTGCATATCACAGCAAACTTTCTGACAAAGAAATTAGGAAAATACAACTACTTACAGTGGCTTCAATTTACATCAAGAGTGATGAGGAGAAGACTTAATGGTTGACATCAGTGCTACTCTGGCAGAGGATCCAAGTTTGATTCCCAGAATACATGTCAGTCAGTTTCTAAGTTTATAAGTGCCTGGACTCCACCTGCAGGGAGAAAAGACATGTCTGACCTCCTCAAGCACCTGCACTCCCATGCAAACACATGCATACATAATGAAAAATAATAAAAATAAATCCTTAACATGCCTGGAAATAAACTTAACCAAAGAAACCTACTGGTTGAAATTTTTTATGAAAAAAAAAAAAAAAAAAAAAAACAGAAATAAAAGGGGCTAGAGAGATGGTTCAGAGTTTAAGATTATTGGCTGCTCTTGCAGAAGACCTGAGTTTGGGTCCCAGCAGCCACATGGCAGTTAACAACCATTCATAACTCCAGCTCCAGGGAAATCTGTTGCCCTCTTCTGACCTTCATGAGTATTGCATGACAAGGGTGCACTTACCTAATTAGGCAATACGCTCACACATATTACAAAAAAAAATAATAATAATAAAAAATTAAGTAAAAAAGTACTTGTAACTATTCTGATTGGCTTCCAAGATTTTAAATGGTGTTATAACCACAGGAGCAAAAGGAGGACGTTATTGACACAAAAGCAGACATGTAGTCCAGTTAAGAAAATTCATTAACAACTAGATGAGCCTGAAATAAATCAACATAACTACACCACCTAATTCTTTTTTCTCTCTTTTTTATCATTTTTAAAAAATGATAAAAGTTTTGAAGTTTTGTGCATTTAATACAAAATTACTTAAAACAAATTTATACCCTTCTTCACCCCCCACCTTTCCACTATTTACGCATTCTGGCCTGCATGTCTGGCATCTTTTTCCCAGACACTTTTTTTTTTTAATTTTTCGATGCAGAAGTTTACTGTTTGGGGAAGTCAGTTTTTGTTGTTGTTGTTCCTTTCAATTTGTATCCTTTCAAAATATGCATATATACATACCACACATACCAAAATTATGATGTCTGAAAATAAACCATAAGATAATTCCAGTACATGTTTAGGGATTCACATTTTGACAATAGAGTCATACATAGGTAAAGAAAATAACTATTACTTTACATTCCCACATTACATACTAAAATAAAAAGAGTTATACAGTTTGCTTTACAAATGGGGATTTGGTGCTAGGATCCACAAATGAGGGATACCATACCTTCTTTGAAAAACAAACAAGAAAACAAACAAAGAAAAACAAACAGAAAAACTGGGACCATGTTACTTCACTAAGCATAATGGCTTCTGGTTCCATCCATTTGCCTGTAAAGTTCATGATGCCATCTTTCTTTAATGCCGCATAGAATTCCATTGTGTAGATGTACCACATTTTCTTTATCCACTCATCAGGTGAAGGACACTTGGATTGCTTACAGCTCTTCGGTATTGTGAAGAGAACTGCAATAAAAGTAGATGTGCATGTATCTCTACAATAGGGTGAGTCTTGTGAGTACACACCCAAGAGTGGTATGACTGAGACAGGTGGTAGGTTCATTTTGAGTTTTTAAGAAGTCTCCACACTGCTTTCCATAGGGGTTGCATGAGTTTGCATTCCCACCAGCAGTGGATGAATGTTCCTTTTTCCCTACAACATTTCCAGCATTTGGTATCATTCATTTTCTCGGTCATTGTTAGTCTTACTGGGGTAAGATTAAATTTTAAAGTGTTTTTGGTTTGCATTTCCTTAATAATTAGCAACACTGAACACTTTCTAAGGTGTTTCTCAGCCATCTTCACTTCTTCATTTATGAAGTCTCTGTTCAGCTCTTTATTCCATCTTTAGATTAGGTCATTTGTTTTCTTGCTCCTTTGTTTTTTGAATAATTTATATATTTGAGATGTTAATCCTCTGTCTAATGTGTCACTGGTGAAGGTTTCTTCCCACTCTGTGGGTTTTCTCTTCACTTCTTTGATTGTTTCTATTCACTTTTGAGTGTAATGAGATCCCATTTGTCCATTGTTAACCTTATGTCCTGTGAAGCTGCAGTCTGGTGTAGAAAGACTTTTCCTAAACCTTCATCTTGTAGTTTACTACCAATGTTTTTTTCTATCATTTTCAGAGTTTCAGATTTTACATTGCAGTCTTTGATCTATTTGGAGTTTATTTTTATAAAGGATGAGAGGTAGGGGTTTAGTTTTATTCTTGACAAGTAATTAAAAAGCATACATTTGTTTCAAAGGACATCTATTTCAAATAGAGGCACGTGAAAAACTTAGCCTTTACTTCTAAAAGACTGATATTAGAGCATATATGTCATCCTGCATTAAAATAAACCTAGAGTGTTTCAAAGTTCAGAATATAAAACTCAAATTTTGAAACTTCTACAACAAAGCATTATAACATAGGCATAAGCCAGAACTTTATGTGAAAGAGCCCATGGATCTCAGGAATTGGCAAATGGGATTAAATCTAATTACAAAGATTATCAGTGGCAATGGAATCTATCAACAGAATGGATAGCCTAAAGAGCGGGAGAATATTGCAGCTAGATATAGATAGATAGATAGATAGATAGATAGATAGATAGATAGATAGATAGATATAGATATGATTTATATCATATATACATAGATATGATTTGTATCGGATATATCTCTTAGATGTAGGCTGAATTTCTAATATAAAAAACTTCAAAATAAACACTAAAAGATCAATCCTCAAATCAATAAACAGGCTGATGAATTGGATAAAAAGTTATAGGAAGAAACTCAATAAATATTCAGAAACAGTTGTTCAGTAATAAGTTTAGTGATGAAAGGAAACGCAAATTAAAACTGCTTAGTATTCCATGTCACCCAAGATAAAGGTTTATTATCAAGAAAACAAACAAAACTGTTGGTGAGAATATGAGGAAAAGGAAACTTATCTTCTGGCGATGGGGAAATAATGTGTGGTAGCCACTATGGAAATTAGTGTGGTGGTAAAATAGAACTGCCACATGATTCGGATGCTCCACTCAGCCGTATATAAAGAAAGACTCTAATTAACAGAGTGCATGCATGTTTACAACTGCAGTATTCACAACAGCTAAGAAATGGAAACAGACCAGCTATCACAGTTATAGAAAATGTGGTTCATGTAGACAATGGAATTCCATTCAACCAAAGTTATTGTAACATTTGAAGGAAAATGGAAGCACTAGAGATAATTATGTTAACAGTAAGCTAGGTGCAGAAAGACAAATACCATGTTTTCTCTAGCCTGAGCTATATTTGTATGCTTCTGTGCATGTGTATACATATGTGTGCATGGCTGTGTATGTGTATGTATCTGTGTATGTATGTGTATGATGAAATTAGAATAGAACCTCAAGAGTGGAGGAAGAATTCCTAAGGTGGGAAATGAGGAAGGTTAGGTGTGACAAGGAAACAGCTGGAGGGACAGAGGGAGCTAGAATACCAGCTGTAGAGATAAAGAAGAGCAGCGTGGGTGAGAAAAAACCTGTGAGAAGAAGGAGGAAGAAGCACATGATGCAAACATACTCTGTGCCAAAAGGAATCCCATTACTTCGAATGCTAAATTAAATGTGTTGAAAGACTCAGAAAAAGATGCAGGACATATATAGCAGAGTGCAGGGTCTCCTGTGGGGTGGGGGGCATGGAAAGGGAAATGACTCTAGATTCAATTGAGAAATGATGTATGATTTATTCAAAAAGTTTAATAACAATAAAAAACACCACTTTTAAAATAAGGAGAATGAATTTGTGATTATTCCATACCTGACTTGTATATTTATGAAAAATGAGCAGGATAGCAAAATCTTTTGAAGGTCACTCAGAATATAAAAATATAGAACTAACAAAATTCAAGAAAATCTCTTATCTTTCCACCCTGTTATAATTATAAACTATGGCAGTGAAAAATCCAAGAGGTGTTTTATTGATTTTGTTTGCCTTTTGTTACTATGTCAATATTTACATATTTACATCTTCTTTACTAAGCATTCTACCATTTTATTGCCTACTCTTCTTTACACTGTTTATCTCTGTTCTAGTTTGTCTTCCATTACTGTGACAAAACACTCTTATCGACACCAACTTGGGGAGGAAAGGGTTTATTCAGCTTACATCTCCTGGGTCACAGTTCATCACTTAGGGAGCCCAAGACAGGAACTCAGGGCAGAAACCTGGAGGCAGAAGCTGAAGCACAGGCCATGGAGGAATACTGTTCACTGGCTTGCTCTCCTGGCCCTTTCCCACCCTGACCTCTTGTACAGTACACAACAACCTGCCCAGGGTGTCACCACCCATAGTGGGCTGGGCCCTCCCACATTGCTCAACAATCAAGACAATACTCCACAGACGTGGCCACAGGCCAGTCCAATGGAGCCAATTCCCCAACTGAGGCTCCCTCAACCCAGGTATGTCAAGTTGACACTAAAGTTATCCTGCACAATTGACCCCTTGTCAACTTGACACACAAAACACATCACTGTTAAACAACCACCTTTCCAGTTCTTAGCCCCAAAGTATGATGTTAACATGAATCACAACCTAAGACAGTACAACCTTAAAAGCCCCACAGTCCTTAAAATGTCCAAACGATTAAAAATTCAGTCTATTAAAAGTCTCTTAACTGTGGGCTGCTGTAAAATCCAAAACAAGTACTGTCTTATTTCAAAGGGAAGAATCAGGCACTCTCAAACAAAACCTAAGTCCAGCAAAGTAGCTCAAGGCTGGACACCTGGGATTCACTCACGATCTTCTGGGCTCCAAAGGGTCTCGGCAGCTCCCCCTCTCTGACTCTGCCATCCGGGGCACACACAGTCTCATCTCGAAAGGCCAGGCCAGACCCATTCCACACCTGGCCACTGCTCTTGGTGGTCGTCCCACGGTCCTGGCATCTCCAAAAAGCTGGGGTCGCTACTGAAACTGAGGCAGCAACTTCACCAATGGCCTCTTCTGACCTCTCCTGGGATACAAAGCCTCAGCTTCTATCCATGACCCTGCAAATCCTGGGGTCTTCACGCAACGAGGTGCACTTCCACAAGAATGGTCTTTCCTGACCTCTCACAGTGCCAAGCCTCGCTGCTCTCTTCGACCCCCTCAAATTTCAACACCGAACCATATAGGAGACTCTTCTTACACATTACCAAGTCACCTGCTTCTGGCTTGAGATGGAGCTCAGCCCCTTCTGGATCACACCTTCTGTGTGCTGACCCTGAAGAAATTCTTTCCCAGAAGATTTCACCACATGATGCTGGTCTCTTGTTACTACAGCTGATATTTCAGCCCAGCTAACCAGACATCAATTGTCCCAGTACAACAAAGCTTTCACTTCAGGGTTCTGGTCTCTTGTTACTTAACAGCTGATTCTTCGCCCCAGCTGACCAGAACCACAGATTAAACCATCCTGATGATTCTGCTTCTTTTGAAACTAGAAACGTCACAAGCCAGGCCTCCAGTTCTACAACTCCTTCAGCAAAAACTGCTCCAAGCTCCACAGCCAATGATCTTTAGGCATCTCAATGATCTTCCCAGCCCAAATTTCCAAATGCTTCCACAATCCCCCAAAACACCAAGGTCAGTCTGTCACACAATACCCGCTCTCTGGTACCAATTTCTGTCCTAGTTTTGTCTTCCTTGCTGTGACAAAACACTCTCACCCACACCACTTGGGTAGAAAGGGTTTATTCAGCTTAAATCTCCGGGTTCACAGTTCATCACTGGAGCCCAAGGCAGGAACTCAGGGCAGGAACCTGGAGGCATGGAGCGGAAAGTCAGGCCCACAGAGTAGTAATGTTCACTGACTTGCTCTCCTGGCCCTTGCCCAGCCTGACCTCTTATACAGTACACAACAACCTGCCCAGGGTGGCACCATCCATAGTGGGCTGGGCCCTCCCACATTGCTCAACAATCAAGACAATACTCCACAGACGTGACCACAGGCCAGTCCAATGGAGCCAATTCCCCAATTGAGGCTCCCTCAACCCAGGTGTGTCAAGTTGACACTAAAGCTATCCAGCACAATCTCTATGCTTGTTGTTATATACGATCTTTAAAGGATTCTTCAATGATGTTTATATCCATTATCTTTGTTTATTTTGTATTTAAAAATAAAAGTAAAGTCCTTTGCCTTGGTTTCCAATGTTTTCTGAATTTTGTTTTCTTGAATTTTTTCTGAATTATTATATTTATGTGGCTTGTATAAATTTGATTCAGTTTCTTTACACTCTTACTTCATGCATATACTTTTCAGCCAGCACTGTCTGCATTTCAGACTCTGCCAACTTGTGATACTAATTTACACAACTCAATAATCCTATATTCTAGAGAATGTGAAATGTTTTCAAAGACATACTTCACTTACTTACTAATGTACAATGTTGCCAACATGATCAGGTTTATATTTATAAGACATATGGGGGGTTGCTTTATGATTGGTTTTGATTATTATTGATCTCTCCAGTAGTAGATCAAGATCTTTCTCAGACAAATAGCATTTGCATATTCCAATATGAAATTGTTATCAAAAGTTATGGATTTCAAGATCCTTCCCCACTAAATGCTGATATCTGGTTCCTTGCCCGTGTTTACTCATCATTTTGCTGAAGTAGAGCAAGCCATAAATTACTATACTGATGTACCTAGAACAGTATAAAATGCTGTGAAAATATGGAACTATCTTAACTTTAGTACGGTTGTATCTTTCTACTATGTCTAAAACCAAAGAAACCATCTTGATTATTCTTGCATTTTCATAGAAGGCAAACCCCAAAAAAGACATATTTGAATACATAATTACCACACCGGGCTCTGGAGAAAATATGTGGGAGTAAGGGAGGAAAAGGGAGTGACTGGTGGCTTGGTTATGGAAAAGGAAATCTGGCTCCCAAAACCTCAGTTCAAATGCTCATAAGAAAGAGTATCTGGGGAAAGGAGTGTACAAAAGAAACTTCCCTGGGGCCTGTAGAGATGAGTCAGCACTGGATGGTCTTGGAGAGGACCCAGGTTTGGTTCCCAGCACCCACATGGGGGCAAACAACTCTGTAACTCCAGTTCCAGCTCTCCTCTAACCTCTGTGGGCATTGCACAACAAATGCACTAAAACGCATGCAAATAATACACTAATACACAGACAATAATATAAATAATAAATAGAAATTGTTATAAGGAAACTTCCTTATTCGCTATGTGCAGAGGAAAAGCTTTCAAGACATCTGAAAGGGAAGTGGATTTCCTCAGAGGGAGAAATGGAGCTGAGATTTTTCTCCTCAGCATCTACTGTTCTTCACCTGGATGCTGATGAGAAGCATTACTGACTGAAGTGAAAGACAGGGCTCTTGCACCTGCATCAACCAGTCATTGATCATAAAATACCATTAAGACAGTGAGTAACCTTGTGTAAGAGTCTTTCCTTTACCCCAGTACCCTGGCTGGAGATACTCAAACATGTGCCATTAACAAGTAATATTGTAGAGAGCTGGGAAAAGTATCCCTGTCTTGAAAGTCTCCATTTGTCAATAAAATGTATTTTTTAGAAACATTAGAATGTGAGCAATGGAAGGCTCATTTGAAAATGTCTGCTTATTTATATTAGGATTGAGATAGGAAATACAAGAAATGTAGGCAGTTAGTAAAAGACCCCAGACCATCTGGAGACCCACTCCCTGGACCAAGCTTCATGAAGTAAGGTGCACATGCTCAATGGATCAAAGACCCTCTGCTTGATGACATATAGACATCTAATAGTTTGTAGCAGAACTCTGCAATAGGAAGAAGTTCATCATCCTTGCACCTTGAGCCCTGGGCTGGGATAATTCATCCTTCACACCTTACCCTCTCTTGTTTGTTTGTTGTGGGGTTTTTTTTTTTGTTGTTGTTCCATATGCATTTAAAAGCACAGCCCAGCTACTTGGAAGGAATCTTGTCATGGAACCCAGCTGCAGGCATTTCTCTCGAGCTTTCTTTCTAATAAATATGCGGAGTGCTCTGTCTCTCAGAACCTGAGGCTTCAGTGTTTTTTATCCTCAGGACAGGATTCCTGTGTCATAAACCACAGTTATTACAACTGTTTACAGCATCTGCCACACATTTTTAACTTACATCTCCATTCTGAATTTTATCCTTCATACCATATAAAAACAAAACGAACTTCTTGCCTAAATATTTCAAACACTTCTTCCATGACACTTCATAACAATGATATCATTGTGGAAGCCACTTACTAGAAAATGAGGGGATTTATAATTATTTTTAGCCAGCTAAGAACCAGAACTATGGAGCTTTATCTTGTTATTATTCAAGAAAGAAAGTGGAAGAAAAAGGTTTTGTTCGAATCACCAGAGACAGCTCTGAAGGCAAGAGGCTACCGTACCTGTCAAACAATTGATGTTCCTTCTTATGATGGAAATACAAGGAGAGATATGTTTTTAAAAATTCTAATAAACAAGTATCTAATGATGAGAGGCTAGGCCATAGCCAGGGGGACCAAAAGTATCTGAGCTACACCTCCAGAATCCTTGGAGAGACAGTACATTATTTGCCAAGAAATGTGGCCTAATTGACAGAGTTGCTGAATATTTCTGTCTCAAGCACATCCTCTAAAGTCTTGAATGCATTCTAAATGTCCCAGAGAGTTATAGAGGAGAAATATAAAGGTCATAGAGGTCCTGTCACTTGTTTTGGGTCTGAAACAAGACAAACAGGTGAAATTTTATGAGTTTATGTTTTGGATATCACTATCAGTTTGAAAAGACACGATTGAAAATGCAGCAAATTAGTGCTCACTAATACAGTGACCCAATCAGCATATATCTGAATGATCACAGCATCAAGCAGAATTCAATCCCCATCCCTTCCTGCTGCAGGCCATTTTCTAGGAGAATGGGAAGTATTGGAAATGTAGCCATAGTCTTAATCAGATACTGATACCAAGAGAGACCACTTAGACCAAGCAATAAAGCACAAACAATGAAATCTTTGAAAATGTAACAGACTATTCATACTGTATACCATGGGAGAGCAATAATTAGAAGATTACTTCCTCCAACTAGGAGACCAGAGTAGAAATGACTAGTTCCAGAGTAGAAACATGTAGTTATATATTAAGTTTGGGAGATGGTTATTGGCAGATACTTGCTGTGCAGGCATGAGACCATGAAATTGATTCCCCAAATCCACACGCAAAAAACATAGGTTTGGTATGCATTTGTTACTCATCACTGCAGAGGCACAGATAGGCACAGATAAGTGAGAGACCTTGAATCAAAAAGTAAAATTGAAAGGCCAAACTTGATGGTTCCTGCCTTTAATCCCAGCACTTGGGAGGCAGAAATGGGAGGTTCTGTTATATAGAGGCCAGTCTGGTCTACATAATGAGTTCAGCTAGCTAGTGCTACACAGAGACCCTGTCTAAAAATATAAAGATGGAGATCTTCTGATTGGGAACAATACCCAATACTCAATATTGATTTGGGCTTACACACACACACACACACACACACACACACACACACAACTTCACCCACCTACGAACGTGGAGACATAGCAAATGATGTGGCATTTCTAGAAATGTGATTATTTGGAATTAATTTATTATACTATTTCAAAAATATATATCAATCAACCTCAATTTAGAAACTTTATTTAAAATCATACCTCCCTAAGAACCAGGGAGCATTCTATTTTCTAAAGGACAGCGGTGTTTTGTTCCAATGTATCTAGAGTAAGACAATTATCGTCGATGGAAAATAATAGAACATTCGAGGAAGATCATATTAATTTTACTTGTAGATAAAAATCTACTCAATAAACACTTTATTCCATAATAAAATGTCGGTGTATATTGTTATCATAAAGGAAAACCACTTTATAATCTAAAGTATGAGTATGATGTGATATTTTCTCTTTATATGATAGAAAATGGCTTGAATACAAAGAAGAATGTATATTTTCCAGTGAATTCAGATAATGAACTAATTAGGAACTCCTTAATAAAAAATTCTATAGAAAGTTGCCAAAATAAAAAACATAGCTGCTATTAGAGTTGTTGGATGTAAATAACTTTGTTTCGTTTCTGTTAACTAAAGTATTTTTCTTTTCTATTGACTAAAGTATTAATTAAATAGTTAAATATAAATATAACTATTTTAAGTTAAAATACAATTATTCTGATTAATAATGGGTGCTTCGGCTATGCCTGGAGTGGTGGTGCATGTCTTTATTCCCAGCACAAAAGAGGCAAAGGCAGGTGGGGATGGGATCTTTGTGAGGTCAGCCTGGTCCACATAGTGTGTTCTAGGTAGGCTGTGAACAATGTTCCCAAAAGATTATGAACTTAAAATAAAATTTCATTTAGTATATTATACTAATAATTTCAGTAGCAAAAGTATGAAAAGCAGAGCTGTAAACACGTACAGTCCAAGGATATATTTCTGCACTGAATTTTTATGAATGAAATTGGAAGAAATTAATTAAATTAGAGGTAATAAAAGAGCCCCCTTGTGGCAGACCCTGAGCAAAAGCAGTAAGTCCCTCAAAGATCAAAGGAAAGCAGTAAGAGGGTCTATTTATAGTTAATCCTGCTTGCACAGCATTCAAGTTGGTCTATAGGTTAAGTCATAAAATAAGGCATTTAAGTAAACGGAGCATTGTGTTGGCAAGTGTTTAGATTCTCAGAAAGTAAGTTGGTGCCAATGGGTTTTCCTTACTTTTGCTCATCTTTCATGCAAGTAAAACCTGCTAGTCTATGCTTTTCTTTCCCATAGAAATTAAAAAAAGATGTAGCATCCATCTTTAAAAAGTAAGAATCAAAAAGCCAAGGAAAAGGCTGATGGACTCATACATCTTGGCTTAGTCAAAGTATGCCATTCAATACATGTAATTAAGGTAAAATTGCAATAAGTCTCCAGATAATACATCACATGGTTTTACAAATAGAAAGATTAAGAAACTGACATATTTTCAAGGACTTGTCTAGGTAAAGAATAGAGATAATGTTGCTGGTGCAGGGAATCAAGCACTTCATAGTCTCACTCCTATGTGGAAGTAAAACATGCTGATCACATAGAAGTGTGGATAGAAGAGATGTTATCATGGGTGTGGAGAGAAGAAAGAGAACAGGAAAGTGGGTCAAAACTTGCCATAGTGCTCAAGATTACAATTCAGTAGAATGTTTTTTTTTTCTTTTTATTTATAACGTTAATGATAGTATATATTGTAAAGAATATAGGTATCGACAACATACATTGCATAGTGTATTGGTAATACTAGCATATGTAATACAGCATATGATTAGTTAGTAATAGTATAATATATCTCAAGGCAGCTTCTAGAAGCACCAATCTAATCTAAAGAATTACAGGCATAGGCCGGGCGTGGGAGCACACGCCTTTAATCCTCGCACTTGGGAGCCAGAGGCAGGTAGATCTCTGTGAGTTCAAGGCCAACCTGGTCTACAGAGTGAGTTCCAGGACAGCCAGAGCTACAGGGAAACCCTGTCTCAAAAAGACCAAAAAAAAAAAAGAATAAAAAAAGAAAGAAAAAGAAAAGAAAAAAAGAATTACAGGCAGCTGATCACTCTGGGTGGGGGAAGTTAATCTTCTTTAAGGGGGAGACTCTAGATAGGTTGACTAGACCACAGTGGATAAACTTTCACTGAGGACAACTGGGGACACTAATTTGATTTTATAGGCATAAACATGTATGACAAAATGCTTGGAATCTAATGGGAGAGTCTCTGGGGACTCCAGATCAAGGAAAGCATTTAAAGATGATTAATATGTTTTGTATGAAATGCATAAAAATCAGTAAAAATACAAGAAAGCTGATAGAGAATTATGAATAAATTTATCATTTTAGAATTTTAAGATAATGTGTATGATAATTCCCCTGATTTATCCAATTCACATTGAATAAATAACTCAAAACAAAATATTTAACACATAAATATGTGCAAATGGGAATAGCACCAGAAAAGGAAGAAGAAAAATTCCAAGACTGAAATCCATTTTAGTCATTAAGACAGATGGATAGCTCGTATCTCAGAACTTCCCACCTCTGGACAGATGTGCTCGGTATGCTCAGAGCACCACACTGTTCTTTGACACCCAGGAAGTGGACACTAAATTTCAATTCACCTATTTATCCATTTCCTGACTGTCTCACTTGTTCTGTTTAATTTCAAGAGGTTTTAGTGTTATCTAGGCCTAGATTGTTTTTCAAATAAGTGATTTAAAATATTTTCTTCCAAGTTTTACTTTTATAGGTTTTTTTCAAAGACAAAATATTTTATTTCAGAAAAATCCATTTTATCTATATTTTTCTTCTATGGATTTCTGGAGAATTTTCTGGCCCTATTTCAAACATTTCATTCTTAATCTAAGCTGTGAAATGTAAGTTGAGGTATTTTGTGTTCCTTTCCTTTTGGCTTTGGATGTCCAGTTGGCTCTGTGCTATTCATTGAAACATTCCTTCTTTGAGCAAAGGGTTTGTGAAATAAATGAAGGGGACCTGCTTCATGGAATGTAGACGTTTCTCCTCTACCCTAGGGCAAAATGAATATGTTCTTTGTATGTTTTTCATTTTATTTTTCCAAATTCTCTTTACTATTCTGAAATTATTTCTATAGTGGAATAGAGAATATATTAAAATGCAAAGTTTAATGAGAAAAGGCTGTGAAAGTCCCATCCATTGACTGAATTCTAGCATTTTGGATATTATTCAATAGCTGACATAATTTCTATTCTGAAATTTAAAACAACCAATACACTTTTCTGTTCTAGCTGGTTTGATCCAATGGGCTTTGAGAAAGGGTTTTTGTAAAAGGTTAATGATTTTATGTGATCTTCCCAATTCTCATATTTAAGGTTTTAATTAAAGCATTGCTTTAGTACTTTGAAAAAAAAATAACCCTCCAAAATAAATGTTAAGCCAATCCCCAAACCTTTTACTGATGCGAAGGAGGAAATTTATGGTTTTAAAATTAATGCCCCAAACCTAAACAGAATCCATTAAGTTAAACAAAAGGCACATAAAGATTAAGAACTAAATATGTCATTAGAATGCTGCTATCAATGAGAAGTTAAAAATTCTGTGGTTACCTATTCTTTAATTTTCTTTTCCTTTTAATGAAAAATACTTGGGTCTGTTTTACCCTCTTAGATCCAATTATCCCACACAAAAGCCTCTGGAAAAACACTCATGGGAACTTCATTTTCTTACATATTTAGTTCATAGACACAGTTACAACTAATTATGTAAAATTTCAAGTAGTTAAGGACAGACTATTACCTAATAGGTATATTAAGTGGGCAAGTTCTACTTAAATTAGCTTTGAAACACTGCTCCCGTCTATGTCTACATTGCCCATAAATGACCTTAATGAATGTAAAACCCTACAGGGAACTAGATTTCTGGTTCTGTTTCGAGTGATCGGCTTCTAGGATATGTCCATGTGATCACTGGAATCAATGTTTTCTCATTCATGTTTACTACATTGTACGTATAACATGCTGTGCAAAATATAGAAAATTGCACATAGGTGTCATCAGACTAGACTTCTTAAAATGTATTTTAATTAATTACATTCTAAATTAATTTTTCACAAGAGGAGAAGCCGTGTCCTGCAGTGCAGCCTGAAGGCCAGTGGACAGCTGGTGCAATCTGTTCTCCCTGTTTCTCAAGTAGGTAAAATAGATCAAACTCAGTTCACAAGGCTTAGATGCAACTGCCTTTACTCAGTCATCTCGCTCTCCCTGGACGTTTTACACGTTTAGATGGGCATAGATATATCTTAAATGTATCATAATCACAGCAGACAAAAATGCAAATGGCACTTACTTATCGCCAGCCCCTACCCTGGGATAGAAACAACAAAATACAAAACATTTCCTTTTCCTCCTACATATTAAGTTGTCTTTCCTTCCTCATATTCACAGAGCAAATATAACTCATCAGAAAAATAATAAAATAGAGCTGGCAAGAAGTCTCAGTCATTAACATTCTTGATGTACAAAAGCAGGGATGGGAGCTTGAATCCTCAGTACCCACATAACTGCAAAGTAGGTAAGGCAGCCTGCCTGCACACACCATACATGGGAAGCAGACAGCAGATTCCTGGGACAAGCTGCTAGCCAGATGAGACATGCCAGCAAGTTCTGGGTTCAGTGAGAGACTCTGCCTCACTAGATAATGTGGAGAGTAATCAAGGAAGACTAAGTCTCCTAATTTTAAGATTCTTCCTCCAAATGTACAGGCGCCTGCATGGATATATGGCACACACATGCGAACGTTCATACACACATACACTGCCCAGCTGGACTGGAGCTCACTCTGTAGACAAGGCTGGCCTTGAACTCACATAGATCTCCCTGCCTCTGCCTGCTCAGTGCTGGATTTAAAGTTGCCCAGCACCACTACTGGGAATAGCTAATGGTTTTAAAGCAAGTGCTACTTTCATGTCTTACTGATGTATATATAATCCATGAAATTCTCATTTATTCACCAAAACAATCAGGCAAAGTGTCTATATTTGTTAATTTTTTCAGGGAGAAACATAAAGCTAAAGAACTTTAAATTACTTATTCCTGAATTAATAGCTCACAAACAGCGATTGAGCTAAGGCATGTCTGATTTCACAGATTCTACTCTCACCTGGGCAGCACCTGTACTGCCTTACCAAGCGTTTTTGAAGTAAGTACATTCTTGGAAAAAAAAATGAGGATATATGTATCACTGGTCATGTATATCCTTATACTAGTCAATTAAGAGGTTCATCTTAGATTTCTCTTTCCAAGAAAATTAGAGGAAATTTCTGTACTGGTAAAACTGAAGAGTATGTGTCAAAACTAATTAAAATAAAATAAAGCCAGTGAAACATACAAGAGTGCCTTATCTCTTGAGCCATGTTTAACAATGCTTATTTTACCTTTGTTAATTTCTACAAATTGGCTAAAAAGTCTTTTTTTCTTTAACTGCAACATCCAGGAGAGTTTTGTAATCACAAGAGACATCACATGCCTGGCACTAGTTTGAGCTGCTTTACATGCACCACTGATGTTCAATATTATTTTGTGATGAGGACCATATGCTTCTGCCCACTTGTAAAATCATATTAAAGAAGGGATAATGTAGAACATTAATCATGTCATTTTACTTGATAAAACATAGGGGCTCTTCTAAATAATCAAATGCACTAAATAATCTGGAAACATAAATGTCATTAAGAGAGAAATAAGTGAAATTTCCCCATGGGTCAACAGTTCAATTAAAACGGGTATGCTTCATGACACCTGCAATTTTCAGGATGGGAGATTAGGTAATGTCATCTGTGAATGGGTAGGGAAATATCCTAGAATCAAGATCAGCACAAAGGGTTTGAAGATAGATTCCAAAATTGCTAAATATTTGCAGCACACTCTTTTAATTAACTGATCACAAGGTAAAAATTCAATGATTAGTGTTTATTGAAATAAGTGTTATCTCACAAGTCAATATACAAAAAAATAATCTCTTTGTTCACAATCTTAAGAAGGAAAGTATGTAAATTACATAGAATAATACACAGCTGAAGTTACATAGTGAACACATGTGTAAACTGATACTTAAGATAAATAACTGGACATCTAATAGATGCTTCATGGAATTCTAGATGCTCTGTAGAATTTTGCTGGGTCATAAGACTGTGAGCTTTTGTGACATGGATTTCAATTACAGACAGTAAATAAGAACTCTCGTCAGGGGCTCAAGAAAAGGAGAGAATGAGGGCTGGAGAGATGGCCTAGCGGTTAAGAGCGCCGACCGCTCTTACAGAGGACCCGGGTTCGATCCCCAGCACCCACATAGCGGCCAAAAACCGTCTGAAACTCCAATTCCAGGAGAACTCCAGTTCCAGGGGAATCCGAGACCCTCTTCTGACCTCCGTGGCATTGCACGACACGGGTGCACAAACCTGCATGCAGACAGTACATTCATACACATACAGAAATAAATAAAATTAAATTAAAAAAAAAGAAAAGGAGAGAATGGAATTACCCAATATTGTGTCAGAGTTAGACAAACAACTAAAAATGCCATATTATATACTTAAATATATACTTAAAATAGATAATCACAGATGAGACTCTGAGGAATCGCAGAGAACAAGATGGGGACTAGGGTATTGGGGCCTATAGAAGAGGGTAAAATTCTAGAGCTCTGAAGAAGTAACAAACTGCTTCCATCCCGGATCCAAAAAATTAATGGGCTGGTTCCCTGGGTAACTTATATAAATTTGGATTTCTTTTCTTGCATGACAGCTACAGGAATTTGGGTGTAGTCAGAAGAAGATCACATGTGAGCATGTGAGGTAGTTTTCCAAGTTTTGACAAAGAATGAGCAGCTGGTGAGGAACCTATCAGCAAAAATAAGCATTGAAGAACGACTTAATTGATTATTAGGGAAACGCTCCTAGAGAGAAGTGCCAGAACTTCAGCAGTGTTTTTACAATACAACTGATGAAATCTGAGAAATAGATGGTTAGTAGAGAAACTCTGAAAGGAAATAATGAAAGTGATTATTTAGTTACTTTGATCTCCTTTGATTTCCATGCAGTGGATGGATTATATTACTGAAAATGGATTACTGAAGGGGGCGGGCGGGAAGTGTTCTACCTGGGAAGTTTGAAAAGAGATTTCACAAGAGGTATGTCCTTTGGGGATTCTGTTTTCTGATACTATTTTAGGGGATGGTGAGATACATGTGAGAAGGGTGGAAAGGGGCAGCAAGCACCTGCACTTCTCCAAGTAGGTGACAGGTGGAAAAACTACAGAGTCCTCAATTCTTATGTTATTTGTGCTATTTCCTAAGAAATGACATATCCATTCCTTCCTAAATGGAGGTACATGGGGTTCAGGAAGTAAAACTGCAAGTATCAGGAAATTTCTAAAACTTAAGAAATTCACTAAACCTCCTCCCCAAGATTAGATAAGCAATAGAACTTTCTATGGAGCTTGTTACTGACTCATCAGACAGATACCTTTAGAGGCAGACTCCTGTGGTAATGCACCATCAAATATCTTTATTTTCAACTACAGTGTTATGGTGCAAACTTAGCATGCTCAGAGGGATTTCTGTTCAAACATATCCAACAAAAAGTCAATGGTTTCATTTATAATGATGAGCCTTGTTTGAGAATGCACAAGAATCTGGTTCTAAACTGAGAATACTAAGGATTAGAGTCACGCCTATATGCATATGCAGAGGTTCCCTGAGTGAAAAGTCCATACTTCACTTGCTCAGTGAAAGCATCACTTTGGCAATGATCCTCATGCTATAATTGCCAGCTACAAGTAATAACTCTGTCTACAACCCTTGGTTTTGCTTTTTTGGCTTTGCATCGACCCATATACAAACCCAATACATTAATTTATTTTAATTAATTAATTAATTAATTAATTTGTATGAATGTACTGTCTGCATGTAGGTCTGTGCACCCGTGCCTTGCAATGCCAAGGAGGTCAGAAGAGGGTCTCGGATTCCCCGGAACTGGAGTTCTCCTGGAATTGGAGTTACGGACGGTTCTCAGCTGCCATGTAGATGCTGGGGATCGAACCCGGGGCCTGTGCAAGAGCAATTGATGCTCTTAACCACTAGGCCATCTCTCCAGCCCGGGATGCATCTTTCAGAGACACCCTCAGTGCCGGAATGATGTTTTTGGCTATCAGTTACCTCTGAATCACCTGTGCTCCTGTAAGTCCTGGTGAGACCAAAATAAATGCATTGCTTTACTAGGTTAGACTCGGGTGGATTTGTGTCCTTGGACTGTTATATGTACGCTATCTGGAGTCAAGAGTCAGTTGCTCCTGTCTGTCCAGAAAAAGTCACAACAGATTCTCAGAGAAGTACTTGAAGTCTTCTCAAATACATTAGGATGAAAGAAGAGATAGTAAATTACTTCTATTGAGTCTGTATTATGTAGAACTACTCTTTGGAAACCAATTTATATTTGTTGAGAGATTTGTATCCTCATGATTAACACTGGTCAAGATCAATGCAAGTGCCCCCCCCCCCGCCTCTGGATTATAACATAGAAAGCAGTTTTTCTTTCACTTTTCAAGACCTGTTGCCTCCTGTGAGCAAACATAACAAAAGTGAATAAGAGAAAGCTAACATTGTGTTCCACTCACTGCATTTCAGAGGTGCAGGTTTTTAAAGCTGACTGTGCAGTTATCCTGGCATTCCATTACCAGAGACCTAAATAGTAGAAGCTGATCAGTAGTAACAGGGTGACATTAAAGCTCAACTCAGAACAGATGGGAAAAGAAAGTCATTAGAGGAGAAACTGATAAGGTTAACTCCCCAGGCAGCCTTTTCTTTGCTTTGCTGGTTTCAGAAGATGAAGGTAAATAGCAAAGGAAGAAATCTCCTAAGTGGATGTCATGTTATCTCATTGAGATGTGTAGGAGTGTAAGAGAGAGCACACAGAGCCTAAAAAGTGCCATTCCATATATCTGTTTCTCCAAGAAGTTAACTGCATCTGCATTTTGTATGTGTGTGTGTGCACATATATGTGTATGTGTACATGTGTATTTGTGTGTGTGTTTGTGTGAATGTATGTGTGTATGTGTGCATTTGTGTGTATATGTGTGCATTTGTGTTAGGGAGGGAAGCAGTGAGACAGGCCCTTGTTAGCACAGGTTTGCCACCAAGTTTGCTATGTAGCTGATCTCAGATTTGAGCTGACTTTAAAATCTTCATCCTGCATCCCTCTGCCTCCACCTCCTGAATCCTGAGACTGCACAGGTATTTGAGCACACAGATGCATCTGGTTGCCTACGTTCCACCTTCCAGGTCTCTCCCTTCCCACACCCCGGTTGCATGTTCTCAGATCCTGTTTAAATTCTATAACCTGTTCTGGGCTCTGCAACTCATAGATATAATGATCTTTTAGCTTAAATTTAACCACAGAGTTGTTTTCTCTTTCCATTCAATTTAATCACTCTTGTGTAGTTCAGAAAGTATTTTCTAACTATTGAGCTCTCCATTTCTTCTCTGTGGAATCATAAGCGACCCCAGATACCCAAAGCAATCTTGAGCACAAAGGGAAACGCTAGAGGGATGATGGTACCAGAACTCAAACAATATGCCAGAGTTATATTCATAAAACAGCACAAAAACATACATGTAATCAATGAAACATGAACGAAGACCCAAAGCTGAGTGCATTCAGTTTCACCCTCTTGATATTAGAAAAAGGTACCAAGAACACACACTGGATGAAAAACAGCATCTTCAACAAATGGTGCTAGAAAAACAGGATTGCAACCTATAGAAAAATGAAACTAGAATCTTATCACCTTGAGGAAAAAGTCAACTCCAAATGACTGAAAGACCTCAATCTGAAACCTGAAAGCAGAGTCAATTCTGTACATGATACAGGTGCAGGATAAGACTATCTAATCAGGCATGAGTTGCTCAGGAATTAAGATCAATAGTCAATAAGGGGGACCTCATTAAATTAAAAAGATTTTGTACAACAAATCAAACAAAGATGTGAGGAAGGAAGTCACAGAGTGGGAGAAAATCTTCACCCACTATAAACCTAATGAAGATTGATGTGCAGGATATATAAAGAACTCAAAACAAAAAGAATCATGAAAACAAATGATCCAACTAAAAGATAGGCTATGGATGTGAACAGAGAATTCTCAAAAGAAGAAATAAAACTGGCTAAGAAACATCATAAAAATAGTTCAGAATCTTTAGTCATTAGGGACATGTAAGTCAAATTCATTTTAAGATTGAATCTTACCCCAGTCAGACTGGCTAACTAAAATCAAGAGAACAAATGCTACCAAATGCTGGAGAGGATGTGGGTAAAAAGGAATGTTCTTTCACTGCTAATGGGCCTGCAGTTTGGAGATCTTGCAAAAACTAAAAATGAATCTACCATATGATCCGATTACATCACTCCTTAGCATACACTTAAAGGATTCATTCTATTGTAGAGACAAATGCTTGTACATCCATGTTTGTTGCTGCTCTTTTCACAATAGCTAACAAATGCAAACAATCTAGGTGTCCCTCACTGAAGAAAGGATAATAAAACATTGGTAAACTTACACAGTGGAGTTTTGTTCAGAAATAAAGAAAGATGACATAAAGAAATTTGTCAGTAAATGGATGGAATTAGAAACTGTTTTACTACAGGAAGAAACAGAGACTCAGGAAAACAAAGGACCTCTTCATTTGTGGATTTTAGTGCCAAATCCTTATATGTGAGTTTGTATCCTGATGTTACTGCAGGAGCCAGGGAAATGGAAAAGAATCAGAAGAAAGGAGAAACAAGGAGCTGAGGGTGATGAAAAGTCAGAGACAGGTGTTAACAATGGGGAAGTGTGGAAAACCGTGGTATTTTACTGGCAATGAAGGAGTGAGGTTCATATTAGGAACTATGGGATTAAAGGGGAAGAAAGCTCAAGAGAGGGGTATAATAGTAGGCAGGAAAAGAGGAAATGAGAAAATTGGGGATATTTAGGGGTGGATGAGGGAGAGTTAGGATAAGGATATATAAATAATGCTTAGGTGTGTTAAAAACACAGGGGATTATATTAGTTCAAAATCTTACTGAAAAATACACATTCAGTATATGTAAATGACTACCTGTGTGTAGTTGAACTCTATGTAACAAGAAAACCTGCCAGACCAGAGATTCATCCTTTCCAGGTGTTGGTCAACTTAGTCCAAGAGATTCCCAAAATAATGCATTGCCACAGCCCTTGAATTCCTCCCCAATCTTGAAAGAAGCCAAAGAAGCGTCATATTTTTTAAGACAAGACTTAGTTCACACACAGGATTGAATCAATAGAACTGAATTGGTAATCTCATATAAACTTATTCCTATGAATTTAAAGCCAAGGGCATTAGGTTGTACAGGACCCACATGCCCTCAAACCAGACAAAAACCCAGAATAGAACTGGGAGAGAAGCCTCAACCTCACCTGGGAGCCTTTGGGCATCTGATCAGGGCTGAGTGAGGGAGGGTTGGTCCTCTATAAGAAGGTGGTGCTAGAGAGGGTGCCCTGGATCCAGTGGATGGACTCACACTGAGAGACATCCGGTGACATTAACATACTTAACAGAATGCATATATGGGAGGGGTCTAAATATGATTAAAATGTATTGTTGTAAATGCACAAAAATTCAGTAAAATATATTGTAATGATCTAGGTATTAGTCTGTACATTTTCTCATGTGTATCTTAGTAAAAATATGACTGTCTTTCCCCTACTCAGGATCATTTTAATGGCCTTTTTAAACACTTTTATGTAAGAAACTGTGTTTTTTTTTTATAGTTCACACAGGGTTTACATATGACAAATGTGCAGAAGTGCAAAACACATAGGAATTTCCCATCATCATAGGAAGAAAAACAGCAGAGCATGCCCATGACTGTGGAAACTGGCCAGTTACAGACTTCCTTTGGTGCATGCTCTAACAGGGTGAGGCATGTGGCAACCAGTTCCCAGTGTCCCAGAAACAGGTGTATTATCGGGGCTAGAATCTATCTTGGGAACAGACTAATAAGTATCCACTCTCAAGCCCTTGCAGCAGCAAAGCACAAAAAAACTCTTAACTCGTAGTGAGACAAGTGCCAGAAGTTCTGTTAACTCCTAGTGAAAAGAGCACTGTCTTCCTAAAGGACAAGGGAGGTGGTTTCAAACATCAGAGCTCATGAAAAAGCCTGCTGTCTCCTTTTCTGATCAGTGAAATGAAGAGAAAACCCACATAATGGCAAAAACCTTCACCAGTGATACATCTGGCAGAACATTAACATCCAGAATATATAAACTACTTTAAAAAACAAAACGTAAAATATGACTCACTCAAGACAAGTAAAGAGCTGAACAGAGACTTCACAAGTGAGGAAATAAAGATGTCTGAGAAACATCTTAAAAAGTGTTCAACATCATTAATAATTAAGGAAATAAAAATTAAAACCACTTTAAGATGTCATCTCACTGCAGTAAGATTGGATAAGATCAGGAAAACAAAAGACACCAAATGCTGGAGAGGATGTGGGGAAAGGGGAACACTCATACACTGCTGGTGGGAATGGAAACTTGTACTACTACTATGGAACACCATGTGGAGAACCTTTAAAAGACTCAAAATGAGCCTACCACCTGACCCAGTCATACCACTTCTGGGTATATAGTCACAAGACTCATCCTTCCACAAAGATACAGCCACATCTATGTTTATTGGAGCTCTCTTCACAATAGCAAAGAGCTAGAACCAATCTAAATGCCATTCAACCGAGTGGATAGAGAAAATGTGGTACACCTACACAATGGAGTTCTATCAGCAGTAAAGAAAGATGACGTCATGAATTTTGCAGGGAAATGGATGGAACTAGAAGACATTATGCTAAGTGAAGTAACCCAGTCCTAGGAAAACAAGACAAATGCTATCCCTCATCTGTGGATGCTAGCACCAAATACCTAGTAGTAAGGCAAACTGGGCAAAAAAAAAAAAAATATATATATATATATATATATATACTTTTACATGAAAGCAACTGTACCATTATAATGTGAATACCTTAATGGAATCTAGAAATAACCTACCACTTATTTTCAGACTTTATAATTGTGGTATATGTGGGCAGGGTATGTATGCATACTTCAGAGTAATATAAAATTAAAGGGGAAATGTGAATTCCAAAAAAAAAATAAAGAAAGACATATATGGCAGAATTCATGAGCTCTGATGGGGAGGGGGCAAGGAAGGGGAATTATGTCAAAATTTGATTAAGAGATGTTTTATGAAATACACAAAACTTCAATTAAAAAGAAAAAAAGAAAAAAGCCTTCTGTCATAAGATGTTGAGAAAAACAAGGATTAGTGCAGAACGAAGGTAGGGTAAATTATTCATAGTAGGTGCTTGAGATGAGCTGAACTCTGAATATTCTTAGAGTTTAAGACATTATTCCAGATTTGACAACTTCTGCTTTTAGAGAAATTTCATATATAGTTTTAATTTGCCTATAATTTTTAAGTGAAGAAAAAAATCATTGGGGCAAGACTTTCCAAAAATATCACTCAGAATGCAGTTTAGAAAGACTAAAAATGATGTGGAACATATAGTACCATTAACAATTGTCTAAACATCTGCCTTATCAGATTAAAACCTGACATAATTTAAGTTTGAAACACTTGATACATTTATGTTTTCTTATGTTTTTATCTTTTGTTGCCCTCTAACATCAAATTCAGAGGAGTTCAAAAACAATTCCAGTTTATCTACTTTCATGCTTTGAAATTATGCTTTCTTTACAAGGGGAAGAATGGAAATAAGAAAAACTTTCCATTTAACAGATCTTAAATTTAACTGATTTTAATATGTTTATGTTGATACATAACATGAAAGAATGAAACAAAACAGAAAAAATAACAAAAAGCTTTTGAAGCCTTCTTATTTTGTGTATTGAACTGTCAGGTGAATGCCTGCATTTAATAAGAAAAAAACATGGATTGAGTAGCTCCACAGTCCCTTACTTTTCTTTTCCTCTGGAAGTTCACCGAAGGTGATTTCATGTGTTATTCCCACTTCCAAAACTAATATATCATATAAGGACTGTGCGTGTTTTGGAAAGCATATTGCACATTTTTTATTTTGCTATCTTGTATAATCCTTGCATGATATTCATTGCTTTGCTCCAATTTCAAGTTCAAAATTGTAATTATTTTACAATAAATGTATAAGTATAAATATAAATATCCATATTTGGTATATGGTAGTTAAGAAAGATCATCTGTCTAAAGATATGATAGAGATAAGGATTTTCTAGTATCTATGAGCTCTGCAGCCATTGGTATTTGGCTGTGTTTACAGTGCTACCCAGGAACTCACTCCCCTTGAGAGGGCTTTAAGAACAACTAGATAGTCATTGATTACCCCTCAGATAACCGTGCCACTACTGCACCAGTAGAGGTAGTTTGTTGTGTCTGTAATTATGGTTATTAGCGCTAACTCTGTGTTGGACCATTGACTGATTTTTGTCCCTTACCAGCTTGTATACTATCCTCCAAAACTATGAGTTCTAAACTACAGGTCCATCTACTTCTATTTATAGACAAGTATATACTGCACACCACTCTTTTTTTTTTTTTTTTTTTTTTTTGTCTTTTCTAGACAGGGTCTCCCTTTAGCCCCAGCTGTCCTGGAACTCGCTCTGTAGACCAGGCTGGCCTTGAACTCACAAAGATCCGCCTGCCTCTGCCTCCCAAGTGCTAGGATTAAAGGCGTGTGCCACCACGCCCGGCTGCACACCACTCTTAAAGGAAGCTTCTTTTTGCAAAGATAGAGGTCACTGTAGGGTTCCACAACTGGTCACACACAGGGAATACACATCTAGGAGGTGCTCAGTTCTAGGTGACATGTCTGAAGAGGAGCCTTCTCTCCTAAGGCTCATGGAACATAGGAGAAGAGGGTAGAGAAAACTGGTGTTTCCCTCAACTCTCATCAACAAAGTTTCCTCATACAACAGAATGCAAGCCACACAGAAGGCCACAACTGGCCAAGAGACTGCAGATTGTGTGTCCCTGGTGGGACTCCTATATCAATCCTCATCCATCCGTGGCTTGGGGAGCATTGCTGAAGAGGGGGCAGAGGGGTTGTAAGAGCCAGGATTGGTCCACACAGTAAGAAACAGAGGCTTTGGGCCACTGGAGGCTTGCAAGGGTCAACATGCTGCAATAGTGGTAGAGCACATAGCCCATGCCAGTCATTCAGTCAAGAGCCCAATGGAATGAGGGAAATGGGAGATGGACTAGCCGTAAACTGGGAACTGTTGGAGATGGACTAGCCCTAACCTGAGAGAAATGGGAGATGGACTAGCCCTAACCTGGGAACTGTTGGAGATGGAGTGCTGGTGAGGGAAGGAGGTCAAATCTTCCTTGAGATCTGAAGATGGGGTGACTGGACTCTGGTGGATGGACTTGCACCTTGGGACATCAGGGTGCAAGTGCTTCACTGGGTGGAACCTGGCATGTACAGAGGAATGCATGGGATTCTACAGGGGGTGTGGTGGCATTGATGAGAAGAGGATGTCTAAATTTGATTGGCAACTGTTTTGTGAAATGCACAAAGGCTAAAAAAAATTAAAGAAAAAAATAAAATTCTTAACAAAATAAAGATAAATGTGTAAAACATAATAAAACACACAAGAAAGGAATTTGACCTTTCATTCTTCATGTGTGCACACATTTTACTAACACAAAGTTTAGCATAAGGAGGCAAGCTGGATGAAGCCCTTCTTTTCCCATCCCAGCATGGATTAGTTGATGATCACTGCTGCTAGCCTCCCCTCCTTATCTTCTGTTAGAAGTATCAGGGCTCCTTATTCACCCTTTCTTTTATATATCTCCTTTCTTACTGCTGCAGAAGCAAAGCAATTCATTGTAATTTGCCATTCATTGTAATTCCTCTTTAGCCTCTGAGTTTCACTATGTTTGCATCTTTGCCAAATTTCTTTACCAGAGGAAACAAACTCCACTTGTTGATGAAAGGATATTTATGTAGGCAAGTATGTGTGCCAGCCTACAGGAGAGAGTATTTAGATGATTCAATTTTACAGGAAGTAAAGAAGAAATTACTTCCTTATTTAAAATGCTTTTGATGTATTCAACTAACATTAAATTGCCTATTAGTTTTTCTTTGACTTTAAACTTATATCATGTTATTATATTTTAAATTTTAATATTTCAACAAATCAGTAAAGCTATTAAGTTTCTCTTAGTGTAAGTTAGCCATCAAAATATCTTTTGTAGGGCAGAAATGATGGAGACATGGATCAATGGTTAAGAGCACTTGGTGTTCTTCTAAAGGAGATTCCCAGCATCCACTTGACAGCTACCAAGTGCTAACTCAGTTCTAGGAACTCTGAGGCCCTCTTTTGGCTTCTGTAGACATTTCTTTTTAAAAATTTTTTTATTAATTTTATTTATTTCTGTATGTGTATGAATGTACTGCCTGCATGCAAGTCTGTGCATCCATGTCATGCAACGCTGCGGAGGTCAGAAGAGGGTCTCGGATTCCCCTGGAGCTGGAGTTCTCCTGGAATTAGAGTTCCAGACGGCTCTCAGCCACCATGTGGGTGCTGTGGATTGAACCCGGGTCCTCTGTAAGAGCAGTCGGTGCTCTTAACCGCTAGGCCATCTCTCCAGCCCAACATTTCAAGTATATGGCATTGCCATATACATGAAGAGAAAATGCTCAGAGTCATACAATAATACATGATAGATGATATAGATAGATGTTAGATAGAGAGCTATAGATAGATAGATGAAAGATAGATGATAGATAGATAGAAGATAGATAGATGATAGATTATAGATCATTTGATAGATGATATATAAACAGATGATATGTAGCAATAGATAGATAATAGATAGATAGATAGATAGATAGATAGATAGATAGATAGATAATTAGTCACTTTTCTGTTGCTGTGATAAAACACCATGACCAAGGAACTTATAAAAGGAAGAGTTTATTTGATTTTATGATTGACTGTTCCGAGGAATTAGAGTCCATTGTGGCGCGAGGCATGGTGGCTAGATCTAGAGCAGCAAACCAAGGGTCACATCTCACAATGAGCACAGGAAGCAGAGAGAGGGCGACTGTAGACCACGAGGCTTGTTAAACTCACTAAACATGCCCCCAATAACGTACTTCCTCTAGCACAGCCGCACCTTCTAAGACCTCCAACGACAGTGCCACCAACTGGAGACAAATGTCTGAATACTTACAGCTGATGGGGGACACTCTTTCAAACCACCACATTCCACTCCCTGGCCCCCACAGGCTCCTGACCATATAAAATGCAAAATCCATTTAGTCCAACCTTAAAAGTCCCCATAGTCTTTACCAGTTTCAATGTCATTCAAAAGTCTACAGTCCAAAGCCTCTTCTGAGACTCAAGCCAATCTCTTAACTGTAAGCGCCTGTAAAATCAAAAGGCAAATTACAAACTCCCAATGTACAGTGGAACTGAATACACATTCCCATTCCAAAAGGGAGGAATAGAGGCATAGTGAGGAAACACTGGACCAAAACAAGACCAAAACCCAGCAGGGCAAACACCAAGTCCAGTAGTTCCATGTGCGACTTCTGGGACTTGACTTCCAAAGTTCTTAGATGGCTCAGCTCTTCCAGCTTTGCTTGTAACATACATCTCTCTTTTAGGGTGTTACCACTCCCTGTATGCAGCTCTCCTTGGCAAATATCTCACTGGTGTGGCATCTCGAATGTCTTCTTGGGTTCTCCGCTGCCAACCAGACTTCACATTCACAGCTTCATGCAATGGCCTATCAGGGCATTCTTTATGCAGGGACACCCCTGCTGCACTCTTCCTGGCCTTGACAGCTCTCTGAAACTGTGGAGGAAGAACTGAAGACCCCTTCACACTTGCAAACTTCATGCCTCTAAAGCCAGCACCACGTGAATGAAATTGCTGAGTTTGGCTGTAAGTTCGAGATGGAATCTCTCCTACTTTAACCACATTTGCAATTTTTCTCTGCCCTGGACTTGTTGGAGGATTATCTGGGTGTGGTCTTGCCCTGAAGGTACTGATTCTTTTGTTTAATTGTAAATCTCCAGGCCTCTCCTTAATCACTTTAGTCTCCTTATGAAAGGGAGCCTCTCCTTCACAAGCCTTGGCCACACCTTTAATCTTTCTAGTGTACTTTTCAGATCCAAACTGTACATTCTGCATTTCCTTCTGCCCCATTTGCTCTTTTTCACTGTAGATCTGTATAATATTCACCATTAAAAGCCACACTACCATTTCTACATTAGGCTGTCTTGAAATATCCTCCGCCAAAGACATCAGTCCATTGCTTTTCAACTTAGCATCAGGCAAGCATTTGGGCTGTGGGCAAACTACTGCCAGACTCTTTATCAAAATATCCTGGTTGCTGCCTTAGTTTTTATCTTCCTCTGGAACCACATCTTTTGCAGCCATGCTTTCTTCCAGGCTTCTACTTAAATGGCTCCTTAATCTCTGCTTACAGTAGTCAACAGTTTTTCTTGCCCAAAGTTTCAAAGTCTTCCACATTTCTCCAAACATCCACATGGTCAGGTTCTTCACAGCCAACAGCCCACTCTCTGGTACCAAATTACTGTATCAGTCACTTTTCTGTTGCTGTGATAAAACACCATGACCAAGGAACTTATAAAAGGAAGAGTTTATTTGAGCTTACTATTGACAGTTCCAAGGAATTAGAGTCCATTGTTGTGGGAGGCATGGTGGCTGGATCTAGAGCAGCAAACTGAGGGTCACATCTCACAATGAGCACAGGAAGCAGAGAGAGGGTGACCATAAATCACAAGGCTTGTTAAACTCACTAAGCCTGCCCCCAATAATGTACTTCCTCTAGCACAGCCACACCTTCTAAGACCTCCAACAACATTGCCACCAACTGGAGACAAATGTCTGAATACTTACAGCCTATGGGGGACAGTCATTCAAACCACCACAGATAGATAATAGATAGATAGATGATTTTTTTTTTTTGGTCTTCAGCATGGAGAAGCAGTTTGAAGGGTTTTCTGCCCTAACATAAAATGCCCTCATTAAAATATGCTCAACAGATACACCTCAGTAAAGTTATTAAAGGATTTTTTGGCATTTTCATCTCAGTGTTAAGTTGCAGGGCATAGTAGAAATAAAATGATGTCTTTACAACATGGGATATGATATTTAATCAAAGGTATTTCATTAATGAGCAAATAGAAAGATTAGAAATCGGCATTCCATAATATTTCTTTAAAAACTGTGAAATTTTAATAGACCAATAGTGAATAAAACATATTTTAAGTAATACAAATATTTTTGAGAAAATGAAGTAATCTCACAGGCTGGAAAAATGGCTCAGTGGTTAAGAGTGGGTCCTGTTCTTGTAGAGGACCCTAGTTTGCATTCCAGAATCCAGGTCAAGTACTTACAACCACCTGTATTTCTAGTTCCAGGAAATCCAGCACCCTTTTCTGGATTCAACAGACACGGTACACACAAAGCACCACATATTGCATAAAAAATAAAATAAATCTTTTATAAAGTTGTCCTATTCCATTCATTAAATATTCATTACCAAATATTTGGTTATTTTATTTCCAGGTGCTTGGTACATAGAATCAGATTTCATATAGTAGACAAGACTAATAAACACATAAATGAATAAAAATATCTTATCACCTGGAATTTAATAGAGTGATGTAAAGTATTTGATACTCTAGAAATGTGTGCTCAGCTGGAAAGACAGTGAGTCCAGTGCACTTATCAGAAACTAAGCCTGAAAAGTACATTTTATATTAAAAGAAACCAAGTACCTATGGCAATAAGATACATATTGATCACACAGAAATCACAAGCTATGAGAAACAGACTCTGCCTCCAGCCACAGGCATGCATAAGCGAAGACCTGATGCTGGCACTCAAGACTAAGAACACTGAAAATTATTCTATAAGTTTGTATTCTCTGTGTACAAGTTTTGTAGTGAGTGTCTCTCTTATTTTAACCAATAATGCCTTCTCACGAAAGCCCTCACATCATGTGAGAAAGCTAAGATCAAAGGAGTAATCAATCCACCACTGTTGTACAACCAATTGCCTGCAGAATTGGAGCCACAAACAGTCCAGCCTAAAAGCAAACATGTGATTGCACTGACAGGAAATGAATGCAGTGGTATAAAAGCAGTGGTCTGATGCTGTAAAACTGTTCTTTGGGCTAAGGTGATTTGATAAGTTATCAAGGTGTTTCATGTAAGAGTGCCTCCTCACTGATTTTAGAAGTCTATGGGGCAGGAATTCCTCACTGAAGAAGACTGAATGCTGAAGGACTCAGTCTTGCTGACATTAGGATTACAGCATGGGTTGAAATAGTAGAGTATGAAATAAAATTCCCCTGGGTTCAAGCTGGAGATTTTTCTAAGGACTCTTAAAATGAGTCTCCTGCTACACAGCTTCATATACCCTGCAAATTAAAGTAACAGGAAAGAAAAAAAATATGAATGGAGAGGTGGCTCTTTAGGCAATGATAACAAATACTGAAAAGGAAACAGTGACCTAAAGTGAAGTCACATTTCCCAAACACTGATGATGAAGAAACGAAAGGTGTTGGAAGAAGCAAGAAAATATATACGAAAGATGAGTGTAATGGCTCAGAGGGCAAGGCACTTGCTACCAAAGCCGGATTGTGTGAGTTGAGTACCAAGTGCAGCACAGTGGAACTAGAGTATTCATGCCTTGGGTTGTCTTCTGGCCTACACTTGCATACCATGGTGTACAACAGTCCACACTCATGTACACACAAATGCATCCACACACATATACACACAAATGTATCCACACACATGCACACAAATATATATAAGAAAATAAAAATTGTAAAAATTCATATTTTTATTCTTGACAAACAAAAGCATAGTACATACAGATTTAAAGATATAAAATATTTGGGCTGGAGAGATGGCGTAGCGGTCAAGAGCACCGACCTCTCTTGCAGTGGACCTAGGTTTGATCCCCAGCACCCACATGGTGGCTGAGAACCATTTGAAACTCCAATTCCAGGAGAACTCCAGTTCCACGGGAATCCAACACCCTCTTCTGACCTCCGCTGCATTGCACGACACGGCTGCACAGACATACATGCAGACAGTACACTCATACACATAGAGAAAAATAAATAAAAATATTTTAAAAAAGATATAAAATATTTAAATCTAAAAGAACATTTGGCAGTTTTGCATATATTCTAATACACAGTGCAATTGTAGTGTTGTGTGATAATAGGCTCTTATTTTAACATTGTTAAATGTTTATAATAATTATTAATGTTATTATAATGTACATAATCATTATTGATAACTTCTGAAAATTTATTTCATTTTTGATTCATTAAACAGTATTTTTATACATATGTTTCATATTTTTATATATTTTATTTATTTTAAATTTGAGTTTTAATTTTTATTGACTTTTTCTGTATTTCTTTTTTTTGGTCTTTTTGAGACAGGGTCTCCCTGTAGGCCCATCTGGCCTGGAACTCACTCTCTAGACCAGGCTGGCCTCTCTAGACCTGCCTCTGCCTCCCAAGTGCTAGGATTAAAGGCGTGCGCCACCACGTCCAGCTGTATTTCTTTTTTCAATTAACAAGTCTTATTTAATATGTTTCCAAAACAAATAATAACATAAAAACTATATGCATATATGCTTAAGTTGTCACTTAAGCAAATTAAGGTTTCTAAATTTTCCTTAAACATTACATTACCAGATATCAGAGTATTGATCCTTAAAGAATTACAGAGGTAACTTCTGAGATCTCTGGTCACAAAATCTTCATTAATCGAACAATCAGTCTATCAATCAATCAATCAATCAATATCTATGTAACCTTTATACTAATTTCTTTCTAATTGGTAATAGTATTTAAAATTAACCCTCTTAGGATCGTTCAAGCATACTATAAAATTATTCCTTGTTGTATATTATTTTTGTAGCTAATATTTTATAGCTTTTATCAATAATTTCTCATTTCCTGTTTCTACTGTATAAAGCCATCACTATATAGTCTTTCTTTATGTACACCATATTCTTATTCATTATATTGCTACTGAACGTCAAATTCACGACTAAAATCTGGTACTTTATGCTTTGAACAAAGCTTATAAAACAATGAGTTTTTATTTAATTTATATATAATATATATATATATATATATATATGATCAGATTCGATCTAGACCCGTGACCCCACACTACCCCCCACCTACTACAGTACTCATGCATTCTCGCCAAACATGCTTTTCATCTTTTTCAGTCCCTTTCTCAATATTCTCCAGGTGGAAGTTCACTGTTTTAAATCAGAAGTTCACTGTTTTAGTCAGTTTCTTTTGATGCAAATCCTTGCTTCTGTGGTTGGTCGTTGTTTTGTTGTTGTTGTTCCAATAGGCATGACGCCCAACTGCTTTGAACAAAAGCTCAAGGGGCCATGCCAAGAAATACTTACAATTAGGTGATTGGCATTAGCATCCACATTGAGGATACCATTCAATGCTTTGTGTTTCTGGGACTGTGTTAATTCACCTCAGCATGATGTCCTCTAGCTCCAGCCTTTTCCTACAGAACTCATGATGTCATCTGTACTGCTACATAAACTCCATTGCTAGATGTACCGAACGTTCTCTATCCACTCATCGTTGAGGGGCATTTGGGTTGGGTCCAGCTCCTTGCTATTGTGAAGAGAGTCTAAAATAAACATGGCTGTGCATGTATCTCTATGGTGGTGTGAGTCCTTGCGGTTACATGCCTAGGAGTGGTTGACTGGGTTGGGTGGCAAGTTCATTCCAAGTCTTACAATGTTTTCTCCACAATGCTTTCCATAGAGGCTGCACGAGTTTACATTCACACCAGCGGTGGATTGAGTGTTTCCCCTTTCCCCACAACCTCTCCAGCACTTGGTATCATTCATTTGTTTTCGTGATCCTAGCCATTCTTATTGGAGTAATAGGAATATCCTTAAAAGTGGTTTTGATTTGCATTTCCTTAATGATATGTGATGTTTAACACTTCTTAAGTGTTTCTCAGCCCTCTCTAATTCCTCACGTTTTTATTCCTCTGGTTCATCTCTTTAGCTGCCATCTATTGATAGGGTCCTTTGTTTTTCTTTCTTTGTTTTTTGAGGCATTTACATATTCTGGGCAAATATCTCTGCACTGACATTTACCTTCCTCCCCCTCTGTTTTGAAAATGGTTGTCCCCCCAACCAGGGTGGGTCCTATTCTTCTTCACTTCACCTTGCTTTTTTCTTTTGATGTAGAGAAGCGTTTGAGTTTAATGAGGTCCATTTGTCCATTGTCGACCTTAATTCTTAACACAACAGATCGGTCCCTGATTAGGAGAACTTTATCTCTACGTCTAATTTCTTGGTAAGTTTTTGCTCTTAGCCAACTTTTTCTTCTATCGCCTTCAGAGCTTGGGGTTTCACGTTGAGGGACGTTGATCATCTGGAGTTGACTTTTGTACGGGCAAGAGTAGGGGTTTAATTTCATTCTTCTACAAGTGGTGATCCAGTTTGCCAACACCACTTGCTGAAATGCTGATCCTCTTTCTTCATTGTGTCCTCTTGGCCCACCTTGTCAAATATGAGAAGGCTGATATTGGTGTTCTCAGATTTGGATCTTCGTTTTGTTCCAGTGTGGTCACAGGTCTGTTTTTGTGCCAGTACCAAACTGTTTTATGACTATAGCCCTGTAGGTATAGTTTGAAGTCTGGTTATAGAGATCCCACCTCTGTACTCGTTTCACTCAGGGCTGTTTTGACTAGTTGGGGGGGTCTGTTGCTTTTCCATATGAATGTAAGGACTTTTTTTTTCCAAGCCTGTGAAGAAACTCTTGGGGATTTTTGATTGGGAGTCGTAAATCTATAGAAGACAGTATTTTGGATAGAATGACATTTTTACAGGTTACTTTTTCCAATCCATAAGCAAGGGAGGTTTTTTCCCATCTTCTGATGTCGTCTTTTCTTCAATTCTTCTTCTTTCTTTAAAAAAAGTTTTTTTTTTTTTTTTTTTTTTTTGTTAGAGATCTTTGGTGTCTTTTAGTTAGGATTTTTCCTAGGTATTTTTATTTTTTGAGGCTATTGTGAGTGGGGTAAAGGTCTCTTTGAATTCTTTCTCCAGTTGCTTGTTCTTGGTGTAAAGAAAGGCCATTGTTTTTTTTAAGGTTAATTTTGTATCCTGCACTTTGCTGAAGGTATCGTTCTAGAAAGTTTCTGGTGGAGTTTTAGATACCTCTAAGTAAACAATCATATTATCAGCCAAATTGGGGATAGCTTGACGTCCCTCTTTTCCAAAATATAGACTCCTTTAATTCCTTTTCTTGCCTTATTGCAGAAAATGTTCAAGTGTTTATCAAGCACTATAGTTGAAGAGGAGTGGTGACAGGGGAAGCCTTGCTGAGTTCCTACTTTTAAGGGAAATGTATTCTGTCATTACCCATTTAGGATGGATATCTGGACTGTGGTTCCTGTATATGGCTTTGATTACATTGAGGAATGAATCCCTCCAATCCAATTCCTTCTAGACTTTAAACCTGAAGGGATTGCTGGATTTTTGTCAAGGCTTTTTCCTGTAATTTAGATAATAGTGTGGTTTTTGTCTTTCATTCCACTTTTGTGTTGAGATTAGTTATTGATTTTCTTATGTCGAATCATCCCTGCATCTTTGGTATGATTCCAACTTGTGCATGATGATGATCTTCTTGATGTGGGTCTGTATGTAATGTCAGTACCTGTTTAGAATTTTGGCACTCTGTGTTCATTAGGGAGATGGGTCTAATAATTCCTCTTTTTAGTTTGCATCTTTGCCTGGTTTTGGGATGAGAGTGATGCTGGCTTCATAGAAGGAATTTGGGAGAATTACCTGTGATGTATCCTTCTAAAGAGTATCAGTAATAATGGTTGTACATCTCTTTGAAATGTTTTATAGAATTCTTCCCTGAAACCATCTGGGCCTGGACTTTTTTTGGTTGGGAGGTTTTTTATTACATCTTCAATTTCTTCATGTATTATGAGTCTGTTTAAGCCGTCAATCTCTTCTTGGTTGGACTTTGGTGATTCCCAGGATTTCAGATATTCCTTTCTTCTAGGTTTTCAAACTTGGTAGAGTATGAGTTTTTGAAGTATTCCCATATGATTTTCTGAATCTTTTCCTTGTCTGTTGTGATATTTCCCTTTTCATCATGGATTGTATTGATTTGGAGTTGTTCCTTCTTTCTTTTGTTTAACTGGGCTAGAGGTCTGTCTATCTTGTTTATTCTCTCAAAGAACCAACTTTTGGATCATTGATTTTTTTTTTTTTCAATTCAAACTGTACATTCTGTGTTTTTCTGCTCTGATTTTTGTTATTTCTTCCTGTCTTGCGTTTAGGGTTCATCTGTTGTTGCCTCTCAAGTGCTTTTAGCTGTAGTGTTAGATCATTCACTTGTGCTCTTTCTGTTTTTCTAATGTAGGCACCCAGGGCTATAAACTTCCCTCTTAGGACTGCTTTTAAGGTATCCCATAGGTTTTGTTGTGTTGTATTGTCATTGTCATTCAGTTCCAGGAATGCTTTTATTTCTTTCTTTATCTCTTCCTTGACCCATTCATTATTCAAGAGTGTGTTGTTTAGTCTCCATGTGTTCTTGTAGGCAGTAGGGCTTATCCTGGTGTTGATGTTGAGCTTTATTGTCCTGTGGTCTGATAGAATGCATGAAATTATTTCAATATTTTTGTATTTGTGGAGGTTTCTTTTGTGTCCCAGTATGTGATCGATTTTGGAGAATGTTCTGTGGGGTGCTTAGTAGAAAGTGTATTCTCTGGTATTAGGGTGGAATATTCAGTAGAGGTCTATGAGGTCCATTTGGTGTATCATATCGTTCAGTTTAGATGTCTCTCTGTTTATTCTTTGTCCTGTTCATCTATCCAAAGGACTCAGTGGGGTATTGAAAACACTGTGTTTTCTACTTGAAGCATGTCGAAGCCTTCTTGCACTCCAATACTCCAAGCAATACTTCAGCTGTGTGCTTTGAGAGCATCTATCCTAGCCTTTAATGTTCATGATTCTAATGTTAGCTTTTATTTTTTAACACTTGTTCTAGTTTCTCTTCCATTGCTGTGACAAAACATTCTGACCGACACCAACTTGGCGAGGAAAGGGTTTATTGAGCTCACATCTCCTGGGTCACAGTTCATCACTTAGGGAGCCAAAGTCAGGAACTCAGAGAAGGAACCTGGAGGCAGGAGCTGAAGCACAGGCCATGGAGGAATGCTGTTTACTGGCTTGCTCCCCTGACTCAAGCCAGCCTGCCTTCTTATCAGATACACAACAACCTGCCCAGGGTGGCACGACTCATTGTGGGCTGGGCCCTCCCACACTGCTCAACAATCAAGACAATACTCCACATTTGTGGCCACAGGCCAATCCAATGGAGCCAATTCCCCAGTGTGGCTCCCTCAACCCAGGTGTGTCAAGTTGACACTAAAGCTATCCTGCACAACACTCCTTACATATAGCAAATTTACAAAGTCTGAAATCAAACTAGGTTAACTGCAAAATACATTTAGAGATTCAGAGTTTAACCATAAACTTGTATACAGGTAAAAAAAGATAACTTTACATTCCTACATTACATAGAAAGTGATACATATTTTAATGTATTTAAAAATTTGTTCTTTGTCACAAATCTTAGAACTGAGGAAAATACAGCCTTACACTTCAAGCTATATCTATAGGGATAACAGTCAATGTGATATTATCTTTAATGACCAGTTACCCACTTTGACTAACATATAAGGATTTGATGTTAGGAACCACAAATGAGGGATAACATACTCTGTTTGTTTTTCTTACTCTTGCTGTTACATAAGGAAGTACACTCATATATAAGGACTTAATAAGATCCAAAAATGAGGGAGAACATTGTTATTGAATTTTTGTGTATTTCATACACAGCATCTCAATCCATCTGAATGACCTTTATGCCCTTTTATTCATTAGCACTCCCCCACAGCACCCCTCTGGAATTCATACACTCTGATGTTTGTGTAAAGGTCCATTGTGTCGTTTGTGTCCCCAGAATTTTCCCAGTGCAAGTTCATCCACTGGGGTCTAGTCAGCCAATACAGAGTCCCTCAATTTAAGATCATCTCTTCCTTGCCCAGCAGTAATCAACTGCTATGTGATTACTATTTATTTACACTGCTAAGATGCTAAGATTGGATCCTGCTGCCCAATTCCAAAGTTCTATGCTGTGTTTTCACTACTTGAGTTTGCATGAAATAGTCTTACTCTGCATAATGTGAATTGTAATGTGAATCGCCCATGCCTGAATGGCACATCTACAGTGCAACCTCTATAACAACGTGGGCTCACACCACATAGACCAAGAGATAGAGAGGACTCTAATAAATCTCTCAACCCTCACTAATGAAACTCCCCAATACAACAGAGGTTCAGGAACACAAAATGACAAAAGCATGGAGACTAGGAGTCTGTAAAGTTTGGGTCCTTAGACAGGACTCCTCTATGAAGCTTCACTCCGCCAGGGTTTCAGGACCACTGTGGAAGAGACACTAGAAACATTGTAAGAGCCAGGGAGGAGGTGCATGAACATATGGAAACAGAATTGTACAAGGTCCTGGGACCCTGTTCATATGAACCTATAGAATTAATTTTTAATTAAAAACTTTATTGAATTTTTGTTCATTTCATACAAGATATTGTAATTATATTTAGAGAACTTTTCCATGCCCCCCCATACTGCATTCCCAATAGACTTTCTGCATTCTGCCACATACATTAAGGCCTATTGAATCTAGTCTGTTGGGCTGGAGAGATGGCCTAGTGGTTAAGAGCACCGATTGCTCTTGCAGAGGACCAGGGTTCAATCCCCACACCCACATGGTGGCTGAGAACCGTCTTTAACTCCAGTTCCAGGGGAATCCAACGCCCTCTTCTGACCTCTGAGGCATTGCACGACACAGGTGCACAAACCTACATGCAGACAGTACACTCATACACATACAAAAATAAATAAAAATTAATTTTATTTATTTTTGTATGTGTATGAGTGTACTGAGATGGCCTAGCGGTTAAGAGCGCCGACCGCTCTTGCAGAGGACCCGGGTTCGATCCCCAGCACCCACATGGCGGTTGAGAACCGTCTGAAACTCCAACTCCAGGAGAACTCCAGCTCCAGGGGAATCCGACGCCCACTTCTGACCTCCGCGGCATTGCATGACACGGGTGCACAGGCTTGCATGCAGACAATACATTCGTACACATACAGAAATAAATAAAATTAATAAAAAATAAATTTAAAAAAATAAATAAATAAAAATTAAAAAAAAAAAGAATCTAGTCTTTGTCCCCGAATGTCCTTTCAGTGTGAGTCCATCAGCTGGAACCTGATCAGTTTATCTAGCGTCACTCTTAAAGAAGACCAACAGTGATCAGTTGTCAATAGTTCCTCAGCTAAATGGTGGCTTCTTACCAATTTCCAAGTTCTGTGTTGAGATTTTGTCTCATTTGAGTTCCCATGGGTGTTGTGCATTAAGTCACCATTGCTATAGGTTCATATGACCTATTCCTCACATACCTGGAAGCATCTGTTTCCTTCTGGTCATCCACCACCCTTGGTTCTTACATTCATTTTTCCACCACATCTACAATGGTCTACAAGCCCTGGTAGGCAGAGGTTTAATGCAGGGGTCCTATCCAGGACACATGCACTACAATCTCTTATTCTCTATTCTTTAGCCACTGTGGCTTTCTGTGTTATTCATCATCTGTTACATGAATAAGCTTCAGTGGTGAGTGTTGAGAGGCATTAATATTCTCTCAATCTCCTGTTCTGCTATATTCCTTGATCCTTAGGTGAAGAAGTTCCATTGTGGATATGTCACTTAGTGCTGGATGTCTCAACAAACATTCTTTGCATTTTACCCATGGTGAACATCTGTAATAATCTTTGTCTTGTGCACAAAAGAAGTTTATTTGATGACTGGTGAGAGGCATACTCACTGTAAACAAAAAATATAGTTAGCATAGAGTACAACATTTAATGTGTCTAAGGATGCAACAGGCATAGGATTTTATCTGTGTTGAACAAAGCAACCTCATTGGTGAGAGTCGAGAAATGCATTAATATTCTCCCTACCCCCTGCTCTCTTATGTTCCACAAGTGTTAGGTGTAGAGGTTCCATTATAAATGTTTTGGTTAGGTCTGAGCATCTCTCAAACATTTATCCTTAGTTGTTGAACTGTAATTGTCTCCATCTATTGCAAAAAAAAAAAATTCTCTTATAGTGTGAATGGTATACTTGCCCATAAATATAAGGATGTATAATTTAGCATACAGCAAGAAATTACATGGTCTAGGGACACTATGGAGAAAATGGAGGATATGGAATAACTTGGAGGTATTCAACTGGGAAGAGAGGAGGGAAAGATATACACAGAATCATGGAGGTAAAAGGGGAAAAGTCAAAGAAAGGAAGATAAAAGGAGATATATTATGAAGAGGAAACCTGGTAAAATTGTGGAGAGAGGAGTTAGGTTAGATGGGGGAGAGATGAGAAAGATACATAGGTGGTATGAAATATCAGAGTGAAATGTATTACTTCACAATCTTACTGAAAAATGCACACACAATATCTGTACAAGATTGCATGTGTATATCTGAAGGCTATTTAACAAGAAATACAGCTCCAGGCAAGACAAACATTTGGGTTATTGATGATAGTAGTTCAAGAGCCTCCTTGAATAGGAAGCTATCCACATAGCTCTTGATTACCTCCCAGAATTTGAAGCTAAGACCTTATTGCTGAAGACAGGACATATTTCAGATACAAGACCTGGAGCAAAGAAAATGAAATTGACCTCAAAACTTTCGCCTGAAGACCAGCTTTCATAGTTCTGGAGGATACTATATAAACCGTTTTTAAAATTTAATTAATTAATTAATTAATATGCATGAATGTATCGTCTGCATGTTGTTTGTGCACCCATGTCATGCAATGCCGTGGAGGTCAGAAGAGGGTGTCAGATTCCCACGGAACTGTAGTTCTGGAATTGGAGTTACAGACGGTTCTCAGCTGCCATGCGGGTGCTACAGATCGAACCCAGTCCTCTGCAAGAGCAGTCGGTGCTCTTAACCACTAGGCCATCTCTCCAGCCCAATACTATATAAACTATTAAGGGAAAATATCAGCCAATGGCTCCATCCCAGCTTCAAATCTTAATAATCACAACAACCAGCACAACAAAGTAGAGTGGCACAGTCATGGCACTTTTATCTTCTGCCTATCAACATCTATCTAATTGGACTTACAACATTCTCAAAGGGAGGGATTCATGTGGCACTGAAAATGTAGTCAAATAGACACGGCTGGAGAGGTCATAGACTCTAGAGCAAACCCTACCACTGTTCTGGTTGTTTTTGTTGTGTGTTGTTTCACCTTTTGTCAGATTTTATTTGGATTTGCTCATTCTTTTGTATGGTTCTCTGTTTTCAGGATATGTTTACCTTGTGTATCTTATAAAGGAAGTAGATCTTAGATTGATTAATTCTTCATATTGTTTTCTTTGATTCTATTTCCTTGACTTCTATTCATTATTATTATTTTTTCTAGTCTATTGGAGTTGGGTTTATATTCTTGATTTTTCAAATTCTTCTTTCATAATAACATTTCATTCATTTGTGGTTGTTTTGATTTTTTAATATAAGCTCTTGGAGAGGTTGAGAATCCAGGTAGTTGCTCAGTCCATTAAGCTGGATGTCTCAGTAGTCCCAATCCAGTACTGAAAGCCTGATGGATTCCAGGAGCTCTGCCTGTCTTCAGTCTACACTGGGATCCACAGAGCTGATCACAGCAGCAAAACGTACTCACCACTGAGAGAGAAGGCAAGCAGCAAAAAAGGGACCAGCCCCCTTCTGCTATAGTCTCTTTCTCATATTTATTCATCCCAAATCCAGTCAAGTTGACACCCAGGATTAACCATCGCAAGTCCACTCCTTGTCAACTTGACACCCAATAGCCTCTCCATATATTATTCTTAAATGTCAAATGCAAACAATGGTAAAGTCATAATTCCACCTAACATGATATATGTATCCCATGTGCCATCCCAAAGCATTCTATCTTAGAGTAGGTGGTAATGTATTTGAGGAATAATTAGTTATTCAGTATCAGTATCTAATATCCTAAATATGACATCACTTAACACTTATCTCAGTTTTATATTCAAAAGGGAACAACACAAATATCTGTTTAATATATGTGGATATATGCACAAGCACATTCTTTTTTGGGTTTTTTTTTGGGGGGGCAGGGTCTTCCTGTAGCTCCAGTTGTCCTGGAACTTGCTATGTAGACCAGGCTGGCCTTGAACTCACAGATATGTTCCTGCCTCTGCCTCCCAAGTGCTAGGATTAAAGGTGTGTACCACTACACCCAGCACAAGCACATTCTTAACCAAATAGGACAAAAGTTCATGTCTATTACAATCCATGTTTCTGCAACTGGTCCCATGGCCTCAGCTATTTATGATGACCTTATTCTACTACTACCCATTCTGTATTTCCTCCACTATCAGCAAACACCTCTGCAGGTCTTGGCTCTTTTTCTGGAGAAGTGATCCATACCTTCAACCCTGAAGGGTCTGGGCCATTTATTGTCCTGTCTGGTTTGGGTTGTTGGAGTTTCCCATTGATTTGAATCACCAGAAGGCACCCTACAGTATATCCTGCCTTCCAGACATAATCTTCCTTACCCTCATTGTGGAGAAAAAGTAAATTTCCCCCTGGTAGTCTGGTTCATTCACCCCTCCTACTACTGTTATTCTTTACTTAGTCTGTTGGCTTAAGGACAGTAGAAGCCCAAATGGCCTGGGGGAAGTCTTAGCTTCCATTTCAATGGAACGTTTACTGTATCTCCTGGCAAAAGCATTCCCCCTTTGGAACCAAAACTTCTAGGCCAGCAGAGTTCAAGGTCATGGGTACAGGAAGCAAAAATTTTCCTACTGGGTCACTAGGGGTGATAGTGAGTGGAATCATTCCCACTACCACCCCTTGATTTCTGGACCCACAAATTCCGGCTATCAGAGGAACAGTACCATATAATGGATGGTGATTTAAAACATATATTGCCTGCTGAAGAACCTTGCCCCAGCCTTCTAGGATATTGTTACCTAACTGGCACTGTAACTGTGTCTTTAAGGGGTCATTCCATCATTTTCTTTAACCAACTGCTTCTGGGTGGTGGGGAACATGGTAAGACCAGTGGATACCATGACCATGGGCCCACTGTCACACTTCTTTGGCTGTGAAGTGAGTTCCTTGGTCAGAAGCGATGCTGTAAGGAATACCATGATGGTGGATAAGGCATTCTGTAAGTCCCTGGATGGTAGGTTTGGCAGAAGCATTACGTGCAGGAAAGGGAAATCCATAATCAGAATAAGTATCTATTCCTGTAAGGACAAAATCCTGTCCCCTCCATGATGGAAGTGGTCCAATGTAGTCAACCTGCTACCAGTTTGCAAGTTGGTCACCCAGAGGAATAGTGCCATATTGGAGGTTCAGTGTTGGTCTCTGCTGTTGGCAAATGTGGCACTCAGCAGCAGCTCTACCCAGATGAGCACCGGTGAGTGGAAATCTATGCCATTGAGCCCATGTATAACCTCCATCTCTGCCACCATGACTACTTTGTTCATGGGCCCGTTGAGCATCAACAGGCACAGCTGGAGAAAGAGGCTGACTATTCACAGAATGATTCATCCAATCTACTTGATTATTGAAATCATCCTCTGCTGAAAATCACCTTTTGATGAGCATTTACATGAGACACATTTACATAAGACACACATCTTCACATCCTTTGCCCATTCAGAGAGATCTATCCATATACTTCTTGCCCAAACGTCTTTCTCACCAAATTTACAGTCATGCTCCTTCCAAGTCCCTGACCATCCAGCCAAACCATAGGCTACAGCCCATGAATCAGTATATAATTGAACCTCCAGCCATTCCTCCTTTCAGGCAAAATGCACAACCATGTGCACTGCCCAAAATTGTTCCTGCTGTGAAGACTTTCCTTTACCAGTGTCCTTTAGGGTTGTTTAAGAAATTGGCTGTTATGCTGCAGCTGTCCAAATCTGGGTGGTGCCTGCATATCATATAGAACCATCAGTAAACCAGGCCCTAGTCTTCTCTTCCTCAGTCAACTGATCATAGGGAAACACCATGCAGCCATAGGTGCATGCTTGAGCACAGGAAGCATTGTAACAGGAGTGGGAACCATAGGCATTTGGGCAACTTCTTCATGTATCTTGCTTGTGCCCTCAGGCCCTATTCAGGTCCCATCACGTATAAACCACTTCCATCTGATAATGGACTGTTGTTGTGCATGTCCTACTTTATGGTCTGGTGGGTCAGATAGCACCTCACTCATGATGGGCAGCTCAGGTCACATGATGACTTGGTGGCCCATTGTCAAATGTTCAATTTCCATTAAGGCCCAATAGCAGGCTAAGAGCTGTCTCTCAAAAGAATAGTTGTTTGCAGATGAAAGTAGAGCCTTACTCCAAAATCCCAAGGGCCTCCGCTATGATTCCCCTATGGGAGCCTGCCACAGACTCCAGACAGCATCTCTACCTGCCACTGATACCTCAAGCACCATTGGGTCTGCTGGATCATATGGCCTGAGGGGCAGAGCAGCCTGCACTGCAGCGTGGACCTGTTGAAAAGTCTTTTCCTGTTCCAAGCCCCACTCAAAGCTTGCTGCCTTCTGAGTCACCTGATATATGGGTCTGGTAGTAACACACCCAAATGAGGAATGTGCTGCCTCCAGAATCCAAAAAGGCCCACTTCTTTCTTGGTGGAAGGAGAGGCCAGGTGCAACAACTTATTCTTTACCTTAGAAGGAATGTGTCTGCATGCTTCACACCACTGATCTCCTAGAAATTTCACTGAGTAGATGGTCCTTGAATTTAAGTTGGATTTATTTCCCATCCTCTCATGTGCTTATGCTTTACCAAGAAGTCCAGACTGGCTGCTACCTCCTGCTCACTATATCCAATCAGCATAACATCATCAGTATAGTGGACCAGTTTGATATTTTGTGGAAGAGTCAGGTGATCCAGATCCCTTCTAAGTTATGGCACAAGGCTGGAGAGTTAACATACCCTGGAGGTAAGATGGTAAAGGTATACTGTTGGCCTTGCCAGCTGAAACAAATTGCTTCTGGTGGTGCTTATGAACCAATATCGAGAAGAAGGCATTTGCATGATCAATAGCTGCATACCAGGTACCAGGAGATGTATTAACCTGCTCAAGTAAGGACACCACATCTGGTACAGTGCCTGCAATTGGCATCACTACTTGGTGACTTTTTGATAGTCAACTGTCATTCTCCATGATCCATCTGTTTTTTGCACAGGCAAAATTGGAGAGTTAAAGGGAGATGTGGTAGGGATCACCACCCCTGCATCTTTCAAATCCTTGATGGTGGCACTAATTTCTGCAATCCCTCCAGGGATACGATACTGTTTTTGGTTCATTATTTTCCCTGGTAGAGGCAACACCAATGGTTTCCATTCGGCCTTTCCAACCATAGTAGCCCTCACTCCACAAGTCAGGGAACCAATGTGGGGATTCTGCCAATTTCTAATTATATCTATCCCAATTATACATTCTGGGACGGGGGAAATAACCACAGGATGAGTTCTGGGACTCACTGGGCCTACTTTGAGTTGGACTTCAGCCAAAACTCCATTTATCACCTGACTTCCATAAGCCCCTACTTTAACCGGAGGGCCACAATGCTTTTAGGGTCTCCTGGAATCAGTGTCAACTCAGAACCAGTATCCAATAGGCCTCAAAAAGTCTGATTATTTCCTTTTCCCCAGTCCACAGTTACCCTAGTAAAAGGCCTCAGGTCCCTCTGGAGGACAAGAGGAAGACAAACAACATAACTCTTTGGTATTGTGAAAAGGTCCTCAGGGAACTTGGCCTCCCTTTCATTCAAGGGGTTCTGAGTCTGTGAACTGTCTCATGTCTGGAAACTGTTTGATTGGATGGGATTCACTATTGCTAATTTTTTGTCATAATTGTTCATCCCAAATCCAGTCAAGTTGACATCCAAGATTAACAGGATTAACCATCACAGAGTTGGTTGGGTTTTGTAGCACATGTTGATAATTCCATTGCATTTGGAGTGTGCATTGGTATTCCCCTCCCACCTTGTTGATTGTTGCTTTTCTCAATTATGAATCTGTTGTAGCTTGTTGTTCTACTCACCTGCTGAAGGGCATCAGATTGCTACAATTTTGGAGACTCAATCAATAAAGATTTGTCACTTACAGACAGTTATATAACTAGAATCCTACAATATTCCATTTCACACAATTGAAATCCTTGACGAAACAAATTGCCTTTGACATATATCTAAGGGTATTGCATGGGTCACTATTTTGTTTCTCCATATTACTGAGAAGAATTCTACAGTAAGCTTGCATCACAATATATTCCTTTTACAATTCACCTATTGAATGGTATTACCATTTTAGGGCTACGTGAAAAACAGAAACATTCATTTACATCCTAACTACAATTTTTAGGTCAACTGGTGAAGTAAATCTTAGTTTTTTTGCACAGCCCCAAATAATTTGTACAGTGCCTATCATTTCCTATTGTCTCCAGCAGTGAGTAAGTGATCACATCTCTCTCCATTCCTTCAATATCAGGTATGCTTTTCAAATGTTAGCCTTCCTCATATGTCAGTAATGTTCAGTTGTGACTTTAACCCACTTTTCATCAGTGGTTCATGCTGCTTGATACCTTGCATGCTCGGTATCCATATTCCCTGATCAAGCAAAATGCACATTTAGTTAATTTTCCTATTTTGCAACTGGAATATCCATTTTTTTATTTCTGTATGTGTATGAATGTACTGTCTGCATGTAGGTTTGAGCACCCGTGTCGTGCAAAGCCGCGGAGGTCAGAAGAGGGCGTCGGATTCCCCTGGAACTGGAGTTCTCCTGGAATTGGAATTACGGACAGTTCTCAGCTGCCATATGGGTGCTGGGTATCGAACCCGGGTCCTCTGCAAGTGCAGTCGGTGCTCTTAACCGTAAGGCCATCTCTCCAGCCCCGGAATATCCATTTTTAAGAATAAAGTTTCAATATTTCTTTATGTCTAATAGATACTAATTCTATTTTGGGTAAATTTTTATCCAATTATGTAGTTCATCCTCTTAAATAGTTTGTAATTTGGAAGTACAATTAACTTTTTTTGAATTTTTTTTTACTGTTTCTCTCAAATATAAGTTGGATTTGCCTAGCTCCTCAAATACTTGTAAATTATATATTGTGTACTTAAGGCCAAGATCTATTTGTTCATTTTAAAAATGTATTTTTTTAATTTTATGGAATGAGTCTTTTGCCTGCATGTGTGTCAAAGATGTAAGAAAAGAACACTGGATCCTCTAGAACTTGAGTTATCTTTGGGTGTTAGCTGCCATGTGGTTATTGATAGTTGAGCCCGGGTCTTTTGTAAGAGAAGCCAGTGCTCTTAGCCACTGAGACACCCCTAAAATAACAAATTTACAAATTATTTATTTGTATATGAGGGCATGGTTGCTACAATGGATATGTGGTGTTTTCTAAGATTGTTCGAGTGCTTTAGTGGCATTTGTTAAAATAACTATTCTGCCTTCATTACATGTACCTTGTGCCCCCCCAGATCAGTTGAGCATATCTGTGATGTTTATTGCTGGGTTCTGTGTTCTGTTCTTCCACTGTTACCTCATGTTCATAATTCTTACAAAGTAGTAAGAAAAACTACATAGTAAACCTTAAAGTAAAACAAAGCGATTCCCTTCAAATTTTCCTTTAGGGCTGGAGGGATGGCCTAGCGGTTAAGAGCGCCGACCGCTCTTGCAGAGGACCCGGGTTCGATCCCCAGCACCCACATGGCGGCTGAGAACCGTCTGTGACTCCGGTTCCAGGAGAACTCCAGCACCAGGGGAATCCGAGACCCTCTTCTGACCTCCGCGGCATCGCACGACACGGGTGCACAGACCTGCATGCAGACAATACATTCATACACATAAAAATGAATAAATAAATAAAAATTAAAAAAATTTTTTTTCCTTTAACGAAATTGTTTTAGACATTCTAAAATATGACCATTTTCCATACATTTATAAATGTGTTTGTGAAAATCTTTTAAAAAGAAATATTATCGGGATTTTGATAGGATTTCATTATGTCTAAGGATGAATTTGAAGGGAAATAGCTCATGTTTCAATGAACACAAAACGGCTTTAAAATATGGAGTCTCCTTTTTCTCATCAGGATTTTATAATTTTTAGTAAGTAGGTCTTCACATCTGAGTAACTCATTAATGAAAGCAAACAAGTCAAAAATGTATAGAAAGATCTGTTATTTTTCTGAAGATTGTAGAGCAGGTGATTATATAGCAGTTCAATGCATTAGAGATTTTAAATATTCTAGAGGCTATTTAATACACATTGGATATTTTATATACATTGGATGTAAACATCCCATTTTTTATCACAGACATGCACATTAACAGATTTTGGTATCTGTGATGGTCCTAAACTCACTCTTTCAATACAGAAACTCCATAAAGAGCATGTATAGACACTATGCATGTTTTGTGAAACACACACGCACACACACACACATACACACACACACACACACACACACACACACACACACACACATATATATATATATAATGCATTTTATTTTTTGAGAAATGAAAACATATGGTATTCATCATTTCTTTACATTTAAAATTATTTAAACTGATGTCTAAAATACAAAAGTTATAGATATTTATGTAGTACTGTCTGATGTTTCAACATATAATATGATGTTTAAATCAAGCTAAATGTCTACCTCAAAATTGACGAGTATTTTGTTGATTTTTGTGAACAGAATATTATTTGTTTATCTGTGTGTGTATGTGTGTGAGAGAGAGAGAGAGAAAGAGAGAGAGAGAGAGAGAGAGAGAGAGAGAGAGAGAGAGAGAGAGAGAGAGATAAAGGTCATATTTTCATCATTGAAAGAATTGGGAATTATCTTAGAATCTGTGAAAGAGGATTGTGTTGAATTGATTATACTTCTGTAAAAAATTTTTTTTGGTCTTTTTGAGACAGGGTTTCCCTGTAGCCCTAGCTGTCCTAGAATTCACTCTGTATACCAGGCTAGCCTTGAAGTCACAAAGATCCACTTGCCTCTGCCTCCTGAGTGCTAGGATTAAAGGCGTGTATAACCATGCCCAGCTACTTCTGTGAAATTTTAATGAAATTCTCCAATAAAACCATATGGTCTTATATAGTTCATTTGTGTGATCTTTCAGGTCATGGGTCTAATTCATTTAATGGTTGAATATTACTCTGACTACTTCACATTCCTTGAGTATCGATTATATTTTAATACCTTTCTATTTCTGCTTATCTGTTGAGTAGAGAAGTGCTCTTTTGGGGTCCTCATGGGGACTGCAATAGGTGACCCTAGCCCTCCTGATTCCTCATTCTTCAAACTGGCGACTATGTCTTGTTGCTTTCCTTTTTGTCAGTATTGCAAGAGACATATTAATTCCATCTCTCTCTCTCTCTCTCTCTCTCTCTCTCTCTCTCTCTCTCTCGTGTGTGTGTGTGTGTGTGTGTGTGTGTGTGTGTCACTGTTACTCCTCATATGGTATTCAAGTCATTTTTTGTCACAGGGTCTTTCACTGTCCCAGAGATGCAGAGTAGGCTAGGCTAGCTGCCAGCAAGCCCTAGAGATTCACATCTCAACCTCTCTAGTCCTGCCATTTCAGGTACATGCCACCAGGCCTGGCTTTTGTTGTTCTTTTTATTAATGTCAATCTGCACTCACAAGGCAAACACACTTGATATCAACTGACTTATCTTGTCAGGCCAGAGGGCATATCATTTTTAGTCTTTTATCCCCCTGCCCTCATATTTATAGGAAGCAACTCTGTGCTATTGGTTATATTAATGAATTTCACTTTCAGTTTATTTTAATTTTGCTTGGATCTTCTTTATGTTCCGAGTTCCACTTTATTTTGGTTAATACAACCACCAATTCAGTCAGAACTTCCTCTCTTATTTCAGGAAGCAGCCTGGCCAACTAAGAATTTTCCTTTATTTACTCTGAGAAATTTCCATCCCACTTTTACTCATTTACATCCCACATATTTCCCCATGCTATATCTTCAAGTAGTTCTATATATTTAGAACTATATATTATATAATTCTATATATTTACTTTGAATTTTTCATAATTCAAGGACCCTTGACAATGATTTAGAATTTTCAACAATTTAGATTTTTCTTATTTTTTAGTTACTATTTCTAGTTTAATTCAGTTTGGGTAAAAGTTTATATACTATAAGAATTCAACTTAAATTTTTTATGGATTTTAGTCTATAATTTAGTCCATCCTGGTGAATATCCCATAGTGCTTGAAATCCCTGCATTCTGGTGTTGTTAAATTGATTATTCTATGAACTACTATCTATAACTATCTTGATGAAAATGTTCAGAACTTTTCAATCTTTAAACTAAATTTAAGCATAAAATTTGATCGAGTACATTGACTGAAATTTAAGAAGTAGAGGACTCTAGTAGTAGGTTTTGAAATAAAATTTCAACTTATATTCCACATATTTTGAAGTTGTGTTCTGAACACTCATGTTTTGAGTCTCTTTTCCTCTGGAGTACTGAATCATTTTATCTTTATGTAATGCAGCTCTTTGTTGTTTTTTCTTTATTCTAATGTAAATCCCAAATGATATTATAATAGTTATTTTTGTTTTTGCTGAAAATTATTTATATGATATATCCATTTCTAGTATTTTATTTTCAATTTACCAGTTAATGTAACATTTAAACTGAGCTTCTATTATACAGTCCTGTAGTCTCTCTTGTCTGTGACTTGCTTTCTGCAATTGTACTGCCAGAGCAGTCTAATATGGACTGAAATCTTAAGTGGAAAATTCCAGGGATAAACCATTCATGAGTTTTAGATTGTTCTAGACACTGAGGTGGTTGATGCCCTTCCATGCCAGATCATCCCATCCAGATTAGGATTTGAATCCTTTTTTTATTATTAATTTTATTTCTTTCTGTATGTATATGAATGTACTGTCTGCATGCAAGTCTGTGCACCCGTGTCGTGCAATGCCGCGGAGGTCAGAAGAGGGTGTCAGAATCCCCTGGAACTGGAGTTCTCCTGGAATTGGAGTTACAGACGGTTCTCGGCCGCCATGTGGGTGCTGGGGATTGAATCCTGACTTTATTCAGTGTATCCATTCTACACATGCTGTCAGCCTTTTAGTCACACTGTCTGTCATGAGTAACAGACCATGTCAAAGTACCACAGAGCTGTGTTCAAGTGTGCATGTGAGACAAGGCAGTGCTGTGACACAGGGATGACTAGAGCCTTCAGTTCATATGACCTAACCTCCGTGAACAGTCTCATGTCAGAAGAGGAAGAATGATAGTGAATGCAACATGCAGGAGAGGTGGGGAGGGAGAGAGGTAGGAAGGGAGGTAAAGAAAGAGAGAGAGCATGAGAGAAGGAATGAATCCCAGTAGACATTTAACATTTATCACAGTATCTTGTTAAGACCTTAGAGTATCTAATTTGTAAAATGAACTTTATTGTAGCTATGTATTTAGATGAGCAAAGTGTGTGAATACACAGCTGGCATGTGATTTTTCTCTAACCTACCAACCTTTAACTTACCTGGCATCCATATATCACCATGGTTAAGATGATCACAGTACAATGGCTTAAGGTCACTGATTGTTAAGGATTTCTCCTTATTTCTTCAATTCCCCTGTATCTCTTTTATCTATAGAATAAAATACAAAATATTTAAAGCATTCATGTTTAAATGATTTGCTTATCTTCTTGCCAACTGGTTTTAAAATTTCCCTCTGATATTCTGTTAGTGATGGAAAATTGTGTTCCACTACTTGTGTGTTATATGCCCTTCTCTGGTTTGTCACCCCTGTTATTGCTGCATCCATGGCCTTTCTAATGTGTGCCTCTTGGCTGTATTATACTTGTTTTTCAAGAACCATCTCTGTATTTCTGTTTCAAGAAACCTGCTCTCCTCTGTTCTTCTCGACCCCACACTGCTACTTGATGCTATTTTTATTAAGAACACTCATCTTAATTTCTATCTTATTCTATGTGGTCTTTAACTTTAACAGTCATTGCACATTTAAATTATTGGTTTATTTATTCATCTCTTCCATCAAATTCTGGATCTGTCTGATTTATGCTTGTTACTTGGACTACAGCAAATGTGTTTATCAATGTGTTAAATCTCCCTTGTATGACCATTAAATACTTCACATATAATTACTTCTAGTAAAATTGTTAAGTAATAACTTGTGTTATTAATTTTGAAAAACTCTATTTAGAAAATGAAGAGGTTAATTAATAAACTGAAGGCATTAAACAATATCTGCATGGTTGAATTGAGAAGAGATAGAAATATGTAAGAATAGCTCAGTGCCCTCAGGTTCAGTCATAGATTTAGTATACACCAGTGTAGAGCATTCAAAAACGAACTGTGAGGGCTGGAGAGATGGCCTAGCGGTTAAGAGCACCAACCGCTCTTACAGAGGACCCAGGTTTGATCCCCAGCACCCACATGGTGACCAAGAACTGTCTGAATCTCCAATCCAAGAGAACTCCATCCAGTTCCAGGGGAATCCGCCCTCTTCTGACCTCCGCGGCATTCCATGACACGGGTGCACAAACTTGCATGCAGACAGTACATTCATACACATACAGAAATAAATAAAAATAAAAATAAAAAAATAAAAAAAAAAACGAACTGTGAGTCAGGGGAAAGTTGAGCCAATTGAGGTTTGCCCTAGTTGAGAAAGAATGGAAGATGTAAGCTTGCAAGTAATGCTTTTCAATTATATCACACAATGGATTACAAATTTATTATTTAATAACAACTTTATTTGGAATTATGATCAGTAACAAAATGAAGGAGATTAATAGGAGAGGAGAAGTTTTGTAAACTTGGAAAAACATTCAGATGTTGTTCCTTAGGTTTTTACTTTTTGCAAGAGGAAACAGGAAGTTAGACATGCAGTTCAGTTGGCAGAGTGTCTGTGCGGCAAGCAGGAAGCCTTAGGTTCAATCCATAGTGATACATAAACTGGGGATGATGGCACACATCTGCAATTATGGCAATGAGCAGGTAGAGACTGGAGGATTATAAATTCAAGGTCATCTCTTCTTCTACAAAGTAAATTCAAGTTCAAAGCCAACAGTAGTTTCCTATGAAGTAAGATTAAAAAAAATTGTATATACCATAAAATGTGGACATATGAAACTTAAGGAGAAATATGAATGAATCTACATATAATACTGAAAATGCATAGTCTGATGCTGAAAGATACTATATTCCAATTTTATTAAGCCAAATTACTTTTATACACACATGCATCTGAATAGTACCTTTCCTGAACCTCATGAGAACACATGAAAAATTTTGTTTATGGGACTAGTGGTGCACTTGAATAATATGTAGATGAATTGCATTATTTATGAGAGAAACACACCTTTCACACTAATTAATGTTCTTCGGTGGCAATGAAAGTGGAAGCTGGTTAAATCATTCTCTCCAGCACTATGTTTAATTGACATAGATATAGTGCCTGCAAAAATTCCATGCAATTGTAAGATTGGGAATTGAATATACCTGGCAGCTAGGAAAAAATTGTCTTTATTTGACAGTGTTGAATAAGCCTCTCTAATCCCTTTCTTTTAGCTTTTGCTTATTTCTAGGATGAAGTTTGACATAAGGGGAAAAAGTCAACATTGCTCTAGGCTTCTCAATGCCCAAGCATAGAGTTAAGAGGATGTCATCTCAAGGAGGAGTAGCATAGAATCATTAAGAAGACTAATGGCAGTCTGCGGAGGCTGAGTGTACAGCTGCCTTTGTAGCTCTCCTCCTGAACACTTGTTCTGGTTTCCTTTTGCTTCCAAATTGCCAAAACCAAGGCAGGAGTCCAAGAGGGACTTGATAATCAGAGTTTATGAGGGGCTCCCAACTGTCTCTTTGAATGTTCAATTTGTCTTACACATGATGTTGTTGTTTTTTGTTTTTTGTTTTTTTTTTTTCCATTTACAAGTTATTCCAGTGACTTCTGCAGAGAAGGGAGAGCATCCTGACAAGTGCAGTTTACACAGAACACTGCAAGCCGCACCTGATCCAGTGAGGGTGGAATCTTAATCATCCCTAGACCACAGCATCTGTGGAATGCTGCCCAGAGGTTAAAGCCCTGGCATTTATTTACACCCAGGGGAAACAAACAAACAAACAAACAAAAAAACCTAAATGGCTTACATTGACATTCTGCTTCTTTTTACTTTGTTTTAACTATGAATTACAAATTCAAGGCTCAAGCAGACCTGAAGTCTGCATCTTGGGATATTCCTGTTTTCCACAACTTTAATTTGGCTTTTATTTTATAAGAAAGCCCTTAACACCCTTAATCTCTTTATCAGTGTTATGCATTTTAGGCAATGTTTTTATTGTCTGTTTTCTACCTTTATACTTTTTAATCATGGAGTGAGGTCACCAAGGTGTCTCCTTTGCAAAGGCATAAATACTTTTACAGGATAAATATAATTTATGCTATTGAAATTAAGAATGTAAGTTGTGGGACTGGAGAGGTGGCTTAGCACTTAAGAGAACTCAGTGCTCTTTCAAAAGACTTGGATTCAGTTACCAGCACATACATGGTGCTAACACCCATCCACAGCTCCAGCTCCAGGCAATTAACAATGCTTTCTGGCCTCCACAGGCATCAGGCCCACATGTGGAGCCCTCACATACATGCAGGCTGAGCACACATATAAATAAAATAAAAATTTAAATATTTTAAAAGGGTTATACATTGTAAATTATTGTGACGTTCACAAGCATGCTATGGAAAGTACACACAAAACTACACACACTCAAGTGCACACACAGATATACACACATATTTTACAAACTTCCATACACAAAGACTAAAAACAAAAATGTAGCTAAAGAGTAACCAGTCAAAAGTTATACGAGGAAGCACATAAAGTATATAAAATATTATTGGTAGTATGAGAATTTCCTTGAGCTAAAATGATAGGACATAAACACACAGATAATAGTTAGATGATGATGATGATGATGATGATGATAGATAGATAGATAGATAGATAGATAGATGATGGATAGATAGATAAGTAGATGATAGATATTTAGGTAGATGGATAGATAGATGATAATAGGTAGATAGATAGATAAATAGAAAGTTAGACAGGTGATGGATGGATAGACAGACAGACAGACAGACAGACAGATATATAGATAGGTAGATGATAGATGTTAAAAGCACTTGTGGGGAGAAAGGATGTCAGACAAAAGGGAGCAGCTTCACACCTGCTGTGGCTCGCTGGTGAGAGGATCTTCTTTCAGGCATTACAAGTCTACAGGGCTCGCATATTTCTCCAAGAGCTGGTGTTCTACCTGTCATAAGAGCCATTTTCCCTGTCATAAACTGAGCTGGTAGGTGGGAATCTGTGTTTTTGTAAATCTGTGCAGACTAGTATTTTCTCTTTTGTTAAATTCTAAATGTGATACTTTGGATGATACTTTTGCTATCTGCATACACAGTTCTCATCTTTGAATGCCTGTCCTTTCCTCTAGATGATTTCTCTGTTTTAACTTTGTCAGCAATTCCACAGCAAACATTTGACGGCAATTACTGAACGTGGAGAATGTGCGGACTCCAGATCTCATGCACATCTGAAATTACAGTTTCAGAGGGCATGCTTTCCTCCATATTCCCTGAAATCATGAGTTTTTCCTGTTGAAATCTTTCAATCTTCCCTGCCTTTCATTCAGACTTGTCCTATCTTTTAATTTTACCATATATTACTGGAACTAAGTCTAACGCTTACACATTTTAGGGAATTTTATATGTACATACAGAAAGCAATAGTTCATTTTGGGTTCGGACTCTTCCCTTTATTATTTTCATGACTTATTTATTTTTCTGTGTTTGCCTACACTCACAAGTCTTTCACAGTTAAATATAGTTTTATTTTTATTTTTGTTTCTGTAGTTGGTTTGGTTTTTAGCCATCAGGTATTCTCTCCCTCCACTTTTGTTCTCTCTCTCTCTCTCTCTCTCTCTCTCTCTCTCTCTCTCTCTCCAAAAATCTTCTATGGGCTACATTATTCTTACTGGGAATCAGAGGAATTGCCTTGAAATATGTACTTAAAAAACATGTATCTGATGGGGATGGAGACATGGTTCAGAGGCTGAGCACTTTTGCTTTTACAGAGGATTTAGTTTTGGTCACAGCACACACCTGGTGGTTAACAAACTTATATAACTGTAGTTTCATGAGATCTGACAGATATTGCTTGTACATCGTGGGTATGCATACATGCAGGCAAAACACTTATAAAATAAAAGCTGATTTTTTTTTGAGGGTATAGTACATTATGTAGGGATGGTAGTAGGAACACTAGGCAACTGGTCACACAGTATCTGTTATCAGAAAGTAGAGAGACCTGATGCTAGCACTCAACATACTTTCCCCATTTTATTCAGTCCATCCCGCTATCCTGTTTCACTCACATTCAGTGTGGCTCTTCCTTCCTGAGTTACATCCTTTGTGGAAATACTGTCTTCACAAAAACACACATAGCCTTCTTTCCATGGAGATACTTTAGTATTCAGACAATTTGATAAAGATGATTAACCATCACAAAAAAAATTACCTAAAATTTTGAAAAAAATGAAGTTTTCTTTATGCTTAGAGCTGAAAGCCTTCATTTTTTTCTCCTTAATATCTGGGACAAGCAACGCTTGGAACATTTAGTTGAGACAATACAATAATACACGACTAAGTAAATAAATAAGATGGAAAAAGAAGAAATAAATTGTATATATTTACAGATAATGTGATAATACTCATAGGAAATGCCAAAGAATCAATAACAACATTAATAAAAATATTAGGCTCACTTGACTTCTTGCTCATTGTGAGATGTGAAGTGTGGCTTTCTGCAATTAATTGCAATTTTGCTGACATAAGACTGTCATAGAAAAGTTTATTTCTTTCTCATATAAGAATGAACAATAGCTGTTTCATGTTAAAAACACATCATCAATAGCATGAAAAATACCACGGGTATCACTTCCAATTTTAAAATATGTATACAATCTAAATATAAATCAACAACTGAAAGCCAATCCAAGAATTAAGCATAAGGACATCTATGTTCATGGATTGAAAAGTCAACATCAAGATTCGAACTCTTCCCAAATTGTTCTGGATAAAAGTAAATAATTAAAATTGCAACATAGAATCAAAACTGATTCTAAATTTTATATAAAAATCTAAAGTATAGGAGTTGGAGAGATACTACTGTAGTTAAGAACTCATACAGCTGTTTTAGAAGACCTGAGATCTGATACCAGAACCAATGTCAAGCTGTTCACTACTCTATGAAATTTCAGTCTCTAGTGGATCTGATGCCTTTGGCCTCTGAGGTAACCTGCATTTCTGTGGACATACCATCCACAAATATACACATAAGCAGGCACAATTTTAAATAAAATAAGCCTTTGGGCTGGAGAGATAGCCTAGTGGTTAAGAGCACCGACTGCTCTTGCAGAAGACCCGGGTTCGATCCCCAGCACCCACATGGCGGCTGAGAACCGTCTGAAACTCCAATTCCAGGAGAACTCCAGTTCCAGGGGAATCCGAGACCCTCTTCTGACCTCCGCGGCATTGCACGACACGGGTGCACAAACCTGCATGCAGACAGTACATTCATACACATACAGAAATAAAAAAAAAATTAATAAAAAAAAAATAAGGTGAGGGGGGCTGGAGAGATAGCCTAGCAGTTAAGAGCACCGACTGCTCTTGCAGAGGACCCGGGTTCGATCGCCAGCACCCACATGGCGGTTAAGAGCCGTCTTTGACTCCAGTTCCAGGGGAATCCGAGACCCTCTTCTGACCTCCGCGGCATTGCACGACACGGGTGCACAAACCTGCATGCAGACAGTACATTCATACACATACAGAAATAAAAAAAAAATTAAAAAAAAAAAAAATTAATAAAAAAAAAATTAAAAAAAAATAAAATAAAATAAGCCTTTAAGAATTATGCTCAATTAGAAGAATTTGGGCCTGTAATATCACTATTCACTCAACTAAAATATTTTAGTGCAAAAATACAAAGAATAGCTAATATTATACTCAGAAAGAGGAATGAACTTGTGTAGTAAATACCTACTTTCAAGACATAATGAGTCTGCTCTAATAATGATGGTGTAATACTATTAAAATTTTGGACATGGGGTTTGGGGTCTGGCTCACCTGCCATAGTGGGGTCCTGTGTCATGGCTCAGGAGCAGCCCGCCACTGCTCCAGGCAGGTAAAAAAAAAAATAGGACATTGACCCACGGGGTGCTGGACAATTGATTTGCTGGTTTCTGGCAGAGAGGCTGGTGGCTGGAGGACCTAGATTGGATCTGTAAGCCCCTGCAGAGTTTGGCTGCCCGGTTGGGTGGCCCCACCCCCTAGTAGTCAGAAGTGGGAAGTGATCCTGGGTTTGCGGTCTGGCTCAGGTGCCATAGTGGGGTCCTGTGTCAGGGTTCAGGAGCAGCCACTGGCTAAGTCAGGAATACCACCCCCCTCTCCACCCCCTCCACCAACAACTGGAATTGAGGATAGAGTATGCAGTGAATTAAGAGAACCTTCAGAACAGGAAAGAAAGAGACTTCCAATATCCAATATATAAACAAAAGTGGAAGCCTGAAACCTAGACAAGTCAACACTCCATAAACAAGGAGGAGGGAAGAAAGAAAAAAAAAGCATCAGAAGGAGGCAAGCAAAATAAAACAAGCTTTCAGCGTTCAACACACTGAAAAGGCATTTGAAATTTGAATCACAAAAGGGAAACCCACATGCCAGGGACACAGGAAGGAACAACATGGGAAAGGTGCAGGATAATTCTGCACCAAGCTCTACCAACCCGGTAGGAGATAGCTACAATGGGATCTCCCTGGAGTTGACCCCAGAAACAGACCTTAGAGGAATAATTGCAGACCTATGCAGAGAAATTAAAGAACATAAAGAATAATTCAGAGAATTAAAGAAAGAGAATGAAAAACTTAAAAAGGACCTAGAGGGATACAATGAAGAAAAGACCTAAAGGAAGGGATTGACAAACTCCAGTAAGAACTAGAGAGAGAAAAAAACAAACACATTAAGGAAGTAGAAACGCTGAGAAAGGAAGCCAACCAACGAAGTAAGGAACACCAAGAAGAGATTGAGAAACTCAAAAAGGAAATGGATATATTAAAGAAATCACAGGATGAAATGAAAAAGGAAATAGAACACTCATCCAATCAGGAAGAAAGGAAAGGATAAAGCCTCAGAAATAGAATGGAGGAAGCAGAACAAAGAATATCAGATCTGGATGATAACACAGAGCAACTAAAATCTCAAAGATTATGAAAAATTTAAAAATACACAAAAGTGGAACAACCAGGAAATATGAGACACTATGAAAAGATCAAACCTCCACATCATAGGAATAGAGGAAAGAGAAGAATCTCAGGAGAATAGTATTGATCAGATCTTCAACAGAATAATAGATGAAAATTTCCCCAAACTAAAAATAGACAAACCCATTCAAATACAAGAAGCACATAGGACTCCAAATAGACAAGATCAGAAAAGAAACTCCCCATGCCATATCATAGTCAAAATGCTAGATGCCCAAAACAATGATAAAATTCTGAAGGCCACAAAAGAAAAACAAGTCACATACAAAGGGAAACCCATCAGAATTACAACTGACTACTTGGCACAAACCATGAAAGCAAGAAGACCATGGAACAAAATATTCCCAGTGTTAAAGGACTATAGATGCGAACCCAGAATACTTTATCCAGCAAAAATGTCGATTACAGTTGAAGGAGAGAGAAAAATCTTCCAAGATATAAACAAGATGATGGAATACATGTCTGGAAAACCAACTCTCCAGAAAATATTTGAAGCAATTCAAAGGGCAGAAAAGAGGAGCAACTATCCTCAAGCACCTAGGAAAAGAAACTAATAAAAATATAACTGTAAGAGAAGAATCAGAGACTAAAAGTCCAAATGGATAATAAGGTGAAAGGAAACAACATCCATCTTTCAATTATAACCTTAAATATTAATGGGCTGAACTCCCCAATCAAAAGGCATAGACTGGGAGAATGGATTAGGAAACAAAA